>OVBL01001034.1:0-536742 GCA_900406555.1 Pseudoturritis turrita | reverse complement strand
AATCATAATTCCACCTGTAACATGGCTATAATTTGAATCAGTATGATGAACATTTAAAATTTCCAAGCTACCGTGTCTTTCATGCAGTAACTTTTCAATGTTTGGGGGAAATTTGTTTTTAATGAGGCAGCTTTGTCTCGCCTTTCCACAAACCACCTTGACAACAACTTTCTAATACCCTCCACGAAATGTTTAACAGGAAATGATATGTCTTCCTTAAGCGCGGCATTAATGGATTCTGCAATGTTGCTCGTCATTATACCAAATATATCTCCTGGAAAATGTGCACAAGCCCATAATCGAAATTCCGCCTCTTCCAAGTAAACTGCTAATTCACTATTCTGACGACGAATCACACCAAACAATTTTTCAAAATCTACCGGTCGATATGCATATGCAGCACGACACACCAAACTGAGCATTGCGTTCTTTTTTAACTTTAAGATGATGTTATTTTTGAGGTGATAGTAACATACTCCCCTTTCAGCTGCGGGGAAAACCTTCTCAATGGCCTTTGCGATTGATAGATGACGGTCAGAAATAATGGCCAAATTTTTATCATCAAGTATCACACCACGCAACTGTGTAAAAAACCATTCCCATGAAGCATCATTCTCTGAGTCTACAATCCCAAAAGCTATAGGAAATATACTCGAATCTGCATCTTGACCTGCAGCTACCAGCATAACACGTACTTTCCAGTTAGATGTAATCCATCTACCACAACAACCCTCCTCAAGAACTCAAATCCTTTGATGGAAGCACCAAAAGCAATGAACAAATACTTAAACCTTTGTTGAGCATTACGTTCAAGCTTTGTAATCGTACATGTATTGGCCTACTCTATTTTGTATAGATAGGAAGGTAAGTCCTGGTAACCCCTCTCAAAAGTGCCTCTAACCAGCTCTCGTGCATATGCCAACGCTTTATGCGCCTTCATATAGTCTATGTCAAGACAATGTAGTGACTTAATACAGTTCATTACATGCTTAGGCGTGATTCCTTTAAGATCATTACCACCACTAAACCTATCAACATACATCTTTCCAATAAATTTTGCATTAGTCTGTCGTTGACGAGAATACCTATAGACAGCAGAGCATGTATGAGCTTCTTTATATATCCGAACGAGAAATTCTGGAGATTCAGATGAAACTGACAGAGTCGACGCACGAATCCTCCAAGAACAATTAGGAACAAAACTTTCCAGTTTTTTCTTCGACGTGGCGATTTTGAAATCAAACTTCTCGATGACTGAAATCTTGCGTAATTGCATAATTAATGCTTTCTTGTCATCAAATATTTTGCCAATCTTAATGGATCCATATTTCTTCATTGGTAATGGCTTCGTAGGCGTGTCATCGAATATATCGCAGAATAAAGGCGGCATCTGTTGTTTCTTCGCAGACTGTCGGCAGTCTTTGCTATTGTTCGGTGATGGCATCATATGCACGTCTTTAACATTACCAACATCATCAAAATCCACACCACCATCCTCTTTGACATCACAAGCTTCATCTTTACCCGCAGCTTCTGCTTTAATTCCATCGTTTCTTTTCCATGACACGCAAAGCCGGATAACCTCTTTTTCCGCCATTGTGATAAAGTTTGCAAGTTGCCTATCGTTATTCAAGAAGATATGAGGTGTGTCGCTAGGCATTTTCTCCATGATATGTGTAGGCAACTTATAAGAAATCTCGACTGCATTCATGCGTTTTCAAGTTGTAATCTTCACAAACAATGCGGAGAAATTCCTCATACTTGATTTCTTCTTCAACCGCAAACAACTTGCTTCCTTTGCTTGAATCAACGTCGAAATCCCAACCCATTTTTACCTTCCATTGTCCAAAAACAGTCAACAAATGCAATATTATCTGCAAAAAAGAGAATGTTCAAAAGATCTGCAACACACTATCTTAGAAGATTTTTCGCAGAGCTCTACACTTTGGCAGGGTCTTTTAGAAATAGCTCTGCCAAAGACGTACTAGAGCTCTAGACCTAGTTTAGAAGATGGTGGTTTAGATAACTAGTGTAATGTTTTGAAGTGTTACCTATGTTCGTTCTTCCCAAAAATATGCTCGCCTTCAACCCCTAGAATATCTTTGACCAGCAGATATTGTTAGATGTAAACGAAGATCGTCTTTCCGAAGAATGTACGTACTTTCATTCAAAATTGAAGTCTGTAAACAATCTTATACTCGGATTTCGCTTCCGTCTCTTTGAAAATATGAAATCTCCCTTTGAGGGTGAAATCAAAATAGTAGATCTAGGTTAAAGGTGGAGAGGTTGAAAAGGTTTATAGCAAACTCAAAAAAGTAAGAAGTAATGGCATTCTTGTTATTATTGTGAAAAGAGAGGAGTACTTCAAAATCCGACCGTTTATACAATTTAGTTACGTTGCAAATGTCAAGCCATGCCCTGCGAACAGTATGCTACAGTCTGTCGAGCAATATCTGCCTTATGTCTACAAAAAAGCACACACAATATCTGCCTTAAGTCTACAAAAAAGTACACACAATATCTGCCTTAAGGCTACCACAATTGACACACTATATCTGCCTTAAGGCTACACAATTAGCAGAGGTTAAGCAGAGTCTGTCCAGCCTTAACCTTAAGGCTACACAATCGACACACTATATCTGCCTAAGGCTACAGAATTAGCAGAGTTTAAGCAGAGTCTGTCCAGCTTTAGCCTTAAGGCTACACAATTCACACACTATATATGCCTTAAGGCTACATAATTAGCAGAGTTTAAGCAGAGTCTGTTCAGCCTTAGCCTTAAGGCTACACAATTCACGCAGACTCTGCCAAGCGTAAGCCCGTAGAGAAAGCTAGGCACGACACTGGTCAAAAACAACTATTGGTTCATGGACTTGCGTTACCCACGGTCGAAAATATCCGATAAACTATTGGTTCATTTCGGAAAGATGATTTCTTTGTGAAGAATGGTTTATTTAGTAACCTACTCTGTCATGAATAAATTAATTTCTCATATAATTAGTAATCTGATATATTTTCGCTTTTTCCTATTGATTTGGGCTTCGTTTTTTTGTTTTTGTTTTATTTTTGACAAGGAGACTAGAGAAGCCACCAGAAGAAGGCTCAACAACAAAAATGATTTGTTGGATTTTTATGACACGCTCTATTTTAGTTTCACTAAAGAGTAAAACATCAATAGGTAAGCGAATTTTTAAAATTTGTTAAGCCTCAAATAAAACCACAAATGCATGGTTACACCGAGATAATATTTAAGAATCGATCCACGAGAACTAAGGATTGCACATTAGAAATGCGAGAAATAAACTAATCTATAGCAATTTTTTTTTTTTTTGGTTTTTGAATAGTTTTTAAAGATAATAAATGCAAGAAGTAAAACAAATAAAGAACATTGGACATGAGTTTAACTATCATAATAATGGACTAAAAATCAAACAATGATACCAAAGATTGAATTAAACATCATCCTAGAACATAGAACTCACAAATATGATTAATTCACTTCTATGACACTAATCATTTCATTTAATCACCTAATTATCATAAACGTCCGTTTGCAATTATATAATCAATGAGCATTAAAAAAAGTCCAATTGGTTCACTAAACACTCTAATGATCAATTTTCAATTGGCTAGGTATGTAAAGTTGGGTTCAAACATTTTCACAAACACATTCCAGACATGAAATGTTTAAGGTCTAGATTCTGAGTGATAAAGTCAAAACTAGCATTAAAGACAATCTAAAATGAAGGATCTAACCAAATCAACCTAAATCATCATCATCTAACCATCAAATCATCGTAATCTAGCCTTATCCATGATCCAACTAAAGACATAAGTACTAAACATGATAAAAGATGAAGCAAAATATATGAACATAATGAAAATATATAAATAGAAGATAAAAGATAAAGAATTTGAAGAATTCTTCCCTAAAGTGGCATGAGGAGATAAAAATCTTGTCTAAAACATCAAGAAACGAGTTAAGATCTAATCCAACTTTAGAGAAAAGAAAACTTAGGTTAGAAAGTGTCTAAAATTTTCTTAAATACATAAAAGGTTTGGACCAGATCGATCTGGGACAAACCGGGTCGGATCCAAAATTTTAGAAACAAAAAGTCAATCTGAGTGGAGGTTTGATCGGCCGCTCAAGTCTGCTTATTTGTGTCATGACTCCAAGTTGATCGGCCGATCAGTTGGCTGATCAAACTCATTGTGTTTCGGCCCATTGAGTTGATCGGCCCATTGATCGGCCGAGTGGCTGATCAACTCTCTGTTTCCCTCTTTTTGATGATTATGTGACTCCTCTTTGATCTAATGTTCTTGCTCCTTATATCTCTTTGATTCAAGTCACTTCCAAACAACTAAATGAACACAAAACCCAACCAAAAAGAATATAAAAACAACATAGAATAACTAAAATGCAATAAGATTAATTAGGACTCTAAATACTATAAAAAGAAAGATAAACATAAACAAAAAAGTGAAATCAAGAGACTCAAAATGGTAAAATCTATATATATCATTTCATCAAGAAAGAGATTATGAAGTGAGATTAGAAATCCCATATTTGGTGTTTTGTGTTTTTTCGAGTTTGTTTTCAGTTTGAGAGAGTTATTTTCTGTTTGGTTTTGATCCACATTTCTCATGCTTAAGTGTTGGTATTTTTAATTTTCTCTTGAGCTGCAAATTGATCAAATGGCATTCTAAATAAATCTTAAGAGCTCTAATAAAGTCATTTAATGTTTGGTTTAAAATTGATATGAGTTTTTTTTTAGCTATTTGCAAAACAAAATTCGGACCATATGAACTTACATCATCAAATTGTCCCAAATCATTTCGTTTAGAAATTTTATCGGCAAAATTATAAGAAAACCAAAGTGATAGCTTTGATGGTTGTCAAAGCTTGAAAACAGACTAACATGATAACAATAAGAACAAGAGATTTTTGTTGGCAATTGATATTGCTTATTTTTGGCTTTTCGTTGACTTAAATAGAAGAGGATTATAAGAAGCAAATGGTGGAGTCACAACTCCTATAAACGAGGGAAAATGGGAAATGGGAGATTGGTTCCTTAACAATCGGAAGACCATTCTCCTTATTAAAACTGAAACAATTGCAGAAAGTAAGACAAACCAAAGTAAAATCAATTACTGAATATACATTTGGTTTGGTGTCTTGGTTTGGTTTGATCTCCTTTGGTTCGGTTACTCCATCACAGAGTTACAAATTAGTAACTTTAATGGACGATTTTCATATCATTTTGCTTTTACTACATATAAAGAAGTGGAAAAATTAAAAAGTTCTTTGTGTTTACGTTTTAAAACGGATCTCTAAAACACTGCAATGTCTTAAGGGATATATTCTGAGTATAAAATTTATCTTATTGGCCACTCTTTTTATATTATATGTGATTTGTTTGATTTCATGAAACAAATTACTTCAATCCTGAAAGACGCATCGATATGCCAGTTCAAAGGTTAAACCGATCTTTACCAGATTATTGTACGTGAAGATTAAGAACAATACATTAGCTCATGAGTAATGAAAAAAAAAAACTATAGTATATGGAAAAAATCTGAGGATTGAACTAAACTTTACTCAATTTTTATTTTGCCAAGAACTTCGATGAGCAACAAGACCAATAACGACAATAAAATGAAGATGATTCAGAATATCAAACACTTCAATCTAATGTTTCCGATTATGAATGCATCACTTATATGTTGGATTGTGTAAATTGCAACCAAAAAAAAAATATATATATATATATATATACACAATTTAAATTGGATGAATTTACTATTTGCTCTATCTAACATGGAATTCACATAGCTAATTTGATTATGAATGCATCAGTTATAATTTGAGACGAAGCTTCAATGATGAACATAAACTGTTTTGAATCTTTGGATAGAAATCTTTGTAACGTTTTTGGAATAGATTCGAGCAATAACTATTTGAGTGGTAAGATTGTTTTTAAAAGTGATTACCCGTTATCCAAATGGGAGTAGACGAGATATAATATTCGCTTCTCTTAATTCATCATATTTGTAGGATGATTGCAAAGTGCTATAGCTCACCAAAAAATATGCTGCTTTTTTTGGACATCAGTCTAACGAGTAGCCAATCACAAAATATCAAAGAGTTCTCATAATGGATATTAGCTACAAGAGATGACAATATTTATGAACCCAAAAAATGGTGAGACTCTGATTGATAAGTGTGAAGAGGTTTTGATAATTGACTCATACGATCCTATTGCATCAATATTTGAGTTGTTTATGGTAAATCCATTGATAGTTTTAATGATCCTATACTTTTCTATGAAATCTGACCAACGTTGACGTAGACATGAATAATATCATATAAGGTTAGTATATAATAATAGTCATATTTTCAAATTTAAATTATAATATTATACTCTTCTAAATTCTTCATCTACGCAGTAATGCAGGTACTATACTAGTTTATGTTATTCCACTTCACTTGTTTGTATGTGAGATGTCACTCCCTATTATTAAATAATAATTAACTAAAAGAGAAACAAACTTATTTTTAATTTGTTTGTTTTGGTTTTTGATGTTTTTTCCGCCATGTGTTCGTTTAAGCTTATCAAAGCGTGAATAAGAGAAACGAATATAATTTGATCGGAATGTGAATGGAATTTGGTCAAACTAATAAAAACATAATTTGATCTTTTAAAATGAATATAGAACATTAGTTTTCAAAGGTAAAATAAAAACAAGATTACTATTTAATATGCCCTTTGTTTGTTTTTTTTTTTTTTTTTTTTTTTTTTTGAAACTTACCCATTGCCCTTTGTTTCCTTGAAACTATTTATTACGTTTAGACCTCCAATATATCAGTACACCTTGACTGAGAGCATATTTTCAACCCGAATATTTCCGAGTCAATCATCTTCCTACAAATAATTAATTTTTAACCATATTGGTTTGGAAAGTTTCAAATATTTCAGTTTCGGAAATCTGTCAAAATATCTTGACAATATTTGACGATATCTAGATTAATTTTAAATTTAAATATTGAAAAAATGATATTGGAAACTTTAAAATTAATCATATACTTATCTTTGAAATTAGAAAAAGTCTTATAAAATAATATTGGATATATGACCGAAACATTAAATCAATTTAGTATATTTTAGATTTAACATTGTGCTCGTATAATACACTTTTGCATTATACTTTTAAAAAAATAATCATCGTCAAGAATTTTGAACTTTTTTAATTATAATGGCGTGCTCAAAATTTATATAAATCTTGAAAATTTATAATACCGAGGATTGATTAATTAATTAAATTATAGGTCCATGAAAAAAAAAGATGTATATATGGACGACAGAAAAAGGAAAGAAAAAAGGTGAAAAATTTTATTCACCTTATTCCATAAATTTGACATCCAAAATAGGTAAATAGTTATTTTACTTTATATGGGGTTTAAAGATAAATGCAAATGAAAACAGTGTGAAGTCTTCTTATCTGACCTCGCCTTTGGCTAATCACAATTAATCAGGCATCACTATCTCTACAAATCCCTACTCTCCTCATAGTCATACAATAGAGAAAGAATACCATTAGTCATAAAACCCTTGCGTAAATCTCGCTCAGATTTTATTGTTTCCATAAGCAAAATTTAAAGAACACAATTGTTTGTTTTTTTCATTTTTTTCATTTCCATGGTTGTGAGGAGAGCAAGATCATGAAGAGAACAAGAGACGACCCTTCTCACTTTCTCCAACAATCCGTTTATGATGATGATTCTTCGTCGTCGGAATCTGGAAATCTCCGGTTGGAGGAAAGCGGTGAAGATGATAATGATTCTCCTCAGCCGCCTCAGCCGCAGAGGAAGCACTTCTGTGTGATTTGCAATAAGCAGTTTAGCTCTGGTAAGGCCTACGGTGGCCACGTGAGGATCCACTCGAGCGAGTACAGTAACAAGGGAAAGCCAAAGAAGATGAAGATGAAGAAGAAGAAGGCGAAGAGAAGTTTGGTGAAGAAGGAGAAGGAGAAAGAGAGAGATCTGATTAGAGCTGACGTGGAAGGTAAGATTAGATGTTGTCTATGTGGTAAAGACTTTCAAACGATGCACTCTTTGTTTGGACATATGAGGAGACATCCAGATCGGAGCTGGAAAGGGATACGTCCTCCTCCTTCACCGGAGAAGTTCAAGCTCAGCTTTTTGGATGATGATGATAGTAATAATGATGATGATGATGATGATGATGCGATGAGTAGATCCATGATGATGAGTAGTGATGTGTCCGAGGATGTACAAGAAGCTGCCTGCTGTCTAATGATGCTCAATTACTCGACGGGGATGAAGAAAGCCATTGGAACACCGAAATCCGAGGTAAGAAGTTCGAGTTGCTTTAAAGATGATAAAGAAAAGGGGAAGAGAGATGGTGAGATGGATGATAAGGGTTTGATTGTAGATATGAAGATAAAGATGGAAATCGAGGTTAAGGTGAATAATCGTCGAGATGATGAAGCTAAGAGATCCTTAGGGTTTGATTTGAATCAGCCTTACCATGAAGATCATCCTTATTCCTATTGGAGTTAGTTTGGGTTGCAATTTCGATTTCCTTTGAGTAGATTATTCAAGTTTTCACATATTGCTCAATGAATTTACATCTATCTATATGCTTTGTGTTATCTCCTACCTAGGCTTTGTACATAATGAAATCCTTGTTTGAAATCCTTTGAGTAGATTATTCAAGTTTAATATATTGCTCAATGAATTTAGATCTTTCTATATGCGTTGTGTTATCTCCTACCTAGGCTTTATACATAATGAAATCTTTGTTTGATTCATAGATTTAGTTGCTCATCTTTTTATTCTTTAATTATTCTACTTTTTTCTTTTGTCTCAATTTCTCTTGAATATCTACTATATATTAAAACGATTTTTGTTTTTAAAAAACCTTTAATATGTGGTTATATTAACATCGCATACCATTATAAAATCTTTGCAAATTTTTGTTTTCCAACCAAAACTAATAATTAAACTAAGCCGCCACAATTGGTTACCGAATTAGAGCGAGAGTAACTTACAAAAGAAAAATAAAAACTCTTGAACGTGCTGAACGGGTCAAACAATCGGCCTTTAAATTAAAACTGCGAGAAATCGAAGACAAAAAAAGCCGGAGAATCGCGTCTGCAACTCTCTGAACCTATATGAGAAAATGGAGAATGCCGGCCACTCCTCTGGACATTGAGTGATATGAATAAGCTCTGAGGAGCCTGTTTCAAAATCCTGACAATCTATACATTTATCCAGAATGCAGAACATCGCCCAAAGTAGAGCTTCCATCTCCAAATGCAGCGGAGACAACCTACACGTGAGACCTCAAGCTCCTAGAAGCACCAAACGGTCACCTTGAAGATTAAATCTATCCTAGCCCTAAAGTTGGATCTGTCTCCTTCCACGATCCATCAACTTGACAGCGTAAATGATTTTGTTGGTGTACCACTGGTAGTTGTTCCTCCTCCCCTGGGTCAGAAGATACTATTTGAGTCTCTTTCCATGTCAAGAATTCATTTTCCACCACTTGATAAATATCATGTGGTTTCGATTCTACCCCTTAAAAAATCTTTTTGTTCCTAGATTTTCAAATAAACCACACTATCCATTGGAACAAATCGTTATCAACAGTTTGATCAATCCTCCATATTTTTCACCAAAAGAGAAAATCCATATTTGTATAAATCGAAGTAAAAAGGAATGAGTCCTTATTCGTAGGGGCTGAAAATAATGGTCAAGTTTGCAAATCTTATTATTTTCCTAAATTATATATTTAATGATTCTATTACAAACACACAATCTACTACATATATTTACAAAGATACTTAAAAAGATTTTTTTTTTCAATTAATTCCTTATATTTAAAAATTATTATTCTTTTTTTGTCACTAAAAATTATGATTAACATGTCATTAATTTCATTTTTATTAGATGATTATTTTTTAAGATTTTCGTTGGACCTTTCATAAACACTATAATTGTTGAAACACTTATTATTTATTAGCCAACTTGAAAAATATGGACCATACAAACTCTAACTTAAGTGAAATATATGGCCAAAACAATATTATAACAATATATTATAATTTTTTTATAAAAATCACATTTAGAATTTTATTAGAAAAATATAAATTAAGAATTTTATTGAATTTAAAAAAAATAACATATAATAATTTATATATATGTATTATTCAGACCGGATTTTGGATCATCCGTATATGGGTCGTTGATCTCATGCATTAGACTATATATGCCTTCAGAGAATAGTCTCAAGAACACCGGGTCGCAGTTTTGTCTTATGGGGTGAAAGACGGCGCCCTTCACTTAGTACATCTCCATGAACAATCTGGTCGCAGCTATAATACCTGCACACAAACAACACGATCAAGGTTTTCTTATAGAGGACGAGAAGGGGTTTCCTCCCAAAAATTCTTCGACGCTCAAGTCAGACATCCACACGAGAGTAGGTTTAATCGGAAAGTAAATGTTGGTTTAGTTCGGAGTCATATTCGAAGATCATGAATACCATCTATCAGTTAGGGTTTAGACTGGGAGAGGAAGAATGATTACTCAGGAGAGTGGGGTTGGAACCTTTTTTCCGCGTCCAAGCTCGAAAACGAACAAAGGTATAACCCTTTTTTCCATGTCCGAGCTCGTAAACGGACCGAGGCATCACACTTTTTTACGCGTCCGAGCTCATAAACGGACAGAGGCATCTTTTTTGCCATTCCGGAATGGCCCATGCACCAGCCTTGACCCTTTTTCCGCATTCGAGCTCGTAAACGGACCGAGGCATCACCCTTTTTCTGCGATCGAGCTCGTAAACAGACCGAGGCATCTTTTTCGCCGTTCCGGAACGGCCCATGCACCACCCGCCACCCTTTTTCTGCGTCCAATCTCGTAAACGGACCGACGCATCACCCTTTTTTCCTCGTCTGAACTCGTAAAGGGACCGAGGCATCACCCTTTTTCTGCGTCCGAGACCATAAACGGACCGAGGCATCACCCTTTTTCGCGTCCGTGCCCGGAACGGACCGAGGAGTCACCCTTTTTCCTCGTCCGAGCTCGTAAACAGACTGAGGCATCACCCTTTTTCCGCGTCCGAGCTCGGAAACGGACCGAGACATCACCCTTTTTCCGCGTCCGTGCTCGTTAATGGAGCGAGGCATATTTTTTGCCGATCCGGAATGGCCCATGCACCACCCTCCACCCCTTTTTCCGCGTCCGAGCTTATAAATGGACCGAGGCATCACCATTTTTTCCGCGTCCGAGCTCTTAAACGGAGTGAGGCATCACCCTATTTTTCTGCGTCCAAGCTGGTAAACGAACATAGGCATCGCCCCTTTTTCCGCATCCGCGGACTGAGGCATCACCCTTTTTTCCGCGTCCGAGCTCGTAAACAGACCGAGGCATCACCCTTTTTTCGCGTCCAAGATTTTAAACGGACCGAGGCATCACCCTTTTTCCGTGTCCGAGATCGTAAACGGACCAACGCATCACCATTTTCCGTGTCCGAGCTCGTAAATGGACCGAAGCATCACCCTTTTTCCGCGTCTAAGATCGTAAACAGACCGATTGATCTTTTTTGCCGTTCCGGAACGGTCCATGCACCACCCTCAATACCTTTTTCTGCGTCCGAGCTCGTAAACAAACCGAGGCATCACCTTTTTTCGGCATCCGAGCTCGTAAACGGACGGAAGCATCACCCTTTTTTCCGCATCCGAACTTGTAAACGGACCGAGGAATCACCCTTTTTCCGCGTTCGAGCTTGTAAATGGATGGAGGCATCACCTTTTCCGCATCCAAACTTGTAAACGGACCGAGCCATCACCCTTTTTTCGCATCCGAGATCGTAAACAGATCGAGTCATCACCCTTTTTCCGCGTCCAAGCTCATAAACGGACATAGGCTTATTTTTCGCCGTGCCGGAAGGGCCCATGACCCACCCTCCACCTTTTTTCGGGTCCGAGCTCGGAAACGGACCGAGGCATCACCCTTTTTTCCGCGTACGAGTTCGTCAACGGACTGAGGCATCATCTTTTTTCGCCGTTCCGGAACGGCCCATGCACCACCCTCCACCCTTTTTTGTGTCCGAACTCGTAAACAATAGAGGTATCACCCTTTTTCCGCTTCCGAGCTCGTAAACGGACCGAGACATCACCTTTTTCCGCTTCCAAGCATGTAAACGGACCGAGGCATAACCATTTTTTCCGCGTACGAGCTCGTAAACGGACTGAGGCATCACCCTTTTTTTGCCGTTCCGGAATGGTTCGTGCACCACCCTCCACCCTTTTTACCGCGTTCGAGCTCATAAACGAACAGAGGTATCACCCTTTTTCGCGTCCGAGCTCGTAAACGGACCGAGGCATCACACTTTTTTCCGCGTCCGAACTCAAAAACGGACAGAGGCATTTTTTTAGCCGTTCCAGAATGGCCCATCCACCACCCTCCACCCTTTTTCCGCGTATGAGCTCGTAAACAAACTGAGGCATCACCTTTTTTCCGCGTCCGAGCTCGTAAACGGATCAAGCCATCACACTTTTTTCGCGTCCGAGCTCATAAACGGACAAAGGCATCTTTTTGCCGTTCCGGAATGACCCATGCACCACCATCCACCCTTTTTTCCGCGTCCGAGCTCTTAAATGAACAGAGGCATCACCTTTTTTCGTCGTCCAAGCTCGTAAACAAACCGAGGCATCACTCTTTTTCTGGGTTCGAACTCGTAAACGGACCGAGGCATCACCATTTTTCCGCGTCTTAACTCGAAAACGGACGGAGGCATCACCCTTTTTTCGCGTCCGAGCTTGTAAACAGACCGAGGCATCACCCTTTTTCTGCGTCCGAACTCGTAAACGGACCGAGGCATCACCTTTTTTCGCGTCCGAGCTCGTAAATGGACAGAGGCATCACCCTTTTTCCGCGTTCGAGCTCGTAAACGGACCGAGCATCACCTTTTTCCGCGTCCGAGCTTGTAAATGGACCGAGGCATCCTTGTCGCCGTACCGAAACGGCCGTCATACACCACCCTCCACCCTTTTTCTGTGTCTGAGCTCGTAAACGGACCGAGGCATTACCCTCTTTTTCGTGTCCGAACTCGTAAATGGACCGAGGCATCAACCTTTTTTTGCGTCCGAACTCGTAAACAGACGGAGGCATCACCCTTTTTCTGCGTTCAAGCTCGTAAATGGACCGAGGCATCACCCTCTTTTTCGCGTCTGAGCTCGTTAACAGAGAGAGGCATCACTCTTTTTTTCCGCGTCCGAGCTCGTAAATGGACCGAGGCATCACCCTTTTTCCGCGTCCGAACTCGTAAACGGATCGAGGTATCACCCTTTTTCTGCGTCCAAGCTCGTGAACGGACCGAAACATCTTTTTGCCGTTCCGGAGCAGCCGTCATGCACCACCCTCCACCCTCTTTTACGTTTCCGAGCTCGTAAATGGACCGAGGCATCACCCTTTTTTCGCGTCCGAACTCGTAAACGGACCGAGGCATCACCCTTTTTCCGCGTCCGAGCTCGTAAACGGACCGAGACATATTTTTCGCCGTTCCGGAACTGCCATCATGCACCAACCTCCACCCTTTTTTCTTTGTCCGACCTCGTAAACGGATCGAGGCATCACCCTTTTTCCGCATACGAGCTCGTAAACGGACCGAGGCATCTTTTCGCCGTTCTGAAATGGCCGTCATGCACCACCCTCCATCCTTTTTCCGCGTCCGAGCTCGTAAACAGACCGAGGCATCACCCTCTTTTCCGCGTCCGAGCTCGTAAACGGACCGAGGCATAACCCTTTTTCGCGTCCGAGCTCGTTAACAGACAGAGGCATCACTCTTTTTTCCGCGTTCGAGTTCGTAAACGGAATGAGGCATCACCCTCTTTCTCGCGTCCGAGCTCGTTAACAGACAGAGGCATCACTCTTTTTTTCTGCGTCCGAGCTCGTAAATAGACCGAGGCATCACCCTTTTTCGCGTCCGAGCTCGTAAACGGACCAAGGTATCACCCTTTTTCCGCGTCTGAGCTCGTTAACGGACCGAAGCAACTTTTTCGCCATTCTGAAATGGCCGTCATGCACCACCCTCCACCCTCTTTTCGTGTCCAAGCTCGTAAACAGACAGAGGCATCACCTTTTTTTCGCATCCTCGTAAACAGATAGTTTTTCCGCGTCTGAACTCGTAAACGGACTGAGGTATCGTTTTTGCCATTCCGAAACGGCCGTCATGCACCACCTTTTTCCGCGTCTGAACTCGTAAGCGGACGGCATCACCTTTTTCCGCGTCCGAGCTCATAAACGGACCGAGACATCACCTTTTTCCATGTCCGAGCTCGTAAACGAACCGAGGCATCTTTTTCACCGTTTCTCAACGGCCGTCATGCACCACCCTTAACCCACTTTTCCCCTTCTGAGCTCGCAAACAGACTGAGGCGTCACCCTTTTTCGTGTCCGAGCTGGTAAACGGACAAGGTATCACCCTTTTTCCGCATCCGAGCTCGTAAACGGACCGAGACATTACCATTTTTCCGCATCTGAGCTCGTAAACGGACCGAGACATCTTTTTTGCAGTTCCAGAACGGCCGTCATGCACCACCCTCCACCCTTTTTCTGCGTCCGAGCTTGTAAACGGACCGAGGCATCACCCCCTTTTCCGCGTCCGAGCTCATAAATAGACTGAGGCATCACTCTTTTTTCCGCGTTCGAGCTCGTAAACGGACCGAGGCATCACCCTTTTTCCGCGTCCGAGCTCGTAAACGGACTGAGGCATCTTTTTCGCCATTCCGAAACGGCCGTCATGCACCACCCTCCATCCTTTTTTCGCGTTCGAACTCGTAAACAGACGGAGGCATCAACCTTTTTCGCATTCGAGCTCGTAAATGGACCGAGGCATCACCCTCTTTTCCGCGTCCGAGCTCATAAACAGACAGATGCATCACTCTTTTTCTCGCGTCCGAGCTCCTAAACGGACCAAGGCATCATCGTTTTTCCGCGTCTGAGCTCGTAAATAGACAGAGGCATCACTCTTTTTTTCCGCGTCCGAACTCGTAAACGGACAGAGGCATCATCCTTTTTCGCATTCGAGCTCGTAAACGGATCGAGGCATCACCCTCTTTTCCACGTCAGAGCTCGTAAACAGACAGAGGCATTACTCTTTTTTCCGCGTCCGAGCTTGATATATCATGGTTTTAATGGGTTTTAAAGCCATGATATATGTATATAATCGAGTCTTTTATATGTGTTTCGAGTCCTTTTCGAGTTTTTTACAGGTTTACACACATTTGGGATCATTTGGACATTATGGAGCAATTATGGAGCATTGTAGCTGAGAAGTCGAAGTTGGTGTCTTTCGATTTCAACCGTGTCGACCAACACAACCATGTGTGTCAGTCGACACGGTCCGATTTTTATACCTCCGTGTGAAGACCAATACTTTTTGGAGATTTGTAACTTTGCCCTGAAGTTTCATGTATTTACAAAAGAACCCAGCTCTTGTTTAGAGTATTATTTAGGGTTTTAAAGTTTTGTTTTAAGAGGGGAGATTTAGAGTTTGGGGGCTGATCTGATACTTTGTACTACTTTGGAAGAAGATTTCGAATCCCTGTTTCTATTTTCTATTTTCTTATTTATATGATATCTTCTTATTCATGTCTTTGATTTCAATTGATATGTGTGAGTAGATCCCTTGTTAGGTTTAGAGATTCTCATTAGGGATTTCATGGAATGATATATTGATTTATTGGTTAGGATTCAAACTCGATAATTCTTCACCTAGGTTGCACTTACAGCTAGTTCTGGATTGATCACCTAGAATCTCGATCTTAGATTGTTAAATTGGCACGACAATGTGATTTATAATCTGATTAAAACCTAGAGTGAGCAAATTAGATAATTGCAAAGGAATTTGGATTACATAATTTGTGAAAAAATCGAACCTGCGCTTAATGCTTGTTTAGAATTTAGGATTCGCAAAAGAATTTGGTTTCTTAAGTTTTAAACATAGTTAATTCTCGCAACGAAAGTTGGTTTATTTTACATTAGTGATTTGAGTTTTGGAACTTGTTTGTAATTCGATTTTAACCAATTAATTGATCTTCATTACTTGATTTCCTGAGAAATTCCCTGGACCTGACGCTTTCTCCATCTGATAAACAAACCGTTTTAATTATTATTTGCATTGTTATTTAATTTATTTCATACTCGCCTAGCTGAATTCGAAACGAAAAAGTGTATCGTGAGGTTCTTGAGTCCTTGTGGATTCGACCCCTAAGTACTGCATCGATCTCTTAATTTAAGAAAGTAGCTCTAGGGATTTAATTTGAGCTTATCAAAATTTTGCGCCATTGTCGGGGACTCTTTTAAGTTTTCGATAGATTTAAGTGTAGAATTTAGACTAAGTTTTTATTTTAAATTTTACTCACATCGTTCTATCTTTTTGTCTTGTGTGTTTCAGGTGTATGCCTAGTCGTGTTACCAGGAGCAACAAGGACAGTCAACTTTTGTTTCTTCCGAATCAGGAGCTTGCGAGGTTAGAATGAACGAACAGAAAAGCAAAGAAGCCAGTGGAGATGGTTAATCCTGTGATTTTATGCCAGGACGAAGCTGGTGTTATCACGGACCAAGAGGGTCATGTTTGCAACGAGCAAGGCCAGTGATTGGATGGAGATGGAAACCCCATCGTGCCAGTTGCTGTTGAAAATGCGCAGGTACACGCGCAAGTTGGGAGAGTAAGGACGCTTGAGGATTACAACAGACCTGATGAGTTTTATGCGAATAGGTCTGCGATCAGACTTCCTAGCTTTGATAGGAACGATTTTGAGTTGAAACCGTCCTACTACACGCTGGTTGGTCAGCATCCTTTCCATGGATTGGCTCATGAACATCCTATGGACCATATTGAGAGGTTCGAGGACTTGGTGACTAGCATGAAGCACAATGGAGTCAGTTATGACTATCTCTTTTGTAAGCTTTTCTCACACTCTCTTAATGGTGAAGCAGCTTATTGGTTGAAGCAGTTACCAACAAGATCTCTCACCAATTGGGAAGATACCAAGAAGGCATTTTTGCGTAACTTCTATGAAGATGCGAGATCAGAGGATTTAAGGAATAACATCTCTCAGTTCACGCAGAGATCGACTGAAGCATTTAAGGCTGCATGGGTGCGATTCAGAGCTTACCAACGAGATTGTCCGCATCACGGTTACAATGAAGTTCAGTTGCTGGGTATTTTCTTTAGAGGCGTGGATTGGAGATATCAGATGGCTCTTGACTCTGCGAGTAATGGGAACTTCAACACGAGGTCCCCCGAAGAAGCTTATGTGTTGATTAAGAACTTGGCATCTAGCAATAGCACCAAGAATGCTGATTTCGAGAGGCAGAAGCAAGCTGGAAACATTGATGGAAAATAGATTGCTGAGTTGAAGAACAAGTTGGATTCAGTTCACAACATTTTGGTGAACAAAAAATCAGTTCAGTTTGCTGCAGAGGTTGAGACTTTTGACCCCGAAGAAGGAATTGAAGAGGATGTCAACTACATAGGTGGGACTGGTTTTCAGAGTCAGAGATTTGGAAATCAACAAAGCCGAGGTGGTTACAATGGTTATGGTCAGAGGAGTACCTTTACAGGTAATCAGAACTCATCTGGGTATGTCTCTATGCCTCAGTATCAGAAGCCTTTCCAGAGCAACGACAATTTCTGCAGGACTTATGGATCTTCATCTTACCAAACACCTCCTGCACCAACTGAGCAAAGTGAGATGAAATCTATGCTTGAGCAGATATTAGAGGGACAACAGAAGATCACAGTTGACTTTAATGGGAAGATCGATGCCATGTACACTGATTTGAATGGTAAGTTCGAAGCTTTGAACACTCATGTCAAGAAGCTAGATACTCAGGTTGCGCAGACTGCTGGGTCTGTGAGAAGACAAGATGGAGTCCTTCCTGGAAGGACAGACACTAATCCGAAGTATCAATGCAGCGCCATCATGTTGAGAAGTGGTAAAGAGCTTAATCCAGTGCTAAAAAAGGGTATAAGTGTTGATAAACTTGTGGAGTTAGAAGAAATTAAAGAAGATTTCGCAGATAAGTCGCCTGTGTCGGTCGACACGAGTGGAGTGTGTCGGTTGACACCAGTGCAAACCTGAGAGCTTGAAGAGATTGAATCAAAACGTGTTGATCAACACATCATTGGTGTCGGTCGACACGAGCACCCACAGAAAATCGATGCATCTGGAATTTCGACTAAGGACAAAAGCGAGGTCCCCGTGTCGATCAATACAACCCCTCGTGTCGGTCGACATAAGGAGCCAGCTGCTACACCAATTTCCGAGAAGCCGAAAATTTCAATGGAACGAGTCTACAAGCCTAATGGCCATTTCCAAGGAATCCTAGGAAGTCAAAACAGGAGCTGTATGAAGCTAAGTGCAAGGCCATGATGGACAAACTCACCATTGAGATTCCTTTGGTTGATGGTATCAAGACTACTCCGGTGGTTAAGAGGTGTTTGAAGAAGATGCTTACGCTAGATATGAGAGAAGAGGAAGGTGTGATGATGATCTCTGAGGTTTGCAGTGCCATTATTCAGAACAGGATATCGGAGAAAATTAAAGATCCGAGAAGCTTCGTTTTGGATTGCTCTATTTTCAAGGATAGGTTCAAGAGTTCGCTGTGTGATCTGGGGTCGAGTGTTTGTTTGATACCTTACTCGGTTGCTGTAGAACTTGGGATGACTGATTTCACACCCACTAGGATTTCTCTAATTCTAGATGATCGGAGTGTGAGGATTCCCGATGGTCTTTTAGAAGATGTGCCGGTACGAATTGGTGATTGCATGACCCCCACAGATTTCATAGTTCTGTGGTACAGTGTTGAGCCTAAGGATCCTCTTATCCTGGGCCGACCCTTCTTGGCTACAGCTGGTGCTCTCATTGATGTAAAGGAGGGCAAGATAGCTTTGAATGTGGAAGATCTAGTGATGAGTTTTGACATGGACAAGCTAGTAAAACGACCCACCATTGACGGACAGACTTACTACGTGGATACTCTTAGCAATCTTGCAGAGGAAATCTTTCATGAGATGCATCCTATGGACCCTTTAGAGAGAGCTTTGATCAATTCTACGCGAGAGATGGAGGATCTAGATAACATTGCTACTGGGTATGTCAAGATGTTGGATGCTAGTGAGCGCGTGATGCAGTTAGTCGCTCACGAGGAGCTCGTCGATACCTCACCAAAAGCCGTGGTATTGAGTGATTGGAGCGAAGATAAAGCTCCCAAAATCGAGCTCAAACAACTCCCTACGGGGCTAAGGTATGCGTTTCTTGGACCGAATTCAACTTATCCTATTATTGTTAATGCATCCTTGAACAATGCAGAGCTCATGTTACTGCTAAGTAAGCTACGCAAGTATCGCAAAGCTCTTGATTATTCTCTTGATGACATTTCAGGTATCTCTCCGGACTTGTGCATGCATAGGATCCATCTCGAGGATGAGACGAAATCGTCAATTGAGCATCAGAGGCGGCTGAATCCGAATCTGAAGGAGGTAGTTAAGAAGGAGATTCTGAAACTCCTGGAAGCTGGGATCATCTATCCTATCTCAGACAGTGATTGGGTTAGGCTGGTACATGTGGTTCCGAAGAAGGGTGGAGTCACAGTGATTAAGAATGAGAAGAACGAGCTGATTCCTACGCAGACTGTGACTGGATATAGGATGTGTATTGATTACAGGAAACTGAATGCTGCGACAAGGAAGGATCACTTCCCGTTGCCGTTCATTGATCAGATGCTTGAGAGGTTGGCTAACCACCCCTACTACTGCTTCCTAGATGGATACTCGGGTTTCTTTCAGATTCCAATCCATCCCGAAGATCAGGAGAAGACCACGTTTACATGTCCCTATGGTACATTTGCATATCACAGAATGCCATTTGGACTTTGTAATGCTATTGCGACATTCCAGAGATGTATGATGTCTATATTCACAGATATGATTGAGGATTATATGGAGCTGTTCATGGATGACTTCTCAGTCTATGGACCATCTTATCATGAGTGTTTGGAAAATCTGTGCAAGGTGCTCGCTAGATGTGAGGAGAAGCACTTGGTTCTGAATTGGAGAAGTGCCATTTTATGGTCAGAGATGGTATTGTTCTTGGGTACATAGTTTCGTAGAATGGGATTGAGGTTGATCGAGCAAAGATTGAGGTTATGATGAATTTTCAGGCACCAAATTCAGTTAAGGCTGTGAGGAGTTTTTTGGGGCACGCTGGTTTTTATAAGAGGTTCATCAAAGATTTCAGCAAGCTCGCTAGACCATTGACTGCTTTGTTGTGTAAGGATGTGAAATATGAGTTCACTACTGAATACCAATCAGCTTTTGAACAGATCAAGCAAGCATTAGTAAACGCTCCAATTGTAAGTTCACTAGACTGGGATTTTCCTTTCGAGGTGATGTGTGATGCCAACGACTTCGCGGTTGGAGCTGTTCTGGGACAGAAGAAGGACAAGAAACTTCATGCTATTTACTACGCTATCAGAACACTAGATGATGCGCAGAGGAATTATGCAACTACCGAAAAAGAGTTGTTGGCTGTGGTGTTTGCGTTTGAGAAGTTTCATCCGTATTTGGTTGGTTCTAAGGTGATAGTACACACTGATCACTCAGCTCTGAAGTACTTGATGCAGAAAAAGGATGCAAAACCAAGGTTGTTGAGATGGATTCTGCTTCTCCAAGAGTTTGATATTGAAGTTCGAGATAAGAAGGGAGTTGAGAATGGAGTTGCTGATCATCTTTCTAGGATCAGAGTTGAAGATGATGTCCCAATCAATGATTTTCTGCCTGAGGAAAATGTATACAAGGTTGAGATTGGTCAAATTTTGGACTTAGAGGAAAAACAACAGCATTGTCGAATGGAGGTGTTCGTGTCGATCGACACAACCTCTGGTGCCAGTCGACACAGTTCGAACACGAACCCATAATTTTCAACGGTTTAAATTGGTGACTACAACATGGATTTATGCACTGTAACTCTTCCCGATCGACCATGGTATTCTGATATTGCCAATTACCTTGCTGCTGATGATAAGCCAGAAAATTTCACGGGATATGCCAAGAAGAAATTTTTGAGAGAGATTAGAAGGTTCTACTGGATTGAACCTTACTTGTACAGAAGATGCATTGCTGAGACTGAGGTTCCAGATGTACTGTTTCATTGTCATGGTTCTGAATATGATGGGCACTTCGCGACTTTTAAGACAGTGTCTAAGGTTCTCCAAGCCGGTTATTGGTGGCCTACAATATTCAGAGATGCTAATGGATTCATAGCTCAGTGTGATGCTTGCCAGCAAAGGGGAAAGATTAGGAAGAGGCATGAGATGCCACATAACTTCATCCTAGAGGTTGAGGTATTTGATTGCTGGGGTATTGATTTTATGGGACCGTTTCCTTCATCTTACGGGAATCGGTATATTTTGGTTGTTGTGGACTATGTGTCTAAGTGGGTGGAAGCTATCGCTAGTCTGACCAATGATGCCTCTGTGGTTCTTAAGCTGTTTAAGACCATAATCTTCCCTCGATTTGGAGTACCTCGTATTGTGATAAGTGATGGTGGTTCTCACTTTATCAACAAGGTTTTCGAGAAACTGCTGAAGAAGCATGGTGTGCATCACCGGGTGGCTACTCCTAATCATCCGCAGACAAGTGGACAAGTTGAGGTTTCGAACAGACATATCAAGGAGATTTTAGAGAAAATCGTGGGCAAGACTAGGAATGATTGGTCTACTAAGCTGGATGATGTTCTATGGGCCTACATGACTGCGTTCAAAATGCCACTTGGGACTACACCATTCCATCTTCTCTACGGGAAAGCTTGCCACCTCCCAGTTGAGTTGGAGCACAAGGCAGCATGGGTAGTTAAGATGATGAATTTCGACATCAAGTCTACTGCAGAGAGGCGATTGATTCAGCTAAACGAACTGGATAAAATCAGATGTCATGCATATGAGAACTCTAAGTTATACAAGGAGCAAACAAAGGCATATCATGATAAGAAGATCATCTCCAGGAATTTCAAACCGAATGATCAGGTACTTCTGTATAACTCTCATTTACAATTATTTCCTGGAAAATTGCATTTTCGTTGGTCATGTCCTTTCACTATCAAAGAGGTCCGACCATATGGTGCTGTCGTCTTGACAAGTGCTGAAGGCAATGAGTTCACAGTGAATGGACAAAGGGTGAAATACTACTGGGCAAAAGCCAAAACTCCATCAGGACACATTGTGTCTCTAACTGATGCACCCACTGCTTAACTGCATTACTGTCGAGCTAATGACGTTAAACAAGCGCTTGGTGGGAGGCAACCCACTGGTAAGTCTGTAAATATAAATTTCAGGGTCTTGTTTTCTTTCTATTTTGGATTTTGGTGTTTTTGTGTCATGTACAGAAAAATTCGGAAATTTTTTGTCCATGAGTCTCCGTGTCGACCATCATACTTGCCTGTATCGGTCGACACGCTCAAGCCGATACTGCTGAAAATTTTGGGTGTGTCGGTCGACACACACGCGCGTGATGGTCTACCCACCTCGACCCAGTCTCAACCATCGGACTCACCCACCCCCATCGCACCAACCGTCGGATTCACCAACTCGCAAATCCGGTACCCATGGCCTAAACCCGAGCATCTCAAGATCAAAATGCAACGATATTGGGAACATGATCCAAAGACAGAAACTGAGCAACCAGAGTCTTACAGTAGACCAATTTCAGAGGATTGGGATGAGTATGACAAGCTTTTCTACAATACATGGTAGTCCGTCGAGATGAAACCCACACGGTTACCTGATCATTTCACTGTCACGGCTTTGGGAATCGGGAACGATGTCCTGAGGATTTTGGGGAGAATTGGTTTAGGCACAATGCCTACCAAGCAGTATGCTCTCTTTCTGGATTTGGCGCGATAGTTTCTGGCTACTTGTCGGGTTTACTACGCCAACGAGAACAAGAAGGTTGCACAAGAAGGGGTCATGACCTTCATGTGCAAAGAAGTGAGATATCGTATCACCATTACTGATCTGAGTGGGTTATACGAGTTTAAGAAGGAGCCTACTCGAGCTGTTCTCACATCCGAGTGGCACGACATCAACACTACTCTGGTCACATATTGGCAATGGAGCTTATGAGTTAATTGTGAGTAAGCAGACAAACATTAGACACCCGATCCTGAGGTATGTCTTGTGTGTTTTGGAAAACACTATCCTTTGCAAAAACCGACCCGAGCAAGATGCAGAAGACCGAGCTTATACTCCTTTATCTCGGGATTGGACACCTTTTTCCTGAGGAGTTTTGGCAGTATCCCGAGCTGTATGACGATTTGAACATGGGAACAGTTTTTGCGAACCATCTATCTACACTCAAGTCGAAGGCTTTTGCGAGCAAAGAGGTTAGGGGCGTTGGAAGCCTCTTGACTCTGATTTTCCAGCACTTCAACATCGTTATGAGCAACACCACTATCATCACTGACCACCTGCTTATGGATCAAGCACATCTGAAGATCGCTACATGGATGAAACCCGGTCTTATTTGGGTTTTCACTGATCCAGAGGGTCGTGATTGGAGTATCAAACTTCCACAGGGGAGGCTCGCTGCTATTACCAGTGATGTGTCACTGTTGAGTTTCAGGGCCGATCCATCAGTTTTACAGCCCGTCTTGCGACGCAAGCTCCGTAGAGGAACTCCTTCTAGTGCTGCACCTTCTGCTGCAAAGGATGAGCCGGTTGATGACCTTGCTGGAGGTACACTTCCCGACTTGGAATTTCCTAAGCCGCCTGCAGGTTATGATGATGATGGTCTTGCTTTTCGGAGGTACATGGTTGGCACTATGCGACAGATGTGGAAGCTTTTAGAAGCCAGTGTCACTTGTACACGTCCCACTTCTGAGACTCGCAGGCGTCGTCGTTCACCCACTTACGACCCCCGCACTCCTCCTCCTTATAATGATGATGGAGATTCTGACCAGACGATTGGCATGGACGATGAACTCGAGGAGGACTAGTTATCCTGCCTCGAATTTCCTGGGTTTTTCTTTACTTTCGTTTCTTTTCTTTCTTTATTTTCCTTTTTATCTTGAGTCATTATGATGTTTTTTCTTGAGCCATTTTTCAGTCTTTGCCTTCGAAACTCGAGAACTTGGAATTATGCTATGTTGTTGTTCTAAATTTGTGATTGAGTGTTCTTAACAGGTTGAGATTTGTGCCATAACGAAATGCAACCTTGTCTAGAAAACGTTGTGCCAGAATCCCCTCGTGTCGACCAACACGCCTTGTGTGTATCGGTCGACACGACCACTTATTCAGAACAGCCTTATCGATTTAAGCTTGGTATCGCCCGACACCTGGCTGTGTGTCGGTTGACACAGGTACGATTCCTGTTTCTTTTTTATTTTCTCAATTTCATATCATTTTTAACCGAACCTATACTTCAATAACACTGAGAACAGTGTTGTTCAAGTCTGGGGGAGGTGGTTACTGACAACATCTTTTATTTTCTTAGAGTCAGTTTATCGTTTTATTGAGTCAAAAATTTGTTGGAAACTATGATCTTTATCTTGGTTTTGTTGTGTTGATTATTTCATCTAAGTGACCATTATTGCAGAATCATTTCCGATCCGACTAATGAAAAAACCAAAGGCTGATCAGTTGACTTGAGACTCCCGTATTTCCAACAGAAACCCACTAACGTCTGAGCTAACTTCTGATTGTTCTTTTTACCTCATCTATGTGATTGATGTTCATAGGGCTTGACTCCTCGTTCATACTTGACAAAAGACAACCTGTGTAAAAATAAATGGTACTCCTCTCTTTTGTTCTAAGTAATAAATATATAAAGATGAGATGATTTTCTTTTGAGTAAAGGGGTAGAAAAATTTCTCATGACCCCATTATTTTACTTTGAAAGAGATGCTCACGCAAAGATTGGAAGCGAGGTTAGGAAAATTTTCCGTGATGCCATTATTCGCCTACACTTTTGAATTATTTTTTTAAAAAAAAAAGTGAATGAGAAAATAATAAGTCTGGGGGAGAGAAAGAGTACCAAGTGTTGTATGGTTGGTTTGTCATAGTATTGTACGAGAATGAGTCTAGAAGGTTCTTGGCATTGAGATCAGAGATGAGACCCAGCGATGAAGGGCTTATGGACTATGTTGCGAAATTGTGGGTTGAATCGAGAAAGCTGCGAATGTCTACGGTGAAGTACATTGTGGTTCGATTTGGATTGGTTTTTGTTGCATGTGGATTACATGGTGATTGGTCAATGTGATGCTCTGAAAGAAGGTGAGTTTCTGTGTTTTCAAACTTCTTCCTTTTACTCTATTTGCTTGAGGGCAAGCAAAAGCTAAGTCTGGGAGAATTGATATATCATGGTTTTTATGGGTTTTAAAGCCATGATATATGTATATAATCGAGTCTTTTATGTGTCTTTCGAGTCCTTTTCGAGTCTTTTATAGGTTTACACACATTTGGGATCATTTTGACATTATGGAGCAATTATGGAGCATTGTAGCTGAGAAGTCGAAGTTGGTGTCTTTCGAGTTCAACCGTGTCGACCAACACAACCATGTGTGTCAGTCGACACTGTCCGATTTTTATACCTCCGCGTAAAGACCAATACTTTTTGGAGATTTGCAACTTTGCCCTGAAGTTTCATGTATTTACAAAAGAACCCAACTCGTGTTTAGACTATTATTTAGGGCTTTTAAGTTTTGTTTTAAGAGGAGGGGGGCTTTTACGAAGAACTGGCAGAGATTGAGAGCTAGGGGGCTTTGACGAAGAACTGGAGAGAGATTGAGAGTTTGGGGGCTGATCTGATACTTTGTACTACTTTGGGAGAAGATTTCGAACACCTGTTTCTATTTCTCTTTTCTGATTTATATGACATCAATCTTATTCATGTCTTTGATTTCAATTGATATGTGTGAGTAGATACCTTGTTAGGTTTAGGGATTCTCATTAGGGATTTCATGGAATGATATATTGATTTATTGGTTAGGATTCAAACTCGATAATTCTTCACCTAGGTTGCACTTACAGCTAGTTCTTGATTTATCACCTAGAATCTCGATCTTAGGTTGTTAAATTGGCATGATAGTGTGATTTATAATCTGATTAAAACCTAGAGTGAGCAAATTAGATAATTGCAAAAGAATTTGGATTAGATCATTTGTGAACAAATCGAACCTGCGCTTAATGCTTGTTTAGAATTTAGGATTCGCAAAGAAATTTGGTTTCTTAAGTTTTAAACATAGTTAATTCTCGCAACGAAAGTTGGTTTATTTTACACTAGTGATTTGAGTTCTGGAACTTGTTCGTAGTTTGATTTTAACCAATTAATTGATCTTTATTACTTGATTTCCTGAGAAATTCTCTGGACCTGATGCTTTTCCCATCTGATAAACAAACCGTTTTAATTATTCTTTGCATTGTTATTTAATTTATTTCATACTCGCTTAGCTGAATTAGAAACGAAAAAGTCTATCGTGAGGTTCTTGAGTCCTTGTGGATTCGACCCCTAAGTACTGCATCGATCTCTTAATTTGAGAGAGTAGCTCTAGAGATTTAATTTGAGCTTATCACTAAGGCCGCATGACTTGGTTCACGAGAAATCAGTTCGTGACAACGCGCGAGCTCGACCAAAAAGGTAGAGGAGACAATCTTTGATTTCTAGAAATTTTTGAACGTAAGCAATGGAGCTGATATAAAATTGGTATCCACCAAACTTATAACACACATTGATCAAGAGATTAAGGCTTGATGGATTGATTACTGAAGATAGGATGTCAATGCACTCGGTTTATGACATAGCTGAATGAATCAATGGACAAAGCTTTAGATCCAGGGGCTTTTACTCACAAGGATCTAACTCTCTCTCCCACGAACAAGAGTGGTTTGATTCCACAAACACTCAAACTCGCACACATAAATAGTTTCAAAGACACAGACTTTGAAAGCAAAAACTTGTAGCATAAGACCCCCCCAATGGTCAATAGAAGCTAAAAAGGAAAATAATCAATCAACATAAATAAAGAAAACGTGACAGATTGCTTGATAAACATTTTGCCAAATACCTTTCGGACATAAAATATTTAAATTTTATATATTGATTAACAAGGTGAAATCTAGCATTGCCATCCTATCTTCAATAAACATCCCAGTAAGCCAATGTTAAAATCCTCAATATTTTGAAAATAATCCCCCTTCCGATTTTCACGACACATTTTTTATCCACGCCAACTAATAAGACTTTTAAGGTGACAATTTGTACTCCCCAAGTTATTTTTCAAGTTATTTAAAATGTTATAAATCAATATTTCACCATCTTATTGCTTTGATTTTATTCATTAATCTAATTAACTAAGCTTGAAAAACAAACAAAAAAACTAACAAACTATTTTAACATTAAAAAATTGAGTAAATCATATGGTAAAAATATCATCTATCAAAGCTTATATTTCAACAAACTATTTTTTCACATTTCATCAAACTGTTTTAAATCTTCTTTTTTGTCATCTGGAAATTTTTATATAAGAACTTGATAAAATATAACGCCGACGCATAATAAAAAAAGTCCGAAAACTAAGTCGGCGGAAAATATATTTTTCCTAGATACTAAGCCCAATTACATGGAAGCTTGAAACTAGTCAAACACTAGACATTTAACTATGAATCGGGATTTGTTACCCAACAATAAAACAAGAAAACAAATGGCAAAGGACTGATTTTTATGGACCCGTCTCACCTTCAAAACTTCTTATCTCGTGGAGGTACTAAGCACAGTGAAGAAGACGAAACAAGACCATACTTCGACTAGCTATTCCTGTTAGGAAATAACGTCAAATTTCCGATAAATCAGATTTATGGGAACGATAAAACACACACAAATTTGTTAACGGAGTTTGGCCAATTTTGACTACCTCTCCGAACCTACTGCATGTCTTTTATTATTCACCGGGAAAAATGGCAACACTCTCAACACACACCCAAATCCAATTACACACAAGAAATTACTCTTAATTTCTTACCAAGAAAAAGAAAGCTTTTTCTCTCTCTCACGTTTCTTCTTCTTCTTCATTGTTTGGGATTTTGTTATGGAATTTCTTGTGTTGTGGGATAAATCATTTGGAGAAGAGAACCACGTATTTATAGGAGGAAGTTGGGGTTTGATGAGCCAAAAATATTGGCAAAAGGAAGCCTCCTTTTTGACCTCTTAAGCCTTTCTTTTTGACCTTCTTACCATCCTTCACCGTCCATTAATAAAAAACGTGACTCTAGAAAGCAGGTCTTCTAGGCTTGTTACTCTAGAAAGCCAATTGAGGTTGTACACAACCTCAGCTTATCATATGGCACGACCTTCGTCAGCATGTCTAGCGGATTTTTACTTCTTTGAATCTTTTCAAGCACCAAAACTCCATCTTCTAAAGTTGATCTGATGAAATGATACCGAAGTTGTATGTGCTTCTTCCGAGCATGGTAAACCAGATTCTTTGCCAGATCAATGGCACTTTTACTATCAAAGTATAACACACTTTTCTCTTGGTCATGGCCTAGCTCTCGTAGAAATGATTGTATCCACATCATTTCCTTTGTTGCCTCTGTGACGGCAACATACTCAGCTTCACAGCTTGATAGATCTACGATTTTTTGCAACTTTGAAACCCAACAAATTGCAGTACCTCCAAAAGTGTTGACATATCCGGATGTGCTCTTTTTACTGTCAATGTAACCACCATTGTCAGCATCAACATATCCCTGCAATCCTATCTCATACTTCCTGAAACATAATGCTGCACTTGGATTACCCTTCAGATACCTAAGAATCCACTTAACAGCCTCCCAATGTTCCTTTCCCGGATTGCTCATAAACATGCTCACGACTCCCACTACATGTGCAATGTCTGGTTTTGTACATACCATCGCGTACATCAGGCTGCCAATAGCATAAGCATATGGAACTTTATCCATATATGTCATCTCATCTTTAGTCACTGGAGACTGATTTCTGGATAACCCAAAATGATTTCTAGGGGAATACTAATTGGCTTCGCGTCATCCATGTTAAAGAAAAAGGGTTGTATGACTAGTTGATTAGGAATGTTGAGTAGCTCAACATAAGTGTAAGGACCACGACTTAAGTACTTAGAGATGCACGTTTGTAATATTCTAAATCGAGATCTACTTAACTAAGGACCACTACTTGAGTAATTAGAGATTTTCAAAAATTATAAGGCTTTTTATAAACGACCTTATAAAAAATAATTTTTAGTTATAAGTTTTTTTAAAAGCTTTATAAATGAACTTATAAAACCTTTTGAAATATTATAATAACTGATATTTACAATTTATAAGGTATTAGTAAAGTTTTTAAAAGGTTTTATAAAGTTTATTAAAAAGGTTTTATAACCTTTCGGTAAGGTTTAATTACAAACTTATACAGGTAATTAGACACTTTTGAATATTTTATAAGGTAATTAATTTTTTTTTTAAAGCTGATGTTGTTTAAAAGGTTTTAAATAGTAAATACTAAATTTAAAATATTTTATAAGATAGTTAAAATGTTTTAAAAGGTATTTAAAAGTTCTTTGTAAGATTTATAAGGTATATAAAATGTTTTGTAAATATAAAATGTTTTAATGTTTTAAAAGGTATTTAAAAGTTCTTTGTAAGTTTACAAGGTATATAAAATGTTTATTGGTTTTCCCATCATAAGGTATTTAAAATGTTTGATAACCTGAATCATAAAATGACACTAATTGTTCCAGCAAAAAGTAAGATTTTAAAAATATTTATAAGGTATTTAAAAAGTTTTATAATTTGAATGTATGAAAATAAGCCCATAAACCAAAAATCCCACTTAAAATAAATTTACATATTTTAAAATAACTTTATAAGGGAAAAAGCCATTAGGAAAATAAGGCCCAAAAACAAAGCACGCTTAAAAAAACTTTTACATTCAAATAAGCCCAGAATCAAAGTCCGCTTAAAAAAGAAAACTGGTTCTTTTACAAAAAACTGCTTCTTTTACAAAACTGCTACTTTAACGAAGCGACGCCCAAGAAGAAGAACATACAAAGGGGACGAAGACGAAATCACTAATTCTACTTCTCCGAACAGAAAATCGACTTCTCCATCGGCGATAATCTCTAACATTTTTCGCTCTCAAATTTCATTTTGGGTACTGTCAAAGGTTAGAGGTTGAAGGAGATGAAAAGGAAACCCACGATTCTGCTTCTGCAAAAACGAAATCGGCTTTTACACCTGTAAATTCTCTCGCTTTTCATCTCTCTCTCTCTCTTCACTTCAATTTATTTATGTGAAGAAAAATGGGTTTATAAAAAAACTGGGTTTATGGAAAAAATTGGGCTTTTGGAATTAGGGTTAGAGTTCATGGAATTTGGGAAAAACGAGATTAGGGTTGGAAGAAACTGGGTTTTTGGTTTGGTTGTAGTAGAAAGATTAAACTTCTTTGAATGGTTGTACAAAATTCGGGGAAACGAGTTTAGGAAAACGGGTTTGTACAAATCCAATTTCTATGCAGTACGAATTTGTAGGAAACGAGATTAGGGTTGAATAAAACTGCATTTTTGGTTCTTTCTTAAGTATGTAACATGGTTTTCTGGATCATGATTCAGTTTAAGAAAAAACCAAAAACCACAAACAACGCAGAGACAAAAACTGCAATAGAAGTAACCTTCTTTTTGTTGTTAATGTTCTTCTTTTTGATCCTTATGTCTGTCTTTTGAATAGATGGATTCACTTGCTTTTTGTTGTATGTAACAAATGTTTCCTTTACTTTGACAGCCTTTCGCGGTGATGGCTGATCCTCCTCTTGGCGATGATATATTTTGGAAATATTTGGCCGATTCTTTTTTGCACGATCAGGTGCAGATAAATCCTGGAGCTGAGTCTGCTCCATCTGCTACTCTGTCAGTAATTTGTACGGCGGTCTTTAAGTCTTGTCTGGCCGTCGGCTTCCGGTGGAATCTCTCCTGGATCTTGACGGATTACTGTTCCTTTATGGGAATTGCTCCCAGCCAGCTGGTTCTCCAAGCTTAGGGGTTGATCCACGCCCTTTAGGTCTTGCCGGATCTGTCTGGATTTTCTCTCTCTGGATTGATGGTTGCGCACTCTTTTCATCTTGTTGGTGTTGAGGGGAATCCTCGACGCTTCAATCTCCACCTTCGCGAAGGCGAAAGGTCTCCCGTCGATCCTCCGCTATGGTTGGATGCGCATGCAGATGGTAGTGAGTACTTCTTCATTATCCATAAGGGAGTTGGCAATGTTCACCACAACTGGTCTGCCCTAGGTATGTCCGATTTTATAAAACTTTTTAAAAACCTTTTAATAACTGATGACAGACCTGAAAATATTATCAAAACCATAACTTATAAAATCAAACTTATAAAAAAATTTAATAACTGATGACAGACCTGAAAAAATTATCAAAATCATGTTTTGTGTAAGCTTTAGCTGCCTCTTTCACAACAGGAATAAGCAAAATGTCCAATTTTCTTCGAATAACCTTATAAAATCAACTTATAGAACATTTTAAAAACTTTTTAATAACTGATGACAGACCTGAAAATATTATCAAAATCATAACTTATAAAATCAAACTTATAAAACGTTTTAAAAACCTTTTAATAACTGATTTGACTCTTTTCGCCTGTAGGAATTCATCCGGTGGATCATGTTCCTGCTGGATCTTTCCCCGAGGCCCTTTTTTATTTAGAGGAGGGTTTGAGGAAATCCGCCTTCTTGCTCCACCCTCGTGTTGTGGACCAAACTTCGCAACACTATTCCGACACTGCCGTACACCCCCTCAAGTGACCGCCTCTGAGTCCTTGACAGGCTGTTATAAAACCATGTTAATTCACTGTTATACTTTGAGTTTCATTTTTTTTTTAACACTTTCCGTCTTCGTTCCAGAGTCTCTGGAAGAATTGTTGAAGATGCGTCGGTTATATGACTCTTTTCAGGATGTTCAGGAGATAAGTTCCGACGAAGAGAGTTCTTCTGATGATGAATCATCTGACAGTGATTCTGACCCTCTTGCTGGTCCTGTCACTTTTGCTACTTCTGCTAATGGAAGTCGTCCCAGAGATGAAGCTGGCAACTCAAGGAATGTGAGACCTCGCCGGTCTTCTTAGCTCTTCCTTTTGTTGTTATTTTGTAGGACTGGAAACCTAGTTGTGTTGTTATTTTGTCTTCCTTTCTTTGTTCTTATTTTGTAAAATGCTAAATCAAGATCTTTAGGATTATTTTGTTTGTTAAATGTATAATTTTAGTTTTAAGATATTTTATAAGGTATTTAAAATGAACTAAGTAAGATTTATAAAGTATTTAAAAGATTATATAAGGTATTATAAAATAGTTTTAAAAAAAATGGATACTAGACCACATATTTATAAGTTTCATAAGGTATTTAAAATGTTCTATAAGATGAATTATAAAAAAACAATGTTATTAGGTAGACTGGAAAAATAGTTGTATTGTTATTGTCTTCATTTGGTTATTATTTTGTAAGATGAATATAGTTTATTTAGTTTGTTAATGACTAATTTTAGATTTAAAATATTTTGTAAAGTATTTAAAATTATCAATGTGAGTTATGAAAATAAGATATTATCTTATATGAAAGAGACACCTAGAAGATTTTATAAAGAGAGACCCAGAAACCAAAAAAAGGGCCATTTATGAAAGTAAGGGCCAAAAAAAAAACTTCCTTAAATAAGGTTCTACGTTAAAAAAAGTTCCAGGATCAAAACACCCATTTAAAATAAAAAACTGCTCTATTTAATTTTTAATTAAAATAAGCCCTTAATAAAAGCCCGCTTAAAAAAAAAAAAAATACTTCATTCACATCCCAAAAGACGAATAATAGTGAGGAGACAAAAAGCCTTCAATTTAAAAAAATTGCTTCTGTGAAAATGAAATCAAGTTTTACACCGGTAAATTCTCAAACTTTTCAGTTTCCAACACGATATCTCTGGGTTTCACATTCTGAAACTATCTTTCTTTCTGTAGTCGCTTCAATTTTATTATGTGAAGAAAAAAGTTGGGCTTTTGCAAGAAAAAATGGGTTTTTGGAAAACAAAACTGGATTTTTCCACCGGTAATTTCTCAAACTTTTCATTTTCAACACTATCTCTCTCTGTATGTAATTCAATGTCTTTGTGTAAGAAAAAACTGTGTTTTGGGGGAAAAAGGGTCTTTAGAAAGAAAAAAACGGTTTTGGGAAAAAATTGGATTTTTGCAATTAGGAGTTCATAATTAGGGGAAAACAAGATTAGGGTAGGAAGATTCAACTTCTTTGATTACGGTTTTCGGAATTTGGAAAAAGGAGATTTGGAGAAATTGGGTTTTTGGTTTTCTTGAAGTCTAAGATTTTTGTAATATTTATAAGGACTTTAAAACATTTTAAAAGATTATAAAAAGTTTTATAATCTTTTGTTTACTTTGACAGGCTTGCCTTGTGATGGCTAATCTTGGCGACAACGATATCTTCTTGGCATATCAGGCCGATCAGACATAAAACTAAATCAGACTCATCAGGGATAATAGTCTTCAAAAACCAGTTCCATGATGCATCATTCTCAGAATCAACTATCCCAAAAGCAATAGGGTACAACTGAAAGTTCCCATCTTGCATCGATGCACCAAGCAAAGTCCCTTTAAAATTTACTTTCAAATGGGCACCATCAATAATAAGCACTTTCCTCATCAATGTAAAACCTCTAACTGATGCACCAAAAGCCAAAAATCCATACTTAAACTTATTAGCACTATCAACCTCAATATGAGTTACAGAACCGGGGTTCTTCACCTTTACCATGTGGAACCACCCACTTCAAGAAAACAGCAGAAGAGTGACTATTTTTTGCGACTCTTTTTTTAGTCACAAATATTTGTGACTACTTTGTCACCATTTTGCGACTAATAAGTGACCAATACATAATTAGAGGCTTTATAGTCGCAAATTTACGACGAAATTATATCGTCGTGTAATAGTCGTATATTTGCGACTGAAGTGAGACTAATATTCGACTTTGTAGTTTTTGTCGCAAAGCGAGACCAATTAGCGACCATTTTATTAGTCAGAAAACGCAGTCGCAAAAGTAGTCACAAAATTGTGACTACTTAGCAACTTGTGATGATCGTCCCAGTTGAGTCACAAAATCGTGATTAAATACCCACTAACAAGCGACCAATTTGTGACGATTCTTTGAAAGTGTGACTGATTTGCCTCTATTTACCAACTCAACTGTTTGATTTTGAAAAAACAACAATAGAAAATTGCTAACATATGTAGTTTTAAGTATATACATAGATTTAACTAGTTGTTACACTAAATAGATAATATACTTCTTGAAAACTTATAACTTTAGATTTGATAAAACATCTTTGCAACTTACATAACATATAAACATTTATTACATATGTTTTTTTTGTTAAAGTTTGTTTAAGTTTAATTTTTTTCAAAATTTAGTTAATTAGTATTAGTTTAGGGTTTAATTTTTGCATATACTTCATGAAATCGGAAAAGACTGATTGGTTAATAATGTGGACTATTTTTAAGGCTTTAAACTGTTAGGGTTTAGGGTATAACTTTGTGACTAAAAAAACAGTCACAAAACTGTCAGTAATTTGCGACTAATTTGCTACTATCGTCCAAATTTGCGACTACTTTGTTACGAATTTGGAAAATTTCGAATTTAAAGTTTGAAATATTTGGGCTTTTAGTGAAATATTTTTGGGCTTATGGGCATGAATTAATTCCCACTAAAATTATTTTGTGACTACTTTCAGACCAATTTGCGACTCTTAGTTATAACAAGTAGTCTTACTTTTTCCCCAAATCAATTTCCCTAACCCTAATTTCCTTATTTCTCTCTCGGCAGAATTCTCTTTTAATCTTCCCAGATCTGTTTCTCTTCATATTTCTCTTTCGATTTCTGTTGGGAATCATCATCTGTTCATCTCTCTGTCTTTAATCTCCTTCATCGAGTCATCATCTCTTCATCTCTCTTTCTTAATCTCCTTCACTGAATCACCATCTCTCTTTTAATCTTCTACTCTTCATTTTTCTCTCTTGATCCTGTTTCTTATTCTCTTTAACCCTATATCTCTCGATTTTCTTTACCGATTAAGGCAGCTTCATCTCTGCATCCTCTTCCTTACCGATTCAGAGTGCTTCACCTTCAATGGCTGGTAAAGCCAAATCTACTAGGGGTCGAGGTGGTAGAGGATTAGTCGGAGCTGTTAGAGCGAACACCGGTGGGACAAGCATAGGTCGTATAGGCACAACCGGCGATGGAAATAGCGGCGTTCGCGGAGCTTCATCTCACTCCTCAAATCCTTCCTCAAACACGACTGTTTCGATTTCCCAGCCAAGACCGCAAGGCTTTAGATCCTCTCTTCCCCAGCAATATCCACCAACGAAACAACCCCATCATGCTCTTCCCCAACAACGACAAGCCACACCACCACCTCCTTTGTATCCACAACAGTCGGCATATTTCTTAAGGTAATCTTCTGTTTTCTTAGCATAGAATTGTCGAGTTATTGCTAAGCATGAATACTTGATCAAAATCTTGTTTGGTTTTGAGTGATTTAAAATTTCTTGTGTTTTTTGTTTGTTTCATGTTTGTTTCTGGATCATATTTTGTTTGAGTAAACGATTTTTTGTTCGTTGAACTTAGCAGATATGTTTGTCTTCCATTTCTCATTAAATGGATCATGTACAGTTTTGATCATGTTTATGTTTCTGGTTAAATGGATCATGATCTGTTTCTATTTTGATTTTGTTTGTCACGGTTAAAATTCATTGTGGTATTAAATCCAAGAATGTTTCTGGTACAACTTTAGGTATAGTTTCTTTGCTTGTGAAGATTGAAACAAAAAGATGTACTGTTCTTAGCATAGGATTGTCTTTTTTGCTTACCATGAATACTTGATCATGAATGTCTGGTTTTGAGTGATATAATTTCCTTCTGTTTCATGTTTGTTTCTGGATCATGTTTGGTTTTCTTCAAATGATTTTGTCTATTTTTTGTTGTCATTCATTATGTTTTTTTGCTTTTTAGTGTACTAAAACTGATGGTAAGGGAAACTCTTTTGGACTTGGACAACTTCGAGAGATGGTCACCAAGGGAAAAGAAAGGAAAGTTATGCAATCTCTTCTTCGTCATCGCTATTAGAGATCCGTGAGCAACTTCAAAGTGCTCGTCGTAAGATAGAGGAACAAGGATTAGAAAATGTAAGACGTGATAAGGAGCATCAAGAAGCTCAAACTCGGATCTCAAACTTGGAGAAGCTCATCTTGTACTTGAAGAACAGTGATCCCGCGATTGCAGCTCTTATGACTGAACCAACGGCCACTGGACCAGCCACTACACCAACTAGCACTACACCAGCTGCCACTACACCCTAGTAGACATCATCCTCTCCCTTCTTTTAAATGCTTTTGGTGTTGAACATGAACTTATCTTATGTTTTATTTCATGTTTTTAGTACTATGCAACATAACTTATGATCTTTTATGTGATGTATCTTTTGCGAACACCTTATGGATTTTATGTTTCAACATTCGGTTTTTCATCTAAATTTCAGCTTTTCAAATTTTTGTTTTTATAGCCTATAAACTTTTCAGTCTGGAAATAGTCTCAATTCAAGACTACGAAGAAAGTTACAAATTAGTCTCAGGAATACGACTACAAGAATCTGTCACTATTTAGTCTCTAATATACGACTACTACATGTTGTCTCTAAGTAGTCGCTTATTTACGACTATATTTAGTAGTCACAAAATAGTCCTAAATAAGTGACTACTTTGCGACCACTGTAATTAGTGACCAAATATTTGCGACCACTTTATTTAGTCTCTAAATAGTCAGAAATCGCGTGTTTGCGACTAATTTGGGACTGTTTGGGTAGTCACTCTTCATTTATTTTCTTGTAGTGACCTCGGTAACAACTCATATCCATCAGCAGGTGTACCCCTAGCAATCTCGGTTGCATGTTCTTGAGCTCGCCACGCCTTTGAATGCGTGATCCCACGTTCATGATCATGCCTAAATGTTTCCATCAACTGTTTAGGTTTAAGCTAATGTATAAAACTAAAGATGGTGTGAACAAATTCATAGAGATGGTGTTTACCAAGATATTGAAACTCAAACTACAGCCAAGCTCTACAGCACCTGTAAATCACCATCAAAACACAGAAACCGATGATTTAGATCTGGTGCTTCATTCTTTTTAAAACAAGGATATTCGAATCAAGCAAAACATCCAATATGAGTACCAAATTTAGCACGATTCATGCATTTATATGAAATTAAAAGAGAAATTCGGCAACGCCATGTAATCTCTGTCTATGCATCCAAATCAAACAACAAATACACACAATGTAGATAACAACTCAGCTAATCCAACTCAAAATTCTGAAAACATTTCTCATGATTCAGTTTATTCTTTTCAAATAAGTCAAGTGATCAGTTTTGGCTAGATTCGAAGAAATTACCCATGATTCATATTTCAAGCACAGAGTAAATCTTTTGTAATCGCTAGATCCAAGTCAAACAAAAAATACACATAAATCAAACAAATCAAGTGATCAAGATGAATCAATCAGATCTGAGGCATTCACCACATACATTGTCCAACAACAAGATCTTAGAGGAGATCGTGACGGGAGATCGGAGACGACGAAATCGGAGACGACAAAATCGGAGACGGCAAAATCGAAGACGAAAAGTTCGGAGACGGCGAGATCATATTGGAGCTTTTTTATCGATCTCGAGTTGGACGGCGATTTGAGACGAGATCTGAAAAGTCAATACAAAAATTTAGAGTAAAATTGGTCAAAGGGTTATTGGAGAATATGATAAAATGTTAGTGGCACCTTTGTAAATAGTTTTTAAAAATGGTATTTTGAAAAGTGGCAGTTGAGGAGTGGCATTTCTCAAAATTTTTCTATAAAAAAAACTAATTATTTTGAAAAGACGTGAACAAATTTAATTGGAAGTCAAATAAGAAAAAAATCAAGATAAAATGTAACTGTTAAATTTATTTAATATCAATGTTTTCGATCTTATTTTGTTTACTTTCATGGGTGATTTAATTTTATTTTTTTATTTTTTGTGTTTGATTTTTTCACGGATTATAAAATATTTTATTATAAATCCGCATATATGCGGATCCTTTACCTAGTATGTTATAATATTTCATACTTATATATTCAATTTCATTCAAAATATTCTGTAACCCCAATTTAAACATGTAAAATTTATCACGCATGGAGCACGGAACATAATCTAATTTTTATAATGTTTTAATTGTCTTGGTATTATCAATTTTATAGTTTGATGTGGTGCACTGGTGCATATTTTCATAAACAAGAATTGAGTTTTCAAGTTATGAATATTTTCGTAAATCGAGTACGTAGTTCATATGCATATGATATCCATATGCTTCTCAACTTTTCACACACACATATTCAATAACAGTGATAAAATAATTAAAAATCTTGGGTGCAAACGTAGGTATGTAATTCTTTTCTCAATCCCCTATAATACCTGACAAGTTTAAAATCAAACAAACCTCTAACTTTATAATATTTACAACATATGACATCATAATATCTTTGAAAATTATGTTGTTTTTCTAAATTATTTAATGGTTTTAAAAGTAAATTACACGTACGTATAGTCCATTGCATATATTTATGGTTAATAATTATTAAAACAAAATTATGGTTAATAATTATTAAAAAATTATTACTAGATAATATCATACGCTGTTCACAGAGATAATAAATTCTTAAGAAAAAATTATATAATATAGTTTATATTTTGGTATAATTTGAGATATTAAATGTCTACATAGATAAATAACATGGTAAAGAGAAAAATCATGCGTTATGCGACACTTGAATTATATGAGTAAGTCTATATGAAAACTCAATTCGATAAATTAGATGTTTATATATAAAATTAATATGTTACCGAGATAAATTATATGTTCCATAACAGTTAAATAAGAATGATAAAATTGTCGGAAATGCTTGAAAATCAATTTTGTCCACATGGGTGAGAAACTTTGTTGATTTCTTTTTTAAGAAAGAATTAGCCAAACACACATATTGGACCATGATTCAAAGAATATAACTATGAATTGACATTAATCAAGTCAATAATCAAAGACAGAAAAGTGGACCATTATGCCCTTTTATACACACGCCAGAGAAAGAAAAAGTGGTTTGATTTTTTTTATTAGTTATTGTTTTAATTTCTTATCCATTTCATTATTGTTTATTAATTTAATCTTTTATTATATATTGGTTAAATCTCACAATCATACCAAAAAAACACATATTTTTTTTTAAATCTACCATAGTTTGAATTTAAAAAAATGGATACGTATTTTTCAAAATGATGAATAGTGTTTGTAGTTAAGAACATGTTGTATTCTATAGATACATATAGAATAGAATAGACTACATATATACTATAATAGACGCGAATATTATTTGTTCAGTTCACCATAAATTATACATAACTAAACTTTAAATCCAAAATACTAAATTCTAAATCCAAAATGCTAAACCCTAACACAAAAATTTAATTTTTACACTTTATAAATAAACTCTAAACCCGAAAATGATGTATTTTTTTAATTGCGTTATAGAATAGAATAGACTACATATAAAATATAATAGACAATTTTACATAGACTAATTTATTTTTTCACTTAGTTACATATTCGTTTCGAATAATTATTGTTCGTTTTGAAAAATTTAAAATGCAATATATACAGAAAAATCTATATTTTTTAGAACTATCACGAAACATAATCAAATATTTTTTCAAAGTTACTAAGCAAATAAAAATTAAAGAGATATAAAACAAGAAGAAATAGAATATAAATAAAAGAAAGAACAAAAAGACCAAAAAAATCGTGTGTGACTCATAAAGACCGTTTTGTAACTTATACATAAAATATGAAGGATATTTTGGTCAACTTGTTTTTTTTGGTTATCCACTTAATTGATAAAAAAAAATTTATAGTTATTCTACCTAATTTCGCTTGTTTGGAATACTTTCCATTGCCATGAAATCCGATTACTCTTTAATATATAGTTTATAAATAAAAATATTAAATAATTTGACTTGCACACTTGGTAATACTAAAATTCTAGCAAAAAAATATGCGAGTTTAGAAATAATTTATTTTAAATATGTATTTTAGAAAGAAAAAATTTGTTTTTTGTTGTGAATAAACAGTACAGAAAGACAAAATATAAGTTGTGTATATTGAAAGAATATTCGAGTTTAGAAAAAAATAAAAAAATAAATATATATATATATATATATAGAAGGGATACAATAGTTAAGGTTTCACTTGGAAATCAAAATATCAAAAGATATAATGAAAATCCATATAATGTTTTAATAAAATTACTCTAAAATAAAATATTTTTTTAATGCACTTAACATGTTGTTTCATTAAAAACTTTACCGGAAAAAGTTAGTGGAAAAAATCATGGTTAAAGGAAAGAGAGTGCAATTGCCGCAATCCAATTTATATATAATTTTTATATTTTATAAAACATCCACAACATACATAACAAATCTCAATCCAAGTCTTAAACTAACATCACCAATTGCCGCAATCAACAAACTCTTACATCAGTTTAACAATAATCCCAACATGATGAGGGCATCAAGGCTAGCTTAACCGGATCCGAGGAGGAGGTCGTCACTATACCAGCCATGAGACAAGCACCAGGAACGAGGCCAGGAACCAGGAGCTTGAGGGAAGAGTTCAACAAATTAGTGGAGGGTTTAATCACACTCATGGAGCATTAAGAACTCAAAGAGAAGCTGCTCAAGAAGGAGATTTCCCGAGAGACACCAATCGGACCACAAGAGGATCGAACCTATTTTAAGACTCAAAACATGGAGACGACTCAAGAAACCAACTCTACTGGACTTGGGAGACATTCTGGAGCCGAGACCATGAAAGGAACGCAAGAGAACGCTTACTTGCAGCTGACTCGACCAACATCATTATTGCCAGTTTTACAAGGAAACGAGGACGCGGCCTTGTTTATCCTTTCAAGACATGTCTAAACTCCTTATAGTGTTCTAGAAGAAGTCAAAAGAGTCCAACACATTTCCCTTTTCCAAGGTATGCATTTGAATTCTTTTGAATAATAACAAGTTTTCTTTTTTTGTTTTGCAAGATTTTTTCTTTTTTTTTATAGTTATTTTATTTGTAAAACTAGATGAGTTATTTTTTTTCCTTATTTGTAATTTTTGGCCAAAGAAAAGTCCTAGCTGTCGAGCTATTTATAAAGCTCCTTCTCAGCTTGTATCATATACATTTTTTATCAATAAAATACCTAGTTTTCTTCTCCAAAAACTGGCAGCCGCTCTTGAAACCCTTGTGTGTAAAGCCTTAGCTTTCAGTGCTCAGACTTATCACAGAACAATCCATCTTCTGTGTGGCATCTATCAATCCCATGCAATCTCAGTTCATCCATCATCTCTATCGAATCTTCTAAAGAGAATTGTACGGCCAGTTAGAGAATTCTTCATCAATCCCCCTATAAGATCGGCTCCTACTGATCCTAGAACACAACAGCTAGTCTAAAACCAAAGTACAAGCACTTGACTAAATCTCTTACCTCAGTTTAAAAGATGATCACTTTATCTTTGGCCATGAAATATATGTAGCAATTGCATCTTCCATACACTTGATTTCAGAAGACGGCCTCCAAACTATATCTACCCAAACTCGAACTGCATTAGGCCCCAAGGGAACAAAGTGGACAACTTGGTCCAGATTGTTTGAAGACCAACGTCCTTCGGCAAAGACCCGCTTTTTTCCGTTAATATCCATCAACTTGCACTTCTGATTTTCCTTGACAACTTGGTCTGGATTGTTACGCTGCCATGTTGACAATATAAACCATTTATTACAGTAAAAAAATAACCAGCAAAAAACCACATAACATATATAAAACAAATTAAAGAAAATAGAAAAATTAGTAGGAACCGAAGAGGAGATTATGACGGTGTTTGAGATTTCTTTATAGGAGATTGTGAAGTTGCTGCAAATTTTTCAAAGGAGATTTTGGACCTGTTGCATCTATGGTGTTGGGGTCAAATACCACCCTGGCAAGATCAACGGCCAGAGCATCATGGGCCGAGGCATGTTTCCCTGTGGGCCGAGGCAAATAAACCTCCATCTGGGCCGAGGCAAGCAAACACCCACGCGCCGAGGTAGAGGAGTGCATTCGCCGAGGACGTGGATAGAACGCGCCAAGGTGAACAAGCAGGCACGCACCAAGGCAAACAAGCACGTACGCGCCAAGGTAAACATGGCCATGCACCGAGGCAAGTGGCGGCATACGTCAAGGCAAATGGCACCACGCACCGAGGCGAACAACTACACGCACCGAAGTAACTGGCAGAACGTGCCAGCACGCGCCGAGGCAAACGTGGCCATGCGCCGAGGTAAGTGGCGGCACACATTAAGGCATCCCAGAACCCGCCGAGGCAACTGGGCACGCGCCGAGGTAAACTTCACCAAACACCAAGGCATCCCAGACTGCGTCGAGGCAACTGAGCACGTGCCGAGGCGACGCCTTCATAGTGTGGGCCGAGCCAAAGAATGAAGAAGTTGGCTGATGAGTAGAATTCGGAGGTCGGCCGAAGAGGAAAAGTTAACACAAGTCCAAAGAGGAAAATAAAATATTCTGATATTCTCGATAGGACGGTCTAACCTGAATTCTATAAAAGAAGAAGAGGGCATTCGAGAAAGACATTCACAATTTCTTAGAGCAAGAGACTTTAGACAAACAAATCTTGTATTCTAAAAACTTTCGTAATCAGCAATAAAAACCATCTTTGGATCTCTTTTTCTATAATCTACACCTAGAAGTTTTTGTTTCCTTAAAAATCCTAACAAAATTTAGTTGTGAGGGTTTTTAGCCTCCACGATTTGGTGCCGTCTGTGGGGAAATTGAAACTTTATGACTATTGAGATTGCCGCGACCAAGATCTGAAAAGACGGCTAACGGAAGTCCAAGCACCAACGATACAACCGACCTTCCCAGAGAAACCACGAATCTCCCGGAGGGAGCTAACGCCGTTCCAGAATCCCTCGCTGAGATGAAAAACATGCTGTCTATCCTGCTGAAAAAGGTAGACGAGTAGAAAAAGGCAAACAACTTATTGAACGAGAAAGTCCAAGCACTGACTTCAGAACAACAGAATCGCAGTGCCGGAAGCTTAGTATCTGGAATAAGACAAACTAGAAGATTTTGTAGGAAGCTGTTCGATGCGACCCCGACGCCTCTTAATTTGGTCACCTCCCGAAACATGGTAAGCAACGCGCCGAGGACACCAAGAGATCTGCCGCCTCCACCTCGGCCTGATGAGTATACTCCAATAACTGTTAGGTCAGCCGTCGACAATGAACCGCCCGAGCTGATCAGGGCCCCCAGAACCTTTTATAGGCGCGTCCAGTTCACTAGCGACGACGACAACAGAGAACTAAATGGCTCGGCCATAGCTAAAGAAAATCGAACCGTTGAACGACCGACCAACACAGATTTCCCCTCGGGATCTTTAAACAGAAGAGAGAACGCGGGTCAACTTGACTTAACGGATGAAGAGGAAGACGCTTACTGGGCACAAGAAGCACACTTCGAGCACGGATTACAAAGATCGAACCACGACCAGTATTAGGAACTCGCTGAGATTTGCGAGGCGATGGCACGAGCTGCCGCCGAGGTAAAGGCGTTCAAGTCCCAAGTACACAAGGCAATTAGCTCGGCACCCGAAATAGGCCGTGTGTTGGAAGAAACTCAGAAGACACAGTTCACAGCTCGGATAACTAGGACAAGAATCTCCAACCCTGCAAAAATTCGAGTCCCGTTCTATGAGGGAACTATCGACCCAAAAGCTCATATAATGGCGTTCCACATCGCAATGGGGCGAACCAATCTTAGTGAAAACAAGAGAGACGCCGGGTTTTGCCTCTTGTTCGGGGAACATCTCAAAGGAGCAGCCCTGGAATGGTTGTCTCACCTTGACCGTAATTCCATCGATAGTTTCGATCAACTATCCGCTGCTTTTCTAAAGCATTATTCAATGTTTATGGATCGTGGTACTTCGGATGCCGACCTGTGGACACTATCTCAGGGTCCAACCGAGTCACTGCGAAGTTTTATGGAGCGCTTCAAAAAGATCATCTCTAAAGTCGACGGCGTAAGCGACAAAGCCGCCCTAATAGCCCTGAGGAAATCCCTATGGTACCAATCACGTTTCAGGGAGTAAATTGCTTTGAACCAGCCGCTGACTATCCAGGATGCATTACACCGAGTTTCGGATTTCATAGTCAACGAAGAGGAAATGAAAGTTCTGTCACAGAGATACGGATCAGCAAAAACGACGAGCCGAAGAAACGTTCAAAACACTGTCGCGGCTCCATCACAATTTAAGAAAGCCTCACAGAATGGTGGCTTCATCCATCACGAAGGGTCCGGTTCCGGAGGCGCCCACAATTACCAGGTGGGAGCCGGCCGCGGAAAGTTACCTTGGAACACTTGGAAAAGAAGCACTAGCACATACGACAAAAAGTCTTACTGCGAACATCACTATCAGTATGGACACCTAACTGCAAACTGTAAAAGCCTCGGCTTATTGCTTGCGGCGAAGCTTGCAGAGGGGAAATTGGATGACGCAGTCAGCCTAAAGGGCTTCGAACAGAAAGACGAGGTAAAACAATCTCGCCTTGAAGATCAAGCCGACAAGCCAACCAAAAGGGAGAGACGAGATGATGAAGCGAATCAGCAAGGACCCCGGAGGAGATTCAACATGATAATGGGAGGATCCCAATTCTGCATGGACACCATCTCCGCGATTAAAGCTTTTCAACGCCGAGCAGTTTCTAGCACCACCTGGATTACGCCGACCAACGTCTCAAACGACGTAATCTCCTTTGAACAGAAGGAAGCAGTCGGTATTGAGCAACCACACAATGATCCGCTAGTCATCGAGCTGGTTGTAGCGGACCATGATGTTGCCAGAGTGCTGATCAATACGGGAAGCTCCGTAGACGTTATTTTCATGAAACTTTACGACGCATTAAAATCAATCTCTCCGAGGTATCAGCAATTCCGAAGCCGCTGACGGGATTTTTGGGAGAAACAACAATGACCCTTGGGACAATCAAGTTGCCTGTACTCGCCGGTGGAGTAACAAAGATAGTGGAGTTTTTAGTAGCCGACCACCCCGCCATATACGACGTCATCATGGGAACTCCTTGGATAAACTATATGCGGGCAGTCACATCAATATACCATCTCTGCATAAAATTTCTGATGCCGAGTGGAATCAAAACCATCCGCGGGAACCAGAAAGAATCCCGAATTTGTTTTCTGGCCGAGCATAAGCTTCGAAACCCGGTGACCGAGCCGAGCGCCAAGGCCAAACGAAGGAAGATGAAAAAGAATCGAGAAGAAGCGAACGACCTAACTAAGCTTTTATAGCAATTACAGATCACGGAAGCGCATGAGGAAGAACGAGGACCAACGTGCGACCTCGTGGTGTCAGTTTGCTTAGATGACAAACATCTAGAGCGACGTGTCGAGATAGGAGCCGAGCTGGACGACAATCTTAAAAAAGAACTAATCTCTTTCTTAAAAATGAACGTGCAAACATTCACTTGGGTAGCCGAAGATATGCCTGGTATTAGCAGCGATGTGACGTCCCATGAACTGAACGTGGATCCAACTTTCAAACCGGTAAAGCAGAAAAGGAGAAAATTAGGATCCGAAAGAGCAAAGGCGGTAAACGAAGAAGTAGAGCGATTGATAAAAGTCGGGTCGATCACCGAGGTAAAGTATCCAGACTGGCTCGCAAATCCTGTAGTGGTTAAGAAGAAGAATGAGAAGTGGAGAGTATGCGTTGATTACACCGACCTGAACAGAGCATATCCGAAGGATAGTTTTCCATTGCCACACATAGACCGTTTGGTCGAAGCAACGGCAGGAAACAAACTATTATCATTCAAGGATGCATTCTCAGGATACAACCAGATCTTGATGGACCCCAAAGACAGGAAAAAGACAGCGTTCATAACAGATCGCTGAACATACTGCTACAAAGTAATGCCATTCGGCCTCAAGAACACCGGAGCGACTTATCAATGATTGGTAAACAAGATGTTCTCACGACAGCTCGGAAAAATGATAGAGATATACATAGACGACATGTTGGTAAAGTCCCTCGAGGAGAAGGATCACGTTGCCCACTTAAGGGAATGCTTCGAACAGCTAAATATGCACAACATGAATCTCAATCCAACGAAGTGCCAGTTCGCGGTGAAATCCGGTGAGTTCCTTGGATACCTAGTCACCCACCAAGGCATCGAAGCAAATCCAAAGCAAATCAATGCCCTTATACATATGGCTCCACCAAAAACAAAGCGAGAACTTCAACGACTAACAGGATGCATCGTAGCGCTGAACCATTTCATTTCTCGATCCACCGACAAATGTCTGCCATTTTACGACACCCTAAGGGGGAATAAAAATTCGAATGGACTGACAGATGTGAAGAAGCTTTCAAAAAACTAAAAAATTACCTGGCAAGTTCCCTGGTTCTCGCAAAACCCGTGGAGGGAGAACCCCTATTTTTGTATAACGCGGTCTATGCTACTGCAGTCAGTGGAGTGCTTGTCAAGGACGAACGAGGCGAGCAAAAACCGATCTTCTACGTTAGCCAAACTTTGACAGATGCTGATGCGTGTAGCAGAAAGCGTTAGGAGTGAAATAAGATGAGACTGTAACATGACAGCTTTGACACCAAATTAACGCGTGTTTTGGGCTGTGAAGGTTCCTGAAACCAGTCTGAACACAAGATGAACGTAACCGGATAGATAGGAAGATACGGAATTACTACAACTCGTAAAGCCGAAGCACCGGAGATGATAAAGAAACCCGATGAGCTAGCACCACACCTGGATAAAGTTGCCACCACCAAGTGATAAAGACGCTAAAAAAACCACCACCAATGACTCTTCCAGAAATCAAAGGATAAAGATAAAAGATCTAAAGAGATCCAAGGGGTCACAAAGACACGCCAATTTCTTAAACTCGTTTTCTGATTTTCATTGATCAATATCAGCTTCAATGTATAGAGGAAATACAATAAAAACGTTCATAAAAGCTACTCTACATGCAGAAGACATAGAAGAAATAAATTCAAACTCTAATCTGCATGAAGGAGAGAGAAACATACTGAAATAAATGATGTATTGATTGTAGACGAAAATAACTCTTCATGTGTTGTTATTTGGCAGATTATCAGCAGAAAATTGGCAGAGCAATGGCAGATAAATATCCAGCAGACCAATGGCAGATAAATATCCGGCAGAAACAACAATGTGACAGCCAACCCATTTTGCTTTTCTTTTCCTTGGGTTGTTTCCTTGACTTGCACATCTGCTCCCGCATCATTCCCTCCGGGTTCAAAAGGATTTGTCCTCAAATCCAGCAACCTTTTGACTTGCGTTTGCCTGGAAACCTTTCTTTTCTTAAATGCAACCAGACCAGATCCCCTGGTTCAAATGACTTAGCACGGCGATTCTTATTGGCTTTCTTCTTATACTTCTCATTCGCCTTTTTAATCTCAACCCGAACATTCTCGTGCAGCTTTTTCATAGTCTTAATACGTTATGCTGCTTCAAAATTTGCTTTGAACTCACAAGGCAACGGAATCAGATCAATAGGAGTAAGAGGATTCATACCATACACTACCTCAAAAGGTGAATGTTTTGTAGTGTAACTAGCTGAATGATTGTAAGCAAACTCCGCCTGAGCCAACTTCAGATCCCATTCCTTCAAGTTCTTCTTAATTAAACCCCTCGAAAGTGTAGTCAAAGTTCTGTTGGTTACCTCAGTTTTTCCATCAGTTTGTGGATTACAAGAAGTACTAAATAGCAGCTTAGTACCAAGTAATCTCCACAAAGTCTTCCAAAAATAACTTAGAAACTTTAAATCACGATCAGAAACAATGGTCTTTGGAACTCCATGAAGACGCACAACCTCTTTGAAATACAAATCAACAACCTGACTTGCATCATCCGTCTTGTGGCAAGGTATAAAATGTGCCATCTTACTGAAACGATCAACCACTACCATGATAGAATCTTTTCCCCTATGAGTTCTTGGAAATCCAACAATGAAATCCATGCTTACAACATCCCAAGGCTATTTAGGAACAGGCAAACGAGTGTAAAGTTCAGGTTGGAAATGACTTTTCATCCTTTGACAAGTTGCACACCTCTCCACAATAGTATGAACATCCTTTGCCATCTTCGACCAAAAGAAATGCTCCTGCAGTATGTCCAACGTCTTATTAATTCCAAAATGACCAGATAAGCCTCCACCATGTGCCTCATGAATCAACAACTCCTTTATAGAACTCTTAGGAACACACAGCTTGTTTCCTTTGAAAAGAAACCCATCTTGCAACTGGTACTGATTTGAAACTCTCTTCTTGCACTCATTATAGACTTGTGTAAAGTCCAGATCTCCATCGTACAGTTCCCTTATCAACTCAAAATCCATAATTCGAGAATCCAGAATAGAGATCAAAGAATACCTCTGCCACCACATTTACTTTTCCAGCTTTGTATTTTGACATAAATGAGAAAGATTGTAGAAACTCCACCCATTTAGCATGCCTACTATTAAGTTTGTGCTGGTTGTTGATGAACTTCAACGCCTCATGATCAGAATGGAGAACAAATTGTCCTGGCCTCAAGTAATGTTCCCAATGATCAAGAGCTCTCACAATCGTATAAAACTCCTTATCATATGTTGAGTAATTCTTTCTAACTCCCGTAAGCTTCTCACTGAAATAAGCAATAGGACGTTGCCCTTGGACAAGAATAGCCCCTATCCCAACTCCACTAGCATCACATTCCACCTCAAACACCTGATTAAAATCTGGAAGTGCCAAAACAGGTGCTTCACACAGTTTCTGTTTCACCACTTCAAATGCCTTTTGTGCAGCCACGCTCCATTCAAATTTATCTTTCTTCAAACACTCAGTTATTGGAGCCATGATAGTACTGAAATTCTTCACAAACCGTCTATAAAAAGAAGCAAGGCCATGAAAGCTTCTCACATCAGATTGTGTAGTTGGAACTGGCCAACTCTTCATTGCTTCCACTTTGCTTTCTACCACTGAAATTCCTTCACCAGAAACAATATATCCCAAAAACACAACACTAGAAGTGAAGAATGAACACTTCTCAGGCTTAGCATAGAGTTGGTTTCTGCGTAATAGCTCAAAAACCTCCCGTAGATGCTGTGAATGATCTTCTTCGTTTTTGCTGTACACCAGTATATCATCAAAATACACTACCACAAACTTCCCAATAAAGTTTTGTAGTACCTGATTCATCAACCTCATGAAGGTGCTAGGTGCATTAGATAAACCAAATGGCATGACTAACCATTCAAACAGCCCATTCTTCGTCTTGAATGCAGTCTTCCATTCATCTCCTTCCTTTATTCTGATCTGGTGATAACCACTTCTTAAATCAATCTTCAAAAATACCTTTGATCCATTAAGCTCATCCAGCATATCATCCAATCTTGGAATAGGATAACGATACTTGATGGTTATCTTGTTGATAGCTCGACTGTCCACACACATCCTCATTGAGCCATCCTTCTTTGGAACAAGCAGAGCTGGAACAGAACAAGGGTACATGCTTTCCCTTACATAACCTCTAGCAATCAGCTCCTGAACTTGTTTTGATACCTGCAGTTTGCTATCATTCAACCACTTCAGCTTGTATGGCTACTTATGCTTTGTTGTAGGTAAACTCAGCTTTTCCACTAGAGTACTAGACGCCACATTTGCACAACTCCCACTATCAATTATCAGATTGCAAACCTTCCCTTGAACTGTACAACGAGACTGGAATATATTCTCTCGTCGTGCTTCTTCTATAATAGGAACAGAATGCAAAGCCCTTTGAATCACCAACAATTCTCCATGATCATGTTGTTCAACGACCTCTTCCTCTTCATCTTGAACTTTCTGATCTACCGCTGCCAAATCAAGAGATTCATGCTTCATCTCTACTTTAATCTCCTGAATTTCTTGAATTATCATAACTCTTCGATTAGGACACTCAGCCTGGAAATGCCCAAAATCTTGACACTTAAAGCACTTTTTCTTCATATTAAGGTCTGTAGGTGCTGCTGTAGCCTTTGAATCACCCTTCTTACTGCTACTGCTAGCTTCACCCTTAACAGTCACCTTTGGATTGAAAGAAAAACCAGAATTGTATGATCTGGTGTATGGTTTCTTTCCCGTCTTAATCTGCTTCTCCACCTTGATAGCAAGCTTTTTAACATCATCAAGAGTCCAGAAAGGTTGTAGCTCCACCTTAGATGCAATCTTTTCATTTAAACCATGCACAAAATGCACAATGGTTCTTTCTAGTAGCTCTTGAACATCACACCTTAACTGCAGAAGATCAAACTCCCTTGTATACTCTTCAACAGTACGCTTCTCTTGCTACAAGTGTGTAAGTTTTAGGTACAGATCTTGCTTGTAATCATCAGGTAAGAATCTCCTCTTCAAAAGCCTCTTTAGTTTCTCCCAAGACCTGATATGAGTCTTGGCTTCTCTAACACACTGAGACTTAAGAGTATCCCACCAAAGGCTAGCATAACCTTTAAACCTCAAGGTAGCCACTTTAAACTTCTTCTCTTCGTCATATGTATTATATTCAAACGCCCTCTCCATAGATCTCAACCAATCAAGAAAGTCATCTGGATTCAGTTTACCTTCAAAATCAGGGAAATCCACTTTGAAGTCTTCTTCACGGTGATGCTGCTGCTGCTGCGGACGATTGTCTCTTCTCCTTCTCCCACGTTCTATCTGAATACCATCATCATAATCAGAACCATGAGAAGAACCCCCACCTTATCAGAAGATGAAATATATTCCACAACCCTTCGTCCCCTTGGCTGCTCTTGCATATTCACGCCGTTGAAGGCCTGAACCATCTCCCGCATCTGCTGCCTTAAATCTGCCATCTCTCTGCCAATACGCTCAGCCTATGCTTGGTCGAGAGTCAAACCTGTAGGAGCATCCACGGTAAAAATATAAAACAGAGGATAAATGATAACCTTTCACTCCAGCAACCTGGGTCGCTCTGATACCACTTTGATGCGTGTAGCAGGAAGCGTTATGAGTAAAGTAAGATGAGACTGTAACAGGACAGCTTTGACACCGAGTTAACGCGTGTTTTGGGCTGCGAAGGTTCCTAAAACCAGTCTGAACACACGACGAACGTAACCGGATAGATAGGAAGATACGGGATCACCACAACTCGTAAAGTCGAAGCACCGGAGCTGATAAAAAACCCGCTGAGCTAGCACCACACCTAGATAAAGTTGCCACCACCAAATGATAAAGATGCTAAAAAAACTACCACCAATGACTCTTCCAGAAATCAAAGGATAAAGGTAAAAGATCTAAAGAGATCCAAGGGGTCACAAAGACACTCCAATTTCTTAAACTTGTTTTCTGATTTTCATTGATCAATATGAGCCTCAATATATAGAGGAAATACAATAAAAATGTTCATAAAAGCTACTCTACATGCAGAAGACATAGAAGAAATAAATTCAAACTCTAATCTGCATGAAGGAGAGAGAAACAGACTGAAATAAATGATGTGTTGACTGTGGACGAAAATAACTCTTCATGTGTTGTTTTTTTTGGCAGATTATCAGCAGAAAATTGGCAGAGCAATGGCAGATAAATATCCAGCAGACCAATAGCAAACTGATGATTTACTGAACCAAAAACAACAATGTGACAGCCAACCCATTTTGCTTCTCTTTTCCTTGGGTTGTTTCCTTGACTTGCACATCTGCTCCCGCATCAGATGCTGAAACCCGATACCCGCAGATTGAAAAGTTAGCCCTCGCCGTGATTATGTCTTCTTGGAAACTAAGGCCATATTTTCAATCGTATTCTATCGTGGTACTAACAACCTTCCCCCTCTGAACCATCTTACATAGCTCGAGTCAATCTGTAAGGCTCGCGAAATTGGCAATTGAGCTGAGCGAATATGATATTGAGTACCGGAGCAGAAGTTGCGCAAAGTCCCAAGTTTTGGCAGATTTTCTAGTTGAACTCCCTTCCGAAGAAGCAGACGCCACGACATCAGATTCTGTTTGGATGCTCCATGTCGATGGCTCGTCTTCAAAACATGGTTCCGGTGTAGGTATTCGCTTGACATCCCCGACTAGCGAGATTTTGGAACAGTCATTTTGCTTAGGTTTTCGCGCATCCAACAACGAAACAGAATACGAAGCCCAGATCGCCGACTTAAAACTCGCCCACGGAATCAAAATTCAGAGTATTCATGCATATTGCAATTCTCAGCTAGTCGCGAATCAGTTCAATGGGGAGTACATTGCGAAGGATGAACGGATGGAGGCATATCTAAAAGTAGTGCAAGGTCTGGTAACAAAGTTCAAACAGTGTAAGCTAACCAGAATACCTCGCGGCGAAAACACCTCGGCAGACGCATTGGCAGCCCTGGTATCAACATCCAATCTGGATTTACAGAGAATCATTCCAGTCGAGTTCATCAATCATCCAAGTATCGATCTCTTCAATAACGTTAACGCAATTACCCGTTCTCAAGCAGACGGACATGCAAAAGATGCACCAAAGGAAACCATCCCAATAAACAAAGGAATTGACTCCGTGATGGAAGAGATTCTAAAGATGGAATCCCACCTTGAAAACAAAGTAACAGATTCAGAAGACGAGTGGCAATCAGGAACAATGGAGTACGGGTGCAACAAAGAATGGATGGGAGCAATTCGCGTGTACATCATGGATGGAAAAGTGCCATCCGACAGATGGGCTGCCAGAAAACTCAAAGCTCAAGCTGCTCGATATATCCTGGTAGATGGTAATGTTTTCAAATGGAGGTTCTCGGGGCCTCTAATGGCCTGTGTTGAAGGAAAGGAAGCCGGACAAATTATGGAAGAAGTCCACAGTGGGTCTTGTGGCAATCATTCTGGCGGAAGGGCATTAGCGATCAAAATCAAGCGTCACGATTAATATTGGCCAACCATGGTAAAAGACTGCGAAAAGTGTCAACGTCACGTCCCAATGATTCACCAGCCAACTGAAATGCTATCATCAATTTCATCACCATATCCCTTTATGCGTTGGTCCATGGACATCGTCGGACCTTTACATCAGTCTAAACAGAAGAGGTTTCTACTAGTGCTAACCGACTACTTCTGTAAGTGGATTAAAGCAGACTCCTACGCTAGTATTAAGGATGCTCAAGTCAAAAGCTTCATCTGGAAAAATATTATATGCAGACACGGTGTTCCGTATGAAATTATTACAGACAACGACTCGCAGTTCATCTCAACCCGTTTTGAAGCTTTCTATTAAAAGTGGAAGATACGTCTCAGCAAGTCTACTCTGCGTTATCCGCAAGGTAACTGCCAAGCGAAAGCAGCAACAAAACAATCCTGGATGGATTGAAGAAAAGGCTCGACACGAAAAAGGACCGTTGGGCCGATGAATTGGAAGGAGTCCTCTGGTCTCATCGGACAACTCCGTGATGCGCTACCGGCAAAACACCAATCGTGCTTGTTTATGGAACCGGATGCGTGATCCCTCCATAAGTAGAATTTCCCGAAATTCGTCGCCGTCTCCTTCCTGGCCAAGAGGGACTTAATCACTTGATGCTGCTTGATGAATTAGATTTAGTGAATGAACGACGAGACCAAGCACTAATCCGAATTCAAAATTACCAACAAGCTGCAGCCAAGTACTACAATTCCAATGTTTGCAGTCGAAAATTCAGTGAAGGTGATCTCGTTCTCCGAAAAGTTTTTCAAAATACAGCCGAACAAAACGCGGAACAACTAGGTGCAAACTGGGAAGGTCCTTACAAAATCACTAAAGTGGTTCGCCCAGGAGTATATGAGTTCGCCAACATGGCCGAAGTTCCAGTACCAAGATCCTGGAACGCAATGCACTTGAAAAAAATACTACCACTGAAACCATACGTTTTATGAACTACAAGGCGACTTAATCTCTGCAAGGAGTACGTAGATAACCCATCTTAGGATGGATTCAGTTGCCCCCTCCTTTAAAAATGGAGGGGATTGGGTTCGTATACACATACGTCCATCTGTTGTAGACTTTGGCATACTGATCGCCTCGCAAAATCACTACGACATGTTTATTGAGCACCTATGAACGACGAGACTTTCCTACTTATCGCCTTACTTCGGCTACTTATCGCCTCACTTCGGCATACCTATCGCCTCACTTCGACTACTTATCGCCTCACTTTGGCATACCTATCGCCTTACTAGAATACCTGAGCCTTACCAAAATGGGCTTTACATTCTCGTTCTTTCGTCCATTGCTAGCCACAACAACGAGAATTTACAAGTCTTTTATTGATTTTTCACTATCACAAACTCTACAGCGCACTATACAAATCTTTGTCTGCCATTGGAGCAAACAATATATGCGAAAACATGTTCGTAAACCGGAGAAAACATTTAGAAACCCAGTCATCACTAACACTGGTCAACGCAATACTTCGTAAAAATACTCTGGCTCAAAGTAAAACATGCAAAAACGAGCCGAAAAGATAGCCAAAAACCTTACTAAAAAATTGGATAAAGCCGTCCAGGAATCTTGTTTTTAGACAGACAAAATGGGGGATAAGGACAACAGTGCAACAAACAGCAAAATCTAAGGAAGATTAAGGTCAGTGGTGTCCTTAGCAATACGATTAGTGGCTGGGGCACCATCGTTAGACCCGGAGAAGTCTTTCACACCAACAGCTGCCGCAGCATTCTCCAATGGCTCCCCTGGAAGTGTGGTGCTAACCGAATCAGACGATACGAGGGACATTACCAGTTCGTCCTTTACCTCCTTCTCAAGCTTTTCGAACTCGTCATGGGCTCCGACTAGTTCAACTCTCCATTCAGACAACTGAGCCGCCTCGGCATCCAAGGACGGCGCATTATCTTTCTTGAGAATGCTGATAAGTTGGAGATTGCTATCCACCTGCGCAAGATCCAGTTTTTTCTCCTTGATCGCCATCAAGCTCTCAATCTTTGTGGAAAGCCTATCAAGTTTCCCTTGAACTTCTGCACCGCCTCTCGCCTCGTGGCTTTCCGAGCTCTCTTTACATTTGCCTCGTGCAAAGCATGTGCCGCGGTCAGTTGTCTCTTCAGCGATTCAATATCGGCAGATTTCTTTGCTTTGGTAGCCTCTTGTCTCATGCACATATCTCCAACCCTGATCAGCTCGTCTTTGGGAAAAGCCTTCTCTTTCTCGAGAGCGTTGATCTGGTCCGAAGAAGTCGCGAGTTTGGCAACGTGCTTACCGGCGAGATCATCAAGCTTAGCCTTAGTCACCAGAGCATCTTTTCTCGCCTCGGTAGTACGACTCTTCTCTTTCTTTACACCTAGCTAATATTTGGTGATGATTTTGTTGATCGAGGTCATAAACTACAAATTCAAAAAACAAAAATAAGTTCCCGAGGCCTTCAACATAAAAGAAAAATTTTATCTCTAGATCGAGGCAAATACCTTGATGCCGTGCAGAGACATATCGACTGTTGACGGGAGGAAAACAATCACTGGGAGACTTTATTACGGAGACTAGAGAAGCTTAGGCTACCGCGTCATTGTAGACAGGCTCGGCTCCATCATGCTTAAATAGCATCGCCGCAGGGTTAGAAGGATCAGTTCGCTTCTGTTTTTTTGCATCGGCAATGTCTTTCCCTTTATCAGCACAAGGAGCAAGACGCTTCCGAGATGGCGGCTTAACCTCTCTAGGTTGGCTCGGAGCAGGAGGAGGAGTAGGATTGGCAACATCTTGAATAGGTGCAACACCTTGAGTCGCCTCGCCACCACAAGTTGTCTAGGCATTAGCGACAATTGCGCCAATTGGATCATTCGAAATGGGAGCGTCCGCAACCGGCTGCGCCAACCTAGAAGTCCCCTCGACATCTACTTCTTTGGCGGGTTGTGTTTGAGCCATCTCAAGCTCCTTTTTCTTGAGCTCTTGCTTCTCACAAATCGTCATTCTCTTACCCATTATCTCCACAATATGCAACCGAGGCTCAGAAGAAGGTTCAAAACTTGTGGACACGTCGGCACCAGTAAGACGAGCCCTAGCTTTTTCTACGCGTGCCAAGGAGAAGTGTTTCTCCCAGTGAGTATTTTCGCCGAAGAGAGTATCTCTGAGGATATAGGTGTCCTCGGGAAAAGCAAGGAGCAATTGATAAACTGCAAAACGGAAAGAAAGAATAATTAGAAGCTTAAAAAGCAAAAAGAAACAAGTAATCTAAGGACAGCTACCAATGGGTTTCCAATTCGTCTTGATTTTTCGGAGGCAGTCCTCAGCAATCGCCGCATCGGTTATGGGGACATAAAAGAAATGGCTCGCCCAATCGAGAGCTTTGCTTTTAAAACCCTCGATAATTTTGCAGCGCTTCTTAGGAGAAATATAGTATGTCTGAGACTTTGGAACTTTCCGAAAATCCAGCAAATGCTGCAAGTGCCGAACCCTCACTTCGGCATCGCATTCATAGCTCAAAACCAAGATTACCACTAGATGACACATTTCCCTCGACGTGATCTGGTTAAGAGCTAACCCGTGTTTACTCAAGAATCGTACTATCACACTTGGAATCGGAAACCACAGGCAACACTCATAGAAAAACTCTCATATAAGAAAAAATGGTTCGGCGGCGGGTTATCAGGATGACCTGACGGAAGAGGCACGATCAAATCAACCTCTTCCGCAATCTCGAACCTTTTCCTGAGCAACATTAAGGACTCCTCGGTCGACAGATTTGATCCAGGAGTGTCGGCTTTTTTCTTTTTGTTTTTTCGTCTCCGAGGTGCACTCCTGGAGGGATCGGCTTTGTAACCTGCAAATAGTCATTCCAACCATCTCGCCTCGGCTTCATCAAGAATTGGCTCTTCTATTTCTTCCTTGATATAACCAAGAGATTCGTCAACAAGATGAGGAACGTTAATAACAAGCCTATTTTCAGCAGCCAAACTTGCAGTTGGACCTGTCGCTTCGTTCGAATTTGCCTCGGCAGTATTCTCTTCGGCGACCAAATTCGCTTCAACAGATAAATTCACCTCGGCAAAAATCGATTTCTGAACTGTTTCACTTGCTTCCGGGGACTAAATCATCCTTCGACAAATTCCCAAGGAGAATCAGCCTCGGCGAAGGAGTCTCGCAACTCAAAAGAAGGTCGAGAACTGATGAAGGCCGATGAAGATAGATTGGCAAATTCGATAGACCACCGTGGGACGATGAAGACGGATCGGAAAACACAAAATGACGACGGCGGACCCAACAGAAAACCCAAATAAATAAGAGAGAAACAGGAGAGATGAGAGAGGAGAGAGCAGTACCTTGGAGAAATTGAGGCAAAGTGAGGAAATGAAGAAAAATACTTCGTAATTTATAGAAAAAATCTAGGATTTAGCGCATATGCATACACGCCTCTGGAACTAGCAAAGACGTTTCAAGTTCTCAAGAGAAATCATTACCTGACACCACGAGTACACGATTCCCAAGAAAAACTAATCATTGAAACGACGAGCCGCACGAGCGGTTCAATGGCTCAACAACGGCTCGGCGTAAACTTCACGCTTCGGCTCGGCATAAACTTCAACAACTACGCTTCAGCTCGGCTTCGATTTTGAGTTGTCCATTTCAGCTCAGCACCAACCTCGATCCATTTTATCTCGGCTCCGCATGCTTTTTTTGGAGCGTGTTCATCTTGCTTCTTGGCTCGGCAACTTAAACCTCGTCACAATCACTTCGAGTCTGACGAGCTGGGGCTAACTGTTAGGGTCAAATACCACCCTGGCAAGATCAACGGCCAGAGCATCATGGGCCGAGGCATGTTTCCTTGTGGGCCGAGGCAAATGGATATAGGCCGAGGCAAATAAGCCTCTATCTGGGCCGAGGCAAGGAAACACCCACGCGCCAAGGCAGAGGAGTGCATTTGCTGAGGACGTGGATAGAACGCGCCAAGGTGAACAAGCAGGCACGTGCCAAGGCAAAAAAGCACGCACGCGCCAAGGCAAACATGGCCATGCCCCGAGGCAAGTGGCGGCATACGTCAAGGCAAACGGCACCACGCACCGAGGCGAACAACTACACTCGCCGAAGCAACTGGCAGAACATGTTCTGCCAGTACGCGTCGAGGCAAATGTGGCCATGCGCCGAGGCAAGTGGCGGCATACGTTAAGGCATCCCAGAACCCGCCGAGGCAACTGAGCATACGCCTAGGTAAACTTCACCAAACACCAAGGCATCCCAGAATGCGCCGAGGCAACTGAGCACATGCCGAGGTGACGCCTTCATAGTGTGGGCCGAGCCAAAGAATGAAGAAGTCGGCTGACGAGTAGAATTCAGAGGTCGGCCGAAGAGGAAAAGCAAACACAAGTCCAAAGAGGAAAAGGAAATATTCGGATATTCTCGATAGGACAGTCTAACCTGAAGTCTATAAAAGAACAAGAGGGCATTCGAGAAAGACATTCACAATTTTTTAGAGCAAGAGACTTTAGACAAACAAATCTTGTATTCTAAAAATTCCCTTTCAACCAAAAATAATCTTCAATTCCTTAATATTGCAATCAGCTACACCTGCAAACCAAGAAGTGAAATTATTATGTTCCAATTCCCCAATTTCAAGCAGATTTGAACCTTAATTCTAAAATATAAACTGGGGAACGACATAACTTACCTCTAGAACCACTTCCCAACAAACAACGATGATGGTTCTCTTGCTTCTCTTCATTGTAGATCCTCTTTGTTATCTATAAACTTCATAAAATGAGAGTGAAATTAAAGTAAAAGAGACATAAATGAGAGTGAAATTGAAGCGAATGAGAACGATGAATTTCGGTACCTATATTGTGTTTCGTCTTGGTGCAGCGGAACGAGAACTATGGAAGGGACGCGAAATGAGGCTGAGACTAAAGGAAGAATGTCGAACGAGACTGAGACTGAAGGAGACGTAGCTTAGAATGAGACCTAGGTTAAAAGACACCTAGCTCAGAAGGAAATTGAGGCCGACGGAGGTCGAGATTGTGGCCAGCGATGGGCTTCATGGTGGAGATGACTATGGTGGAGATGAAAATGCCCTAAGTAAAAAATTTTGTTTTGGTTGTTTATGAAAAAAAAGATTATTTTTTGTATGCTTTATAGTTTGGTCTTCGTGGTGGAGATACTATGGCGCTAACTGTATTTTTGGCTAAGTGTTGGCGGTCATAAGTGATTTTAGGCTCGCTAAGTGAACTTTAGCTTTCCGCTTAGTCATTTTCCTGCTTAGCATTTCTGAAATTCTATGATATAGTAACCCAACCCAAAATACCACCTTTAATAGCAGTTACAAAAATGAGCTATTTTAATGTGCTATCAATAAGTCCTTTTTTGTATTGCTCGTTGTAACACCCCTGATCATAGATTAACTATAAGCATCATTGATGATTACTTAGTCATTCGATCCGAGGTTCCAAGAACTCATCTGAAGACCCTAGATCAAACTTCTAAGTACACATCTCTATCAAACACAATCCAAGGCTTGCCAGCCTAAGTTATATTCAATAGTTAGTTCATCCGGACTATGACTAGTATCACATGAAATCCAAGTTATACAAACTCACTTTCATATATAATTATACTTAGATTTTTAAACATGATAAAAAGTATTTATACATGTTCGGCCGTGAGTCTAGTACCCAAAACATTAGCATAAACATTAGTAATTTACAAAAAAACAAGGAATACTACCATTGCCTTTCCTAACGTTCCATATAAGCACACCCGTGTGGTCTACTCGCTAACGATCACCTACAAAACAAGTAGAGTCGTAAGTAACTATATTGCTTAGTGAGTCTAGGCTTCCCAAAATGCATATGAATCACCCAACCAAAACCCAAAATAACAATCACACACAAGCATACATAACATGAGCAACATAAGCTTAAATATACATCTTTCACATTTCACAAGTTTTATCTTTAAGTTTTCATTAAGGCTTGCGCGTTGACTACTACCCCTACACTTCATACCAACATGCATCACTCGGTTCATAGCCACAAATGCTAAACAAACCGATGATCCTTCATCGCTTCCAATGGCCTTAGATGTATAAAAATGCACCAGAAATCTACATCATCATGCAGTACATGGCCCAAGGCTGCAATCTCGTCTCATTGTGTCTTCGTGCACTTTGACTAATACGCACCATCATGTAATAGTTAAGACACGACCTTAAGGGATGTGTCATACCATGTTTTTCACAAGATTATTGTGTTTACAGGAGTGTTAAGCTGCAACCGTATGACCCTAAAACTAACAATAGAAAAGTTGCAAGTGAACAGCACATCAGTTGCCGTATTTTAGGAATCGATCCCACAAAGACTTATGAGTGCACAACAATTGACCTAGAAATAAGAATTAAGCTAAGTAAAAATTAGATTTGGTTTTTGGTGCAATTAATTAAAAAGCTGGAAATTTTAAAACGATTGTAAACAAGATAATTAAAATGTTGGACATTAAGGGCATTCGCAGGAATTCATGGGTCGAATTATCCATGTTATATTCCTAGAAGCAATTGTCATCGTTTTTCTTTCGTTCTAGAATTCAAATCACTAATTTATGACTAATCCACTCTTGTGGTAGATAATTAACTACGTCTAAATTATCCTATTAATCAACTCTCGCAGTCAATAGCATAGATAAACAAGCATTCAAACATAAGTTCAATTGTGCATGTAACTCATTAACTCAACTCTCGCAGGTTAAAGCGCTAGACCCATCAAACATCAGATCCAAACGACAAATCAAGTGATGTGCAAGCCGAAGTCATTCCAATATCAAGTTCTAAGTGATCAGAATATAAACATGCATTAATGGACAGATCTATATGAAGAACTACTCTAACTTATCAAAAACGCCACTCTATTCCTAAAAACCTATCTATCGAACCATGAAAACACCCTGAATTTTCCCTAGTCCCAACAAATATATATTACTCAAACATTGATATGAAAACCCTAAAATAAGTAGTATATATCATATTCATAAAGAGCAAAGGGTTCAGAATAATTCTCCGTAGAGGTACAAGAGGTGAGATTTTCTCCCTTATCGAACAAAAATCAAAGAAAAAACAAAAGAGAAACTAAAAAGTTTGGTGATGAAGAATTGTGTCTAAGCTTGTGTGTTTTTGTGGCTATTGCTCTCAATATATAGTAGAGGGATCGACACTAGGGTATATTTTCAAAAGATTTAGGAAACTATCGATAAAATCAAAATTTTCATTTTTTAGGAGAGGTAATCGAGGCAGTGATTTTTTCATTTTTAATAATCGATAGATTACCTATGGTGCAATCGATCGATCAATTATTTTTTTGAGGCAGGGGCTTATGGTGACTTAATGATCGATCGGTAACATGCAGTGTGATCGATCGATTGATGTTTCAATCCTCTGCTTGCTTTAGCTCAAATCTAGATCGACTAGTCTTCTGTAATTTGAGCATATCTTGAGATCTAACCGTTGGATTTACATCATTCGGGTTGGAGATAAAAGATAACATTCCCGGCTATTCTGTGGTAAATTTTGAGCTGGATCAAGCGGTGGAAAAGTCTCCATGTGATGCAAAACTTTTGATGCTCATAAGCTGTCCAAAATCCTAGTTTTCCATCCTTTTGGCTCAAATTCCTCCAATTTTCTATAAAGACAATAAAAACCACAAAAACACTAGAAGTAGCAATAAAATATCAAAACCAAGTAGTTTTATTATTAAAAATCTATTAGAAACATATTAAAAAGTGGTAAAATACGAGGTATATCAACTGACATAGATCTTTGATCTTTGTTTGTCCTCAAACAAACAGCAATCAAAGTTTAGAAAAGAGATTGAAACCATGGTAACTCACATATCCTTGGGATTATAGCCTTGAATTTTTTACCTGTAATCCACATGTAACAAAGTTAGCTAAAAAACATTCTCCTATTATCCCACCATGACTTTCACAATTCTTGTCCATACTCTAAATTTCAGACTTGAAATAACCTCAACTTCACATTATTTTACTCTCTACGTTCATTAAGTTTGCGTGAAATTTCTGATCAAAGAATGCCATTTAGTGTAGACGGCACTAGGAGTTGAAAAGGCTAATTTTGTGGTGAGGTTAAAAGTGTTTAGGGTTACCAAATGTTCCAGAGGATGCAAGATAGAAATCGCAAGAGAGAATAGACATGTTGATGTCCATAGTTTGCAACCACTCGATGCCTAGCGCCCCCATACTTAGATTTTTTTCCAAGAATTACTACAAGTCACTCCAACACTATCTCAATCGATTCATGGCAAACCTTTGGATTTTTCTTCGCCATGAGACTATTTCTATTCACCATTTTTCTTTCCCTATTTTTTTTTTAAAGGGGGAAAATGGTCTTATGATAATGTGAGTCTCATTGGCACGAAAATTACCATGATTTTTGCGAAACCCAAGCAAAAGCCAAGCTCTCGAATCGCATCATACCACTCCACCAAATTCTCTCAATCCCTGCATCTGGAGCGGTTGGAAAATTGTGTCAATCTTTTTCTCTCCGACGTTTTTGTACATATATGCACATATGACAATGAAAATAAGAGTGCATGAGGTCTGAAAATAGGTAAGGGTTTAATGTGGGGTACCAACTAAAAATGAGATGGCCATTCGAGATCAACAGAGAATTGTTAAGAGAATAAGAAGTCTTGAATATTTGATTTGTTTCCTTGATCTAAAATCTTTAATGAGAAAAATTAAGCCAGGTTAGTAGTCAAATAAAATAAAGTCAAAATCAGATTCATCAAACATAATGCAAGCTAAAATTTTCTAGGGAGAGTCTAGTCATAGGGTTTCTGAATCGTTTGTTCTGAACAACCTTGCCATACTAGTCACTGATTCTCAAAATCAAAGCATATGTTCCTAGAAAATGTCATAAGTCACAACAAATTTTGACTCAATAAAACAATTTTGACTTAGAAATTTTTTTAAATGACTCAATAAAAGCCAAAAGAAAGCAAAAATCATCATATAGCGAAGAACTTTACCCCACATTTAAATCACACCGTCGCAATGTAAAATTAAATCGGAAAAAGTTATAATCAAATGAAGAACATGAAAAGAAAGGATAGAAAAGGGTACCTCGAATATCATTGGGAAACTGCATTTTGATTGGTGATTTTTTTTCGGATAAGAAAAAAATGAAAAATCGCATTGTATGCTGATCAATCGATCAGGGGGCATGATCGATCGATCACTAATGATCTGCGGCTTCTGGAATTTTTTTTATGAAGCAACCAATCATTCAAAAGGTATAATATTTCCACTTATGTAGCTCTGATCACTATGTTTTAACAACCTAACAGACTCAACTTTCGCAGGTTATTACAAGAATAAAATATGCATTAATTTGTTCAAGATTCAATTGTTCACAATATTTAATAACTCAAATTTCGCATGTTATGACGTATTGTTCACCAAATACTAGGTCAAGTAATATAATAAGATTTTGGAATGTAAATTAACCCAATATCAGTACCTAGTTAGCTACTCTAGTTCCTGCATTTAAAACAAGTAAATGTGAAGAACATAGAAGATAATCCCTAATCAATTGATATTAATCTAGCATATCATGAACTCTTTGATTTCTTATAACCTAATAAGCACACTACTCACACATCATCAAGGATAGTAAGAAAAGAGATATAAAGTAATTCATAATCATAAAACTCAACAAGAGACAAGAGGGTTCATAAATCTTCTCTATTTGGAGATACAAATGTAAGATCTTCTCCCTGGAAGCTCGTGAAGAATCATTTATGGGGGCTGATGTGTCTTGTATGTGGTGGCTTGTGCTTATAAAGAGGCTAAAAACAAGTATATGTAGGCCCAGAGTCGATTAGGGTTAATTTTACGGCAAAAAAAGAAATTCAACTTTAGATGGTCTGATACAGGGGACGAGCATCGGTCATGGAGGAGAACGATGCTGGGGCATCGGGTACGAGCTCTGGGAGGCTCTTCCTGATGTGTCCATGGCCGATGTTGGCCTTACTTCTCTGCATGCTTCTCCTGCGAGTAAGACGGACATGTCTTCAGTAATTCAGGTTTATCTCTTCAACATTAATCCAAATAACTTCAAACCACTTCCATAAGAAAGGTAACTCAAACATCTATCTTATTACCAAATTTCAACCAATTCAATGTTTGGTAAGATTTCCAATGACGGGCAAATTTCTGGTGTTTCTGTGCTGTCCAATTGGGAATGATGCATATCTTGTGAGTTAAGTGGCTTGTTTGAGGCTCTTGACTTGGAGAGATGGATTGGGCATGATTTATACCTATTTTCTCTATTTTACATTATTTTTGATGATTTGACCTGTAGAGATTCTAAAGCCTACAAATACGAGAAAACCACCTCTAAAGGCACAAAACCATATGAAAAAACTTATATAAAATAGTAAAAACCATATCAACATCCTCCATGCTTAGATCTTTGTTTGTCCTCAAGCGAAACAAAGAATCGAAGTATAGATTAGAGGTTTGAAAACGTGAAAACTTACATATCCTTCAGAAAATCATATTGGCCATTATTCTTGTAAGCCACATAGAACATTAACGACATTAGAGATCACTTCCATGTACTTCACCGTAAACTTTACAATCATCCCAAATCTGACCCACAATCTATAAGATTTACCCAAAATCTTCGGTTATTCCCTCATGTTCCCGACTATATTTTGACTCAATAAAATTACTCAAGAAAAATAAAATAAAATAAAAACACAAAACAAAACACGAACAAACGTGTTAGTAAACGACAATTTCCCAGACTTACTTTGCATTGTCCCGGTGTGAATGCAAATCAAATTAAGGTAGTAAGAACTTAAAAGAAAAATAAAACATGGCAAGATAAAGAATAGAACGATGTTACCGGGTTGGACCAAATGTCCTGAAGTTCAGTTATCGGGTCACCGTTAAAGATGTTTATGGACCAACTTTTGATTTTGATCGAACCAGAGGTGGAGTGACTTAACTAAAGTGTTTATTCGGTGTGTTTGGTCTATGAGACTTCAATCTCCGTTGTTGTTTCACCGCTGTTTGCTCGATGGTCGAGATTAGGTCAATTTTGTTGACCGGAAGAGGCTCGTTGAACCAGAAGTCAAACTGTGAAGAATTCATCTAACCATATTGAAAATTTACCGTCCCATATGATATTTTAAGTCAGATGGTGAAGTTTGAAGCTTTTGCTCAGATAGTTTGGTGGTTCATGAGCATGCTTTTACGTATACGAATACTTAGGTACACTCGGGTGTTTGCAAAATTGGCTCGAACCACTTGACCTTTTATTTAAGCAAAGTTATATTCTGTCCTTTCTTCCTATTACCAAGGCATGGTGTATGTTGTTCCATGTGTTTTAGTGTACCTCTCCTTTGAATGGTCTCGAATCCTTTCTTTGGCAATTTTGATTTGGCGATTTTGATTTGTGCGTCCACAACAAAATATTTTACTTCTTATCATGTAATGTATGAAAGTTTCTTTCAAAATACTTGAATCACTTGTTAATGTGTTCTTGGGTCCAGATCTCTCAGAAATGAGTATCGAGTTCTAGGCCCAATATTTTATAAGATAGCCCATAAAAACGTAAGAGATCTTAATGAAGGATCCAAAATGATTTAAACATTCCAATATAAGTGAAGACAATGGTAAATTTAAAGAATACTTGTTAAGATATGAAATTCAATCTAAAACCGAGTTATCTAAGGAAAAACTCTAAATTTAAAGTGCAAAAGTTCTATGGATCATTAAATCTCTTTAAAATATATTAAATAAAATATAGAGATTATTAATCAAAGATTTATGAGGATGCATTTTAAAAAAAAAATTTGGTTCATATGCTTTGTGAAATTTAAGTAAAAACGGTTTTGAATGAACAAAAGAGAAAGGGAACACTTAGCTTTGGATGGTCATGGCATTTGTCTTATTGGCTGATTGGAAAAAACATTTTGGTATGTGGGATGGAGCTTTGGATTGGGGCATCAGTTTGTGGTAAGGGGACAGACGAGGGTCAAAGGGTGGGACATCAGACTGAGGAGCATCGGTAATGATATGCGACTGATGCAAGGGTTTCGACTGGGGCATGTTTTGGCTGGAAGGGTGCGACATCTGTCACGGGCAGGAGAAGCCTAGAGCCAATGCTCTTGTGCCCGATGCTGGGGCATCGATCATGGTTCTTGGCCAATGTCCGAGTTCCGTATCGCCAGTCTTCTTCGTTTTTCATCCAAAAACAGTTTTTTGCATTTTTATAAAATTTTAAAAAATTCCTTAAAAATCATAAATAAATAAATAAGTCTATAACGAAACTCTAAAATTAAAATAAAATATAAAACTCAAAATAAAATGAATTGTGGATTGCCGCCATAAAGCCCTTGTTTAAAATCTTTTACCTCGACTTCTTTTTTTTGTTTAGGTGTGAGATGGATCAACTAAAGGAATTCAGGTTCCTTTAGCTTTCGGCACTCGGGACATGATGGTTTGAGACTTTTTCCATTTGTAGCTAGTTGGCCTTCATTGTTGTCTTGAAGAACAATCGCACTGGGAAAAAGCTTTATTGTATTGTTCAGCTTTTATTGGATGAATTATTTGCCTTTAACCTTTAAATCTGAGGGGATAATGATTCTGAACTTCGAGAAATGTTTTGAAGATCCTTTGTGTTTCACCTTCACATGAACCACATCTTTATCACACTCCATAGGTGTCAAAGTCGAACTTGTACTACTTGGGATCTTTTTACACAATTTTTGTCGGTTTGACAACTTTCTTAGGTATGATAGGAGGGGTCATAGTTATGATCTTATGTACCTTCTTCCTATCATTACCATGCTCTAGTTCCAAATTCTCTTCAGTGTATATAGTCATACAATAAGAGCCATTAACTGGTACTGCATTATAAAACACTCCTTTATCAAAGAACCTTGTTGATTTGGAAAATCCACTATTGCTCCTACAGTTGTTGGGAATGATGAGCCAAGAATCAATGGCTTGTGAGGATCTCTCTTGGTATCCAAAACGTGGAAGTCATCTTAACATGGAAGCCTCCTACTTGCTACATTAGATCGGGCATGAAACCATGTGAGATTGTAGTAGAAGTATCTCCAACTGCCATAGGCATCTTAGAGGATTTTATGTCCATAATCCCCAACTTCTTTGCAATGCATTTGGACATGAAGTTCACATAAACTCATGTATCACATAAATAATCATTGAACTCAATCCCATTGATGGGATAAGGAACAACAAACTTTTCATGATTGTCGACTTTCTCGAGTGGTTTTGTCTTAAACCTTTTCTTGTAGGCTCTTTTTGATTCTCCTGGATAAGGCTCTTGTTCTTGTCTTGCTCCTAATTTAACATCCTTATGAGCTAAGCCAGGGATAGGCACGAGCTCATTTTTCTTGAAAGAGATAATGTTGCAAAACGTTTTTGCCTTTGCTTCTTCACATTCTCCATTGTTTGAGAAACTTGAATATCTAACTTGTTCACGTGGAAAGATAGGGACTCATAGTTGTTGTTAAGATTATTGTAGATGGTACATATCTTCTCACTGATGTCCTTATTGCTTTGTCTTTGAACTTCAAGACATTGTTGCATCATAGCTTTAAGTTTACTTTCTTGTTGAGCCGTAGGCATAACCGCTTGAGAATCTTGTGGAAAGTGAATTGTTGCATTGATTAGAATTAGGTTCCATCATGATACCCTTAAGTCACATCTTCTTGAGACTAGAATTGATTTTGAAAGCTCTTAATATTTTTGATTGAAGTCTCTGTTACCAAAATTCTGGTTTTGCTTATCGATGTAGTGACCTCCTTTTGTTATTTGACTGAAAAAAATCATACATGGACTCTTGATTAACATCATTATTAGTGTCAACCACGTCCTTACAATCATAAATAGGTTGTTGATGCTGATGGAACTTGAGAATATGAGCAACAATCATTGTCAAATCTGAAATCTGCGTGGAGTCAATACTAGTGGTGTGGACAATCCTATCATAGTCCTGGTAGTTATTACAGTTCCTCGCAGCCAAATTATTTATCAAGAAATTTGCTTCAGCTACTGACTTGGGCATGAAGTTCCCGTTGCTTGTTGTATCAAGAGACAATGTGTACTCACGCCTAATTCCTTGATATAAGGAGTTCCACAGGCTACCGTTGGAGAAACCATGTTGTGGATAGTCCCTTGTGTACTCTTTGAAACGATCTAAAGCTTCATATAATGGTTAAATGGTACCTTATTGAAAATCAAAGATCTTGCCTCTAAGTAGATTTGCTCTTTGCTTAGTGAAGAACTGTCCATGTAAGGCACATTTGTATTCAACCCAGGAGGTGATCGAATGAAATGGAAGTGATTTCATCTATCAAAGTGATTTTTCGGCCAATGAGAAGGTGAAAATCTTGGATCTAAGATAGTCTTCATGGACTCCATAAGTATGAATGGTGATGCATATATTTTAAAATGCATACATGGTCCAAAGAATTCTCTTGAGGAAGACTATGGAACTTATTTTGCTTCACTAAAGCAATGATTTGAGGTTTTATCTCATAGCTTAGCATATGTGGTGGTGGAGGGCATATTGGATTTTGACTCATGAAAAGGGCCGATGTCAAATTGAAGTTCCCAAATGTTGAATAAGTGCCAGATGTTGAAGAACAAGAGCCCTCTTTGAAGTCGTTTTATCTCTCGCCCAAGTATAAATCTGAAACCCTTGTTCAAAAATGCGGTTGTCACGGCCGCTCAGACGGCAGGTAAATGCTCGGCGGCCGGGAGCCGCGGTGATTTCACTATAATCGGTTAAAAACTCGGAGATTTTGAGAAAATTTGAGTTTTTGTTAGTTTTTAAGTTAGAAATCGAATAATATATGTTAGATCTATGTGTTTTGAATGAAAACTTAAAACAAAACGAAGAAATGATGAAAAAGATGAGAATTAGTGCACTGGCAGCGTTCTAGGGTTACAGATTTCGCAACCCTCGTGAAGAAGATGAAGCTGAAATTACAATTCTCCCCTTCATTAAAGAAATTGAAAAAAAAACCAAAAACACATAGTCAGGCTTCGAACTCAAGCCCAAGAACACTTATAAAAGTTCCATAACCACTACACTAAGCCAGGTTTTCATCTTATAATTTAATAAATTAGGTATATAAACCTAAAACTCGATTAAAGCCCTAAAAAAATCCCCAGATTAAACTCCGGTTAATTGACTAGGCACTAGGACCACCTCGAACGCCCGATTAGCGCCTAGCGAATTTTTAACATCGCCTGAAACACACAAAAATAAAACCAAACAAAAATGAAGTTAATAAACTAAAAAAAAAATCTTAGATTAGATTCTAATCCAAAACTCGTAGGCAACGATATTGGTCCCTGGCAACGGCGCCAAAAACTTGGCGTACTCAGGTTTTAATCTTGAAATAGTCCTGAAAGTGCACAACAAACGTAATAGTACTTAGGGATCGATCCACTGAAGACCAGATAGTTCCGTTATGAAAATTTTGCCTTAACAAGTACTCATTTAGCCGATTATATGACATACGCCCTGATCGTTAAAAATATAAAGAAATCAATTTAATTTTATGTAGTAATGGTCTCGAGAACTAGAATTTGTTTTTTTTAGCAGTTTAAATCCTTCTGGAATTTTCATATATCATTGTTCAGTGGCCCATATAAGTAGGATGTAACTACATCTATTAAACATAAATCAAGTCCTTTTTTATTGCACGACTGAAAAAGAACAAGTAGTTCCATCCGCAAGAGGAGAGTGTGCTTCTTCATAATCAATTTCAGGTCTTTGTAAAAACCCTTGTGCAACTAAATGTACTTTATATCTCACAACTTCATAATCTTCATTATTCTTTCGCACAAACACTCATTTATGTCCCACTGGTTTTACAACTCTAGGTGTACAAACTACTGATATTTGAGTATTTTACTTGTTTGTAACATCTGTTTGCATTGGTTTTGACTTCTCTTTTCATCATTTAGAAGTCTTTTTCATGCACTCTTGTCCCATTTTGTATAATATGTGCATTCTATGGTCCTAGGATGGTTTCTTGCATTTGCATGGTAACTTTGGGTGTTTTTCATGTGTTTTGAAACTAGGATGAGGTGTGGAGGATGCATGAAAGCAAAGCAAAATAATACAATCGAAAAGAAATATGAGGAGGACCTAAAATGAAGAAAAATATGAGTTTACAAGCCCCATGACCGATCAACTGGCTGATAAGAAACACTCTCCAAAACTCACAGTGAGATTGATCACCCCCTGATCGGCCTCTCAACTTTGATCCAGTTTTTGAAATCTTTGGGTCGAGCCAGTTTTTTCGGGTCGATCCGGTTCGAACCCCTTTTCTTATTTAAGCATTTTAGACCTACTTTTAGAAATCTTTGGTGTTTGCTTCTTTAAAATTTAGAACATTGTTTATGATCACCATTGTAACACCCCGATTTCTAGAAATATATGGTGCATGCGAAGAGGTTTAAAAGAATTGATTTGGCTACCTATATCAGCAAAATACACTTATCTTTAGGGTCACTGGTCCTGAGAGAACTCCAAGGTTAAGCGTGCTTGAGCTGGAGCAATTTCAGGATGGGTGACCTACTAGGAAGTCATTTCCAGTACCGTGCGAGTGAGGACAAAACACGGGGAAAGATCACGTGGTGATTTGCAGGGTCAGTAAACAAGTCTTTCGAGCCTCCCGAACTAATGAGGGTAGGGCCCACGAGCCGAGAGAGGGCGTGGGCCCACGAGCCGAGAGACGGCGTGGGCCCACGAGCCGAGAGACGGCGTGGGCCCATGAGCCAAGAGAGGGCGTGGGCCCACGAACGGTGGCGATCGGGGCGTTACAAGTGGTATCAGAGCAAAACACAGACGAGTCTGTGACTCACACTGTCGAAGGTGACAATCTTGGTACGCAACGAGGACGTTGCAATCTGTGAGTGGGGGTGATTGTAACACCCCGATTTCTGAAAATATGTGGTGCATGCAGAGAAGCTTAAAAGAATTGATTTGGCTAACTATGTCACCAAAGTGCACTTATCTTTTCGGTCACTGGTCCTGAGAGAACTCCAGAGTTAAGCGTGCTTGAACTGGACCAATTTAAGGATGGGTGACCTACTGGAAAGTCATTTCCAGTACTGTGCGAGTGAGGACAAAACACGGAGAAAGACCACATGGTGATTTGCAGGGTCAGTAAACAAGTTTTTCGAGCCTCTCGGACTAACGCACCGACCGTCGGACGAGGGTGGGGCCGAGAGAGGGCATGGGGCCCACGAACGGTGGCGGTCAGGGCGTTATTATACACTGATATAATATTTTAGGAAAAATTAGAATAATAATTTGAATGGTAAAATTATGTGATTTTAATTTAATTTAATTAATTTATCCATAAACAATTAATGAATAATTAAATTATCTGAAAGCATGATATTTAAAAGTATATGTTTATCATGTTTAAGTCTGGATCATGATTCTGGTGTGATATATGTTTAGTTTTGTTACGACCGGTATCAGCATGCTATCCTGATTTAGTAGCTCTATTGGGCAATCCGTGGCAGTCGGTACTACCACGGGTGTATTCTGTACTCTAGTATTCTGTTAGTGGTATTGGGGTCGACTAGTGCCGTGACGTATGTTGGGGTCAATTTCCACCCCATCGAGATTGACCACCAAAAATGGCTAAGAAAATATTTTGGGCCTAGCCAAACTCGGTGGGAGCATGGATGGGCCGAACCAACTTCGGTGGTACGAGACGAACCAACAAAACGGTGATGAGCTAACATGTCGGCGAGAAACCAACAAACGGTGACGAGCCAAAACACGTGGTGGCGCACCAAGATAACGGTGAAGAGCCAAACATTTTGGCGACGAGCAAAAATACCTGGTGGCAGGCCAAGATAACGGTGACAAGCCAAACATTTCGGTGCACGCCAAGATAACGGTGACGAGCCAAACATTACGGTGACGAACCAAAAAACCGGCGACGCTCCAAGATAACGGCGACGCGCCAAAATGTTGGCGACAATCCAAAACACCTAGTGGCGCGCCAAGATAACGGTGACGAGCCAAACATTTTGGCGACGAGCCAAATATTTTGCGACGAGCCAAATATTTTGGCGACGAGCCAAACATTTTGGCAACGAGCCAAAACACCTGGTGGCGCGCCAAGATAACGGTGACGAGCCAAATATTTTGGCGACGAGCCAAAACACCTGGTGGCGCGCCAAGATAACGGCGACGCGCCAAAATGTTGGTGACAATCCAAACAGGTGACAGGCTAAACAGATAAAGATCCAGACAAGACAAAAAGGCGACGAGCCAAATTTCTTGTGATCCAGCGAAGCAGCAAGCCCAACATCTTGTTGGGCCGAGGCAACGAGCCACAAGAGGTCGTGGGCCAAGTTAGCAAGTCGAAGTAATAAGCCCACACCCGAACCGACTTAGACAAACCAGAGAAGAAAGGAAATCCCGAAGAATAAGATAGTTTTCCTTTATTGTTTGGGAAGAGTCCTAGCCGACTTATTTTTGTATAAATAGACATGTACCCCTTTGGAAAAAGGATCGGCAATTTTACCTAGAAAAATACTTGTTATTTTCTCTGCAACAGCTTCCTAAATAGCTTGAACAAAAACACAATCTTTGGATCTCTGTTCTTGTGTTTCTTTTCATAGAAGTTTTCCGAATCCCTAAATTTTCCTAACCAAGTTTAGTTGTGCGAATTTCGACTCCCACAATTTGGCGCCGTCTGTGGGGAGTCTCAAACTTTCTGACACCTAAGAACCACCAAATATGAGATCTGAAACGATGACTACCGACGGAGAACGAAAAGGCGAAGATGCGAGCAACACTGGCACTGACCTTCTTGGAGCGAGAACCAATCCACCGCCGGAAAACACGGAACGAGCTTCAGAACGCTAACGGAGTTGAAGAACATGATGACCACGTTGCTGAAAAAGGCGGAGGAGCAAGACAAGTTGAGACACTGGCGACAGAGAGCCAAGCTAGAAACTCACAACTCGGAGGCATGGGTTCGACGATGAATCCACCTGTCAGTGGAATCACTAGATGACTTGGCTTAAACCCAATGGCCCTGGGATTTTCAACACCACGCGATGCACCGAGGACTTTGGAAGGACTGCCACCGCCACGTCCAACCGACGAACAAACGCCCGCGGCGACCAGATCAAATATCACCGAGCCACCTCGACTGATCCGAGAAGCAAGAGGAGCCAGCGATAGACATGACCTATGCACCAACGGTGGGTCGACTGCAACAATCGTTCTCGACGAGGAGGGCGCGAAGAAGGAGACCACGACACGGAGAATCTCGCCGACGAGGGACTCGCACCAACAATGACAGAAGCCCAAACCAGCAAAGGCAATGTCTACCCGAACCGAGCCAGAAACTTAGCAGAGGAAGAAGAAAATCTCCTATGGGTCCAACAGGCGCAATACGCAGACGAGCCAAGAATGACGAGCCGAGCCCAGAGAGAAGAGCTAGATGAAATTCGAGCCTCCTTGGATCGTGCTACTGCTGAGGTGAAAGCCGTCGATCCTAGGTGCACAAGGCAACCAGTAAAGTTCCGGAGATTGACCGCATACTAGAGGAAGCACATAATACGCCGTTTACAGCTCGGATTACCAAGGCAAGGATCTCTCACCCCAGAAAGATCAAAGTTCCAGTTTATGAAGGGACTACCTACCCGGAGGAGCACATAACGGCGTTCATCATAACAATGGGCCGAGCCAATTTTAGGGAAAAGGAGAGAGATGCCGGTTTCTGCCTTCTGTTTGTGGAGCATCTAAAGGGCGCAGCCCTCCAATGGTTTTCTAGACTCGAGCGAAACTCCATTGATGATTTCCAGCAACTGTATGCCGCCTTCCTCAAACATTACTCCATGTTTATGGATCGAGGAGCCTCTGATGCCGATCTCTGGAGTCACTATGAAGTTTCATGGGAAGATTCAAAGCGGTGATGTCAAAGATTGAAGCCGTAAGCGACAAGGCCGCCCTGCTCGCATTAAAAAAGTCGATGTGGTACGAATCGGAGTTTCGAAAATAAATCGTTTTGAATGCACCATTATCAATCCAAGACGCGCTGCACCGAACCTCAGATTTCATAGTCAACGAAGAAGAAATGAAAGTATTGTCTCAGAAATACGGAGTGGCCAAAGAGATGAGTTGTTCCTTCCAAATTTCGAACACACCGCCTCAAAGGAAGAGTAATCAAGGAACCGGATACGTACACCATGGGAAACCCAATTTCAGAGGAGCCCATAACTATCAAGTGGAAACAGGCCGAGGCAAAGCTCTGTGGAATACGTGGATACGAAATCCGAATTCTTACGACGAAAAGGCCTACTGCGAGTATCATCACATGCACAGACACTCAACCGCAAACTACCGAATCCTGGAAATAAAGCTTGCGGCAAAACTAGTAGCCGGAGAGCTCGGCAATGCTGTCAGCCTGAAGGATTTCGAGCGAGAAGATGAGAAAGACGAGCCTAACCAAGCAAACCAAAACGGTGATCCCCCCAAGCGAGGAAGATGAGATGAAGAGGCGACACAGTCAGGCTCTCGGAGAAGAATAAACATGATAATGGGAGGATCACAATACTGTTCAGATATGGTGTCTTCAATAAAAGCATTCCAGCGATGAGCCGATGCCAGTGTCAACTGGTCAGCACCGTCCAAACTTCCCAACGACGTAATCTCGTTCGAAGAAAGGGAAACCACCAGCATTGACCGACCACATAACGACCCCCTCGTGATAGAATTGAACGTGGACGATTGCGACATCGCCCGATTCTGATAGACATGGGAAGCTCCGTAGATATAATCTTTCGAGAAACCCTCAGAAGGATGAATATCGACATATCCAAAATCACGGCCACTCCGAAGCCTTTAACCGGATTCTCAGGAGAAACAACCATGACCCATGGAACAATCAAGCTTCCCGTCCATGCTGAAGAAGTGACCAAGATAGTGGAGTTTTCGGTTGCAGATCATTCTGCGATCTACAATATGATTATAGGCACCCCTGGATAAAATCCATGCGAGCCGTACCGTCAACCTACCACCTCTGCATTAAATTTCCAACCCCCGGAGGAGTCAAAATAATTTGGGAGAACCAGAAAGAGTCCCGCATTTGCTTCCTAGCCAGCATAAACTTAGGAACCCAGTCACCGAGCCAAACACACAACCAAGTGAAAGAAGATAAAGACTAACAGGGAACCCGAAAAGGAGTTGGCAAAACTCTTATAGCAATTACAGATCACGGAGGATCGTGAGAGGAAGAGCAAACCCACTTGCGACCCCATTATTTCAGTGAACATTGACGGCGATCACCCAGAGCGCTGCGTCAAAATAAGGGCTGAGCTGAAGGACCCAATAAGGGGAGAGCTGATTTCTTTCCTCAAAAACAACGTAAATACTTTCACGTGGGCAGCCGAAGACATGCCCGACATCAGCATCGACGTAACGTACCACGAGCTGAACGTAGATCCGACCTTCAAACCAGTAAAATAGAAAAGAAGAAAACTTGGGCCAGAAAGAGCACAAGCGGTGAATGACGAGGTGGAAAGATTACTCCGCGTTGGATCAATAGTCGAAGCGAAGTATCCGGACTGGTTCGCTAACCCTGTAGTGGTAAAGAAGAAGAACGTAAAGTGGCGCGTGTGTGTGGATTTCACCGATCTGAACAAGGCTTCCCCAAAAGATAGCTTCCCGCTTCCACATATCGATCGATTGGTGGAAGCCACAGGGGGCAACAAACTCCTTTCGTTTATGGATGTTTTTTTCGGATACAACCAGATCCTAATGAACCCAGACGATCAAGAAAAGACAGCGTTCATCACGGACCGCAGAATATACTGCTACAAATTGATGCCATTCGGCCTAAAAAACGTCGGAGCAACTTACTAGCGATTGGTGAACAGGATGTTCGCCGACCAACTCGGGAAGACGATGGAAGTTTATATAGATAACATGCTTGTGAAGTCTTTGGAAGAAAAGGATCACGTAGCGCATTTAGAAGACTGTTTCAAGCAACTGAACCTGCATGACATGAAGCTCAACCTAACCAAGTGCAGATTTGCGGTGACGTCCGGAGAGTTTCTCGGAGACCTGGTCACTCACCGTGGAATTGGAGCCAACCCAAAGCAGATTAACGCGCTCATACAAATGGCGTCGCCGAAAAAAAATGCAAAGTCCAGAGGTTGACAGGGCGGGTCGCCGCACTGAACCGGTTTATCTCACGATCAACCGATAAGTGTTTGCCTTTCTATGATACACTGCGTGGCAACAAGAAATTCGAATGGACAGAAAAATGTGAACATGCGTTTCAACAGCTGAAAGAATACCTAGCCAGTCCTCCAGTACTTACGAAACCAGTGGAAGGCGAACCATTATTCCTTTACACGGTCGTCTCTGCAACAGTAGTAAGTGGAGTACTCATCCGAGAAGAGCACAGCGAGCTGAAACCTATCTTCTACGTGAGCCAAACTCCCGCCGACGCTGAAACCTGGTATCCACAGATGGAGAAGCTGGCATTGTCTGTAATAATGTTCGCCCGGAAGCTGAGACCATACTTCCAATCACATTCGATTGTGGTTTTGACTACTTTCCCTCTACGATCCATCCTGCACAGTCCTAGCCAGTCTGGAAGGTTGGCAAAGTGGGCAATAGAGCTGAGCAAATATGACATCAAGTATCGGAGCCAAACCTGCGCAAAATCTCAAGTCCTTGAAGATTTCCTGATATAACTCTCGGAAGAAGAAATAGAAGAATCAGCTCCAAGCTTAGTATGGAAGCTCCACGCAGATGGATCATCATCAAAACAAGGATCTAGGGTAGGCATACGTTTAGCCTCCCCAACAAGCAAAATCCTCGAGAAATATTTCCTCTTGGGTTTTCACGCATCCAACAATGAGGCAGAGTACGAAGCCTTGATCGCAGGAATGAGACTCGCTCGCGGACTTAAGATTTCGCACATCCAGGCCTACTGTGATTCGCAGCTGGTGGTCAACCAATTCAGCGGCGAGTACACAGCTAGAGACGACCGAATGGAAGCTTATATGAAGATCGTCAAGGAACTGGCTGCACAGTTCGAAGAATTCACGTTGACATGAATACCGCGTGGGTAAAACACTTTGGCAGACGTGTTAGGAGCACTCGCATCCACCTCCGATATAGACTTGAAAGGATAATCCCAGTGGAATTCATTGAACGCCCAAGCATCAACCTCTCTGACACCGTGAACGCGATTACCCGCTCCTAAATAGCCAATAAAGCCAAAGATACATCCGAGAGAATTTCTGCAAAAGAAAGCGGCGCTGACACCACCACTATAGAGGAAGACCAAAACAGGTCACCCTCGGCTGAAAACGAAACAATCGAGGTAGAGGAAGAACCCAAAACAGATCCTCCAACCAAAGATGAAGCAGTCGAGATGGAGGAAGATCCACAACCAACAGAAGCAGATTACAAATGCAACAAAGAATGGATGGGAGCAATCCGGATATATATCATGGACGGTGAGGTACCATCAGATAAGTGGGCAGCCCAAAAACTCAGAGCTCAAGCTGCTCGATACGTTCTATTAGATGGAAACGTCTTCAAGTGGAGATTCTCAAGACCGCTGATGGCCTGCGTCGAAGGTATCGCCTCAGAGTCCAGAGCTGGCGCATCTTCCTTCTGCATAATCTCGAGTAGCTGGAGGTTGCTGTCAACCTGAGCAAGATCGAGTTCCTTCTCTTTCACCTTCTTTAGTTCGGCAATGCACTTCTTAATCTTGGAAAGCCTCTCCTGAAACTTTTCCGCCATCTCCCGCCTAGCCACCTTCTGGGCCTTCTTTATGTTGGATTCATGCAGTGCGTCAGCAGCGGCGAGCTGTCTTTTCAGAGATTCGATCTCGATGGCTTTCTTTTGCTTGGAACAATCCAACCTTATAGCCAAGTAGCCAGCTTTGTTTCACTCGTCCTTGAGGAATATTTTCTCCTTCTCAAGAGTTTCAATCCGAGCCGAAGAAGATGCCAGCTCGTCAACATGTTTACTCTCCAGCTCGGCAATCTTATTCTTCAAGAAGGAGGCATCTTTTCGAGCATCATTGATCCGACGCCTGTCTTTTCGTATATCCTGCTCAAAGGCGGCGACAATCTTATTGATAGACGCGATGAACTGGCCAAAACAAGAAAGAGGTTTAGTACTTAGTCCTTTTGCCAAGAAAATTATGCAATCCCTAAACGTATACCTTGGTGCCGCGGAGAGACATCTCGGTGTACAGGTCACCATGGAAAAGCATGTCTAGGGGCGGCAGCCCATCGCCTAAGCAGCGAACTTTGGAGAAGAGGGTTGCCGAGGCTACCTTGTCATTGCAGATTGGCTCGGATCCCTCATGCCTAAATGACATTGGCGGCAGCTCTGCATGAGTGGGGTCAGCAGGCTTTTGGCGTAGCCTCCTCGCTTGCTTGTCCTTAGCTTTCCCCTTGTCAACTTCAGAGACAGAAGGTTTACGAGGAGTCAATCTCTTGTCCTCATTATGCTGAAATATGGCTGAAAAAGAAGGCCTGACGACCGAAACAAGAGCCGAAACCACTTCCCTAGCCTCGGCATCAAGAATTGGAGGCTCAGAAAGAAGATGTTGCTTCACCTCGGCGTCAGTCTGGCCGACCACCTTGGCAGTTAGTTCAGTGTTTTGTTCAACCGCATCATTCACCTCGGCGGCTCGGGTGGCTGCCTCCCTTGCTTTCTTCTCTTTCAACACTTGCTTATCACGGATCGTCGGTCTCTTTCCCATTGCCTTTTCCTGAAAATTTTGAGATGGAGATTCAGAATTCGAGCTGTCAGATACTTCGACACCGGCAAAATGGCTCGGGCTTTCTCAACTCTCTTCAGGGAAAAATGTTTTCCCAATGGCACTTTCCCGCAGCAAGCGTGTTCCGAAGCGAAAATGTATCCTCTGGGAAATGTGGAAGAATCTGCCGCACTGCAAAAACGAAGAACGATTTGTCAGCTCGGTACAAGATAAAAACCTGATAGATCTCCTGAAAAGTCTACGGCTCGTCCACCAATATTTCTCCACTCCGTTTTGACATGGTGGACGCATCCGGCTTCTACAGTGGCGTCATTAAGAGGAACGAAGAAAAAGTAGCTCCCCCAGTCGTTGTCTTTGCTTCGGAAGCCTTCAATAATCTTCCTCTGCTTCTTATTAGAAACATAATAGCAGGCTTTGGAGTTTTTAATCTTCCGAAATTCTAGGAACTGCCAAAGATGAGAAACGCGAACAGTCACGTCACATTCGTAGCTCCGAACCAGAATCCTAACCAAGTGACGCATTCCCCGAGGAGGAATTTGGCTCCGCGCTAATCCATGCTTGGACAGAAAATAGATGATCAATCCAGGAATAGGAAACCACAGCAGATTTTGGTAAAAGAAACTCTCATAGAGAGCGAAATGCCCAGGCGGCGGAGCCTCGGCTCGGTCTGTCGAAGCAGGGACAATCAAGTCAACATCTTCTGAAATGTTAAATCGATGCCTCAATGCTCCCAAGGATTTTGCAGTGCACAAAGACGAACCAGGTGGGTCTGCTTGTCTCTTAGGAGCCTTCTTCTTCCTGGGTTTTTGCCTCGTCGATGTGCTAGGTTGTTGGCTCGCAAACAATATCTCCAACCGCACCTTTTCGGCCTCGTCAAGACTATACTCCGTTGCCTCGCTTTGATTTCTTCAAGGGCTTTCTGTATCAAGTTTACCTCGGCATCGAAAGCATCATCAACCAAAGACGGGATATCGATCTTAAGCCGACCCAGCTGAGAACCAGCCTCAATTGGTTTGGTAACCTGAGGAGACAGCACCATCTTTCGACCCAACAGTGAAGCAGAGTTTTTCGAACCACCAGAATCTTCTAGCTCGGCGGTATGCGACATCAAAGATCTTGGCTCGGAAACACACCGGATACTTAGCAAAAAATTAAATAAAATCTCGGCTCGGAAACACAAAAGATCTGGGCAATAGATAGCGATGGATCGGGAAATTCATTAACCCGTCGCAGGCGTATGAAGATGGATCGGCAAATGCAAGGAGTCGCCGGAGGAATCGAAGATGGATGGAACAAATTAAGGAACCACCAAGCCACGTTCGAAGATAGGTCAGAGAACTCAAAGATTCGGCGGCGGAAAAGAAGAAATCAACAAAAACCTAGCCAAAACTTAATATAAAAAGAGAGAAAAGAGGAGAGAGAAGAGAGCTGCATGTCTTTACGGAAATTTGGAGAGGTGAGTTATGAGGACTGGGGCGAGAATCTGAATATATAGACACTTAAAAGCACAGCGCGTGATACCACGCGGCCTCGGAAACCAACGAAAACGTTTGCAGTTCCCAATGCGGGTTTGTAGTCTCACTGAGCAATTTTTCGCTCACCTAAGTTCTGATTTCCGTGCAGATAAGTTTCAGGAATCAGGTGCTTGAGTGACCTTTCGTCGGGGGTTTAGAGCGAGACTCGGTAGTTTCTCCTTTATAATATCAATTTTTGTTTTCAGATTTTGAATTTAAAAAGATTTTAAACTTTATGTATTATGAAGTTTTTGATAAATAACTAATTTTGTTTTAGTAATGTTCTGGAAATTCTTTTGGAATTTTTGGGGCGTTACATGTGGTATCAGAGCCAAACCCAGAGAAGTGTGTGACTCACACTGTCAGGAGGTGACGATCTTGGTAAGCAACGAGGACTTTGCGATCTGTGAGTGGGGGTGATTGTAACACCCCGATTTCTAGAAATATGTGGTGCATGCGGAGAGGCTTAAAAGAATTGATTTGGCTACCTATATCACCAAAGTGCACTTATCTTTTCGGTTACTGGTCCTAAGAGAACTCCAGAGTTAAGCGTGCTTGAGCTGGAGCAATTTCAGGATGGGTGACCTGCTGGGAAGTCATTTTCAGTACCGTGCGAGTGAGGACAAAACACGGGGAAAGATCACGTGGTGATTTGCAGGGTCAGTAAACAAGTCTTTCGAGCCTCCCGGACTAACGCACGGGCCATCGGACGAGGGTGGGGCCCACAGGCCGAGAATGGGTGTGGGGCCCACGGACGGTGGTGGTCGGGGCGTTACAAGTGTAACACCCCGATTTCTGGAATATGTGGTGCATGCAGAGAGGCTTAAAAGAATTGATTAGGCTACCTATGTCACCAAAGTGCACTTATCTTTTCGGTCACTGGTCCTGAGAGAACTCCAGAGTTAAGCATGCTTGAGCTGGAGCAATTTTAGGATGGGTGACCTACTGGGAAGTACTTTTCAGTACCGTGCGAGTGAGGACAAAACACGGGGAAAGTGGTGATTTGCAAGATTAGTAAACAAGTCTTTCGAGCCTCCGGACTAACGCACCAACCGTCGGACGAAGGTGGGGCCGAGAGAGGGCGTGGGGGACCCACGAATGGTGGCGGTCGGTACATTACAGGTGGTATCAGAGCATGGTTTTATGAAACATTGGCGCTATACGCTTTTAACTATTTTGAAAATGTTTTGGACCTAAATTCTTATTTTTAAATTGTTTTACGAGAATGTGAATTTTATAAGAGAAAAATTATGCCGGTCTTGCCATAGGATTTATGGGGTAAGAGTTTGAGAGTTGTTAGATTCTGCTAAAATAAGAACCTGAGTATGAATTTTTTTTATAGAAGGATTTGTCAAGCTGTTTTGCCATTTTGCGAATATGGATTGTCACTAGAGGAAGACCACCTTTGCAGCTCCGTGTTTCTCAGTGGTAGAGTTTTGTAGTTCGAAAGTAACTCCCAGTTACCAATTATCTCATTTCTAAAGGCGGAAAAATTGTTGATTGAAGGTTGTTTAGTGTTCTTGGCAGTGTTAGTGGGTGAAGAGAAGTATTCACCTAATTTGGAAGAAATTTCAGTTGTGCCAGAATTTGCTGAGGTTTTTCCAGAAGGCATACCGGGATTGCCACCAACTCGTGAGGTCAACTTTCCAATTAAACTTCTTTTTGGGACATCACCGATCTCTAAAACAGTTTTTTAGACCAGATATGGGCATTTTGAATTTGTGGTTTGGTTTGACTAATGCTCCAGCAGTGTTTATGGTTATGATGAATCGAGTGTTTAGACTGCACCTAAATGAATTTGTCATTGTGTTCATAGATGATATCTTGGTTTATTCAAGGAGTCAAGAAGAACATGCTGAGCATTTGAGAATGATATTGCAAAGATTGAAAGAAGAACAATTGTATGCTAAATTGAGCAAGTGCGAATTTTGGCTTCAACAAATAGGATTTTTGGGGCATTTGGTATCAGGAAAAGGTGTTGCAGTCGATCCTACTAAGATTGAGGCAGTCACTAAATGGAAGCAACCAAGCATTGTCTCTGAGATACGCAGTTTTCTAGGATTAGCAGGATATTATCGCAGATTTATAGATAATTTCTCTCAGATCGCTAGACCACTCACACAACTACTTTGTAAGGGAGTTAAGTTTAACTGGAGTAATTCTTGTGGGCGGAGCTTTGGAGACCAGAAGAAGAATTTAACGTTAGCTCAAGTGTTAACTCTTCCTAGACCTGGTGTAAGATATGTGATGTACATTGATGCTTCTTTATCAGGATTGAGTTGTGTGTTTGTAGGATGATAAAAAGATCGTTTATGCATCTAGGCATTTGTGTAAGCATGAGGTTAACTACCATATGCATGACCTCAAATTAGTTGCAGTAGTTTTTGTTCTTAAGTTGTGGCGTCAATATTTGTATGGAGAGAAAGGGCAGATATTCACAGACCACAATATCTTTAAATATTTATTCTCATAGAAGGAACTGAACCTGAGACAAAGAAGATGGATTGAGTTACTAAACGACTATGACTGTGAGATTCTTTATCACCCATGAAAGGCTAATTTAGTTGCAGATGCGCTTAGTAGGAAGCAAACTACAATAGCATGTTTGAAATCACAGTGGAACTTAGTAGAGCAGATGAGCGAACTGCATATTCTATCCGTGAGGATAAGTCGGGATTTCTAGCCACTTTGGATATCCAATATGAATAGATGACATGCATTCGTGATGCACAAAGGCAGGATGCCAAATTACATCATATTTGTGAGAAACCTGAGGATTATGGCTATTTAAGGTACAAGCTTATAAGTGATAAAGTGTTATCATACAAAGACATATTTTGCATACCTAGGTTGCATGAGTTATTGGATATGATTTTGAGAGAAGAACATCAATCTGGTTACACAGTTCATCCAGGTAGCACGAAGTGTATCTGACACTTAAGTTTTTTTCTAATCATTGGAATGGTATTAAAGGTGATATTGCAAAATTTGTATCTAAGTGTCTAGTGTGCCAACAGGTGAAAATATAGCATCAAAAGCCAAGTGGAAATCTTCAACCATTGCCTATTACAGAGTAGAAGTGGGATAGGGTTTCTATGGATTTTGCCAATGGACTCCCAAGGTCACAAAGGGAAATGACTCGATTTGGATAATAGTAGATCACTTAACCAAATCAGACCATTTTTGCCAGTTTAGACGACATTCTCATCATATCGACTTACAGAGATCTATGTGCAAGTGATTGTGGAGTTGCATGGTGTTCCAAGTAGCATTGTCTCAGATCGTGATTCAAAGTTTACATCACATTTCTGGAATAGCTTACATCGGGATTTGGGTACAAAATTGCATTTCAGTACAGTCTATCCTCCTTAGACATATGTGCAGTCTCAGAGGACTAGTCAAACACTTGAAGATATGTAAAGATCTTGTGTTTTAGACAGTCAGCAGGCATGAGAGAAGTTATTGCCATTAGTTAAGTTTGCTCATAATAATAGTTATCATGCGAGCACTGGTATGGCACCATTTGAAGCTCTATATGGTAGGTCATGTCATACCCTGTTGTGTTGGACGGAAGCTGGAGAGACCAAGGGTATTGGTCCCGAGTTGATTCTCGAAACCACAGAAAAATTAAGGTTGATTCGGGATAGGATGAAAGCTTCCCAAGACCGTCAAAAGATTTATGCAGATCGGCAGAGACGTGATTTAGAATTTCAAGTGGGTGACCAAGTTTTTGTTAAGGTTCAACCTATGAAAGGAAAAGTTCGATTTGGACAGACAGGAAAGCTAAAGCCATGTTTTATTGGTCATTTTATGATTAAAGATAGTGTGGGTAGCGTAGCCTACCGCTTGGAATTACATTTAGAGTTAGGACATATGCATAATGTATTCCATGTATGAATGCTGAGAAAGTGCCATCGTGATCCTTCCCATGTCGTGTATTTTCAACCCTTAGATATCAAGAAGACTTGAGGTATGAAGAAGAAAATATACATATAGTGGTAGTTATGATGAAAGAACTCAGAAAAGTATATTCCTCTCGTTATTGTACTTTGGAGCAATCACGGTGCTTAGAAAGCGACATGGGAGTTGGAGGCAGAAATGAGAAAGAATTATCTCTACTTTGTTTTAAGTACACCTCTAAATTCGAGGACGGATTCTTTTTTAAGGGGGGTGGAATTGTAATACCCGAAACCCTAAACCCTAAACCCTAAACCCTAAACCCTAAACCCCCCCCCCCCAAAACGTAGCTGTCGTTTCTTATAAGAATTTGGAGAATTTTGGTAAGTGTTGCTTATTCTTTGTCTCCATGAAAATAAATCTCAAGTTCTTCAATGGTAGTTTTGTTTCCAGTGAGACTTAGAATGTGATCTTCATCTCTTTAGAAACTTCTTAATCTCATGTATCTAACGCCACTAACCGCTCGTCAATCAGAGGTCAGAATTGATCGAATTTTGATCGTTAAGTTTTTCGATCTCTAAAAGATTTAGCCCAATCATAAATCATTTTGACCCGTTCTTAAGGAATTAAAACCAGTTTTGGACCTTGAATGTCAGTTAAATAAATCGCCTGAAATTAGTTTCCGATTTGAACATGTTTAAGTTTTGAACCGATTGCAATTCAGTGGTTCGCTAGTTTTTAACTGGTTTTGGAAAAACCGATTCCGGATTCGGATTGACATTGACAAAACCTTTCTGTTGGTATATTAGTTGTAATTTTTGGATCTACGTTTGTTTTTAGGTGAATTATTTTGTCTCTAAAGGTGTTCGTAGGATTCTCAGTTCGGTCTCCTTCATTCTGAAAAATTAGTTCCAGGTGAGTTCTAACTCCCTTAGTATTATTATACGTTGATATAATATTTTAGGAAAATTTAGAATAATAATTTGAATGGTAAAATTATGTGATTTTAATTTAATTAAATTAATTTAGCCATAAAGAATTAAGAAATAATTAAATTATCTGAAAGCATGATATTTAAAAGTATATGTTTATCATGTTTTAGTCTCGATCATGATTCTCGTGCGATATATGTTTAGTTTTGTTACGACCGGTATCAGCATGCTATCTTGATTTAGTAGCTCTATTGGACAATCTGTGGCAGTCGGTACTCCCACGGGAGTATTCTGTACTCTAGTATTCTGTTAGTGGTATTGGGGTCGACTAGTGTTGTGGTGTACTTCATTACCACCTCGGTAGGCGCCAGCATTGCTATCGAATATATTCTATATATATATATATATATATATATATATATATATATATATATATATATATATATATATATATTCTGTTAGTATCTGGTTTGGGTTGACCAATGATGGGGTCATACCATTCCGCTTCTGATATTGCATTGCTAGATACCTGGTCGCTCTGTCATGATGATATCTTTCTGCTTTGGTGATTATTTTATTCTGATGATTATTCTGCTAAGATGATTATTCTGCTCTGTTGTAAGTTATTATATTCTGTCGATTTATTTATGTTCTACTGATGATATTATGATCTGTTTAGTTTAGTTATGTTTCTCTAAATCTGAATATTTGTTTATTTGTACCAACACGTGAACATTAACTGTGCGGGATCAGACCGTGTTGGTACATGTTTGTCGGGTTTGTAGTCTCGCTGAGCGATTTTTCGCTCACCTAAGTTCTGATTTCCGTGCAGGTAAGTTTCAGGAATTAGGTGGTTGAGTGACCTTTCGTCGGGGTTTAGAGCGAGACTCGGTAGTTTCTACTATATAATATCAATTTTTGTTTTCAGATTTGAATTTAAAAAGATTTTAAACTTTATGTACTATGAAGTTTTTGATAAATAACTAATTTTGTTTTAGTAATGTTCTGGAAATTCTTTTGGAATTTTTGGGGCGTTAAATGGGGTATCAGAGCCAAACCCAGACGAGTGTGTGACTCACACTGTCGGGGGTGACGATCTTGGTATGCAACGAGGACGCTGCGATCTGTGAGTGGGGGTGATTGTAACACCACGATTTCTAGAAATATGTGGTGCATGCGGAGAGGCTTAAGAGAATTGATTTGGCTACCTATATCACCAAAGTGCACTTATCTTTTCGGTTACTGGTCCTAAGAGAACTCCAGAGTTAAGCGTGCTTGAGCTGGAGCAATTTCAGGATGGGTGACCTACTGGGAAGTTATTTCCAGTACCATGTGAGTGAGGACAAAACACGAGAAAAGATCACGTGGTGATTTGCAGGGTCAGTAAACAAGTCTTTCGAGTCTCCTGGACTAATGCACTGACCGTCGGACGAGGGTGGAGCCCACAGACCGAGAGAGGGCATGGGGGCCCCCACGAACGGTGGCGGTCGGGGAGTTACAAACATCATGGTGCTTTCATCAAATTAGTGAAGATTTCCCTATTTATCTTTCTTTTAATCTCATTTTACATTATGCACTTCTTTGTCTTTGCATTTGTTTTCACTTTTGTATGTGTGAGTAATGATCCCTTTAGGTTATGTGTTTAGTAGATTATGGATGTTTGATGATTAATTGATGATGATCATGCTTAGATTTTTATGAATACTTGATTTGAGTTGCACTTAATGCTAGTATTTGACTTGATCAATCAAATCTAGAACCTAGGACTTTCATGCCCGAAAGATGTTTGATGAAATGCTTGAACCAAATTCAAACTGGCTTTTCTTCCTTAACTAATAAAATTTGATGTTACGGGATTAGTTAACTAAGTGGATTTGTTTTTAATGATCATTGATTAACTAATTTACAAATGAAAGTTTAGCTAAATTAGGGTATTAGTGAAGTGATTAGTGCCATGAAAGTATATTAGTCATAATTTTTTGATTCATGTTCTAGGATTATGGTTGATGAATGTCTCTGCATCATTATTTAGTCATCATTCTATCTTGATTAATTGTTAAGCCCATGACCCACTGCTTTCCATTAAAGAGTCAACCTGTTTTCTTTGTTTATCAATTCTTGTTTAGTCTTTTGATTGCTTTTTTTTTTTGCTTATTTCTTTGCTTGTTATTGCTTTTGTGTGTGTTTCCTTTTTGCATTTAGATAGTTTAGTTCTCAAAAACCACAAAAAATAATTTTTCCTTAACTTAATTAGATTCTTACAAGTTTAATGTGTTAGTTCGATTTCCTAATAGATTCGACACCCAATTAGAGCTACTAGTGACTAAACCGTGCACTTGCAATTTCTCAATTCGGGTTTAAAACTTGAGACATCAACTATTGATCTAAATACTTTCCTCTTTGCAAGAAATTTTAATTTTGCCTCTATTGCTTCCTTTCATTTTGGCCAATCATCACTTTTTGTACACTCTTCAATAGACTTTGGTTTACGATCCTCATTTTCATTCATAACATCAAATGCTACATTGCATGCAATATCTTTGTCATGTACCTGAATTCTTCCTTTGTCATGTCTAATGTCTCTTCTGGAGATCCTTCAAAAGTCTTTGCTTCCTTGTTCTCACTATTGTCAATTTCTACTCTTTTTCTTTTAGAGAATTCTTATCTTTGGAAACAACAGGTCTACTACATTTCAGGTGTGCTTTAGATTTACTGACAGTTTGATATTGTCCTTCTGGGACATCGACTTTACTGGGAGCATTTACAACTAATATATATGACTTAGCCATTCTATTATGGTCACCAAATGCGTCTGGCAACTGATTTGCTAAGCTCTGTAAATGAATTATCTTTTGGAATTTTAATTCACCTTGTTTAGTATGAGGATTAAGATAAGAGAATGACAATTCATTCCACTTGATTTCATTCTCTAGTTGTTTATTTTTTCCCTTAATGTTGGTATAACCGACTCATTAAAATGACAGTATGTAAATCGACCCTTAAATAAATCTCATGTGATGGCTCAAGATATTTAATTATCGAGGGGCCTTCATATCCAGCGTATATTCCTATCATGCTTTGAGGACCCATCTTAGAACATTGTGGTTGAGCAGTTGGAACATATACTACACATCCAAAAAAATTCAGATGAGAAATATTTGGTTCCTGGCCCAAAACCAATTTTGATGGAGAGAACTGATGATTACTCGTTAGCCTAATGCGAATTAATGTTGTTGTATGTAATATATCCTGTCCCCAAGAAGAGATTGGGAGTTTGCATTTCATAAGTAATGACCTAGCAATCAACTGTAGATGTTTGGTCAATGATTCAAGTAAAACATTTTGTGTATGAAGATGTGCTACATGATGTTCAACACTTATCCCAACATACATGCAATAATCATCAAAGGCTTGAGACGTGAATTCACCAACATTATCAAGGCAAATTGCCATTAAAGAAAATCTGAAAAATGGGCTTGTGAATTAATCAATTGATCAAGTAGTCTCGCAAACGCCATGTTACATGTAGATAATAAGGATACATACGACTATCTAGTCGATATATCAATTAGAACCATAAAATATCTAAAGGTTTCATTTGATGGGTGAATCAGCCACAAACATCTCCTTCTATGCATTCCAAAAAAATTGATAGATTCAAAATTTATTTTAATTAGTGAAAGCTGTTAGATTAGCTTGCATTGCGAACAAGCAGCACACGAGAAATCATTAGAAAACATATTATGGTCATCAATGAATGTTCACATGAATTGTTGATCATATCTTTTACATCGTTATCGAAGTGGGATGGCCTAACTAGTCATGCCAAACAATGAAATTTCGGTAAACTTTTGGTTGTGTCTCAATTGTACTAATCTTAGTGTAGTACAATCCACTGGAGAATAATCTCTCCAAAATATTTATAATGCCTTGGGTAATACTCATGATCTGAAGGTATTCAACATTTCTTTCACTTATTGCCTCAACATAATATCAATTTTGGCGAATATCTTTAAAAGTCAATAAATTTCTTTGAGACTTGGACGAGTATGATTCCAAATTGTGTTCCCATATAAAATAATATTTTTTTTTCTTCCGCAGCCTTCAATAATTTTTCTACTACCTGATGTAGTAGTCACATTAGTTTCTTTCATCATCAGATGAGAGAAATATCTCTTATTTTCAGTATGGTGTCATTGCATTGTCCTCTAAGCATAAATTTTCACCATTCATTGTTAACCAAACTTGAGGGGTATTTATATTCTCGTGAAGAAAAAGAACTGGAGATAAGACGATGACAAAGATATCAAATATCTGAAACGATGATTACGTCAGAAATGGTTTTTGTTTACTTAATCGGCTAGAGTTTCGTGCTGATAACGCGTTGTAAATAAACGGTAGACAAATGAAAAATATAAATTTTATTTATTGTTCCATCGAACATAGGATATGTAAAGAAGATACAATAGTTAGGTTTTGTTTAGGGACCAAGATATTTATAGATATAGTGGACATTCATATAATATTTTATAACAATTTTTTGTAATTTTGAAGCATATTTTTTAGCTCGTATTGCTAGGATTCCAAATGTAAACTTTTGTTTTATAGGTTTTCGGATTTTCGTGTGTTCCGATTTGGTTATGTGTAACATTTTGATTTTTGAGTTTGGAAAAATATATATATATATATATATATATATATATATATATATCACAAGTTGCAATTAATTTCAATGAAAAAGAATTAAATCTAAAACAAAATACATTGCAACTAGTATTTCAATGAAAAATAATTAGATCTAAAACAATATACATAAAATGTATTAGTTATTAAATATATACTAAATTTTGATCCACGCCAAACACGAAATTAAATGATTAAATAGATTTGACGAATCGATTTTAACATATATAATTTTTTAATATTTAAACGTATATAACAAAGCATATGATTTCTAATATCTATAAACGTACAAAATAATATATATTGTGCATAAATGTAATAAAGTTAAATATTTTTGATTAAGCATATGTTAATACCATTAGTTTTAATATTTTATGTCTAAAATTGATTAAAAATATGCAAATATTATTTATTTCAATATCTTTTAAGTGTAAAATTGATCTTTATTTTTTTACGTCTAAATTGATCTTCATAATAATAAAAAACTTGTAAATATATCATAAAAAAAAAAATTAAAAATAGATATGACAAATCTAAAATATTATATTTAGTTTGGCTTAAATTTGTAAAACATGTATTAGTGGGCTTATGTTATAAAATTAATGAGAATATGTAGAGATTTCCACCATAGCATATATTTTTAATTGAAATGTTTTGATTGGTTAAAATTAAATGATGTGTCCCTTAAATTGCTCATTGCTCGACACCTAAGATTTTTTTTTGAATGTCTCTTCTATTAATATATAATAGGGTATATATATATAATATAATATATATATTATATAATATTTAATGGGAATATTGCCAAAACACATTTCCAAATCTACCATAATTGAAAATACCTTTCAAAATCTACCACAAGTGACACTGTTCACCGAATGGAAAAAATATTTATACCCCTAGTTATTACTTCTCCACCATGGTATACATATACGTCCGCAATATTTTCGTCTTTGTCCACCACTGTTTCATCGTTGTCCACCACCGTCTCTATCTCCGTCGTTGTCCACCACCGTCTCCGTTTCCGTCTTTGTCCACGACCACCGTCTCTGTCGTTGTCCAGGGTCTCCGTCTCCGTCTTTGTTTACAATCACCGTTTCCGTCTTTGACCACCACCGTCACGGTCTTTGTCCACCACCGTCCACTGCTGTCTCTATTTTGGCCCACAACTATCATTTTTGTCCACCATCATCCACCACCATCTCTGTCCAAAACTACCATCCATCACCGTTTCTATTTTTGTCTACAATCACCGTCTTCTCGTCACCAACATTCATCACCGTCTCGTTCACCACCTTCTTTTTCTTCATCTCTGTCACCATTGAGAAAGAGAAAAAGAGAGGAAAAAAAAAGAGAGAAGAGAGAGAGGGTGAGGAAGATGAATATGAATATTAGAGAGAAAAGTGAGGAAGATGAGAGAGAAAAAAATCTATCGTTTGTGAGTGAAGAAGAAAGAGAAAGATAAAGATAAATGGAAATGTTAAAATAGTAATTTTAGGTTAGGTTGTGATAATTTTGGAAAGGAATAAAAAAAAATGGTATTTTTAAAAAGAATGAGAGAAAAAATGGTATTTCCAGTAATTTTCTCGTATTTAATTGTACAACGAATAAAATAGTATTGTTATAAGAACATTTGGCTACCCGGCAAAAAAAAAAGAACATTTGGCTAATTCTCAAAAGAAAAACTCGCATATCCAGTGAAAGAGAAAATCAGAACGGAGACGACAATGGCAACGGCTTCTCCTCCATTTATCTCTTCTCTCAACTTCACTTGCACTTCTTTCAAAACCAGCCTCGCTTCTTCTTCTTCCTCTTTCGCTCCGAAGCTGCTTCGGCCCCTTGTGAGTTTCTCCGTGAAAGCTTCCAGAAAGCAAGTAGAGGTAATGATATCCAAATTTCTCTTCCTTGGTCTTTGGTTAAAATATCAATTTAGGTCAGATTTTGGAGTATTTGGTGTTGTTTATTGTGTATCTCCTGTTCTACTGTAATGGGTTCTACTTCATTTTTCGCTCAAATTGAATAATAACTTGGAACCAATTTTTGGGCAAAAATGTTCCTTTTTCCTTCAACTTTCGATTTACCTGTTGTTTTACACATCAAGATGTCATGTTCTTCAAAATTTTGAATATTTGATTTCTTGACATTCATCAAGTAGTTTGAAGGAATAATGTAACATTTTGAGCTGATGTTTGTGGATGGGTCATGTTAGATAGTGTTTGATCCTGACGAGAGGCTAAATAAGATAGGCGATGATGTTGACAAAGAAGCTCCCTTGTCCAGGCTTAAGCTGTTCTCACCTTGCAAGGTTAAAAAGATGAGCAGTTCCTACGATTCTATACTTTTCTTGAACCATTTTTCTTCTTTTCACCTAGCATGTCATTTACTCTTCAGATCAATGTTTTCTTGAGGATAACTGGCAAGCGGGAAGATGGGTTTCATGATTTAGCCTCTTTGTTTCATGTCAGTTTCTTTCTCACAAGTTAAGCTTTGCTATTTCTCTCTGTGTCTTCTTGTCTCGAGTGATAACTTTCCCCATTTGATTAGGTGATCAGCTTAGGAGACACAATTAAATTCTCATTGTCACCATCAAAATCCAAAGATCGTCTGTCTACTAACGTCTCTGGAGTCCCTGTTGATGCGAGAAATCTAGTGAGATGATTTTCATTATTCTAATAGATGATACTCTTTGGGTGAAGCGTTATTCTAATTCTCTGGCTTGTGTTGCCACTTCCTATTTTACAGATTATAAAAGCACTTAACCTTTACAGGAAGAAAACTGGTAGTAAAAAGTTCTTCTGGGTAAAAACACTCGACAACAACGATTTCTTTTATGACCATTTGCTATTAACATATTGCATGCTCTACCAAAACTTATACTCTCTCCTTGATATTGACAGATTCATCTAGACAAGAAGGTGCCTACAGGGGCTGGACTCGGTGGTGGAAGCAGTAATGCTGCAACTGCACTCTGGGCGGCAAATCAGTTCAATGGAGGTGTTGCCACTGAGAAGGAACTCCAGGATTGGTCAAGTGAAATTGGGTCAGATATTCCTTTCTTCTTCTCACATGGAGCTGCCTACTGTACCGGGAGAGGTGAGGTATGTTTTGTTTAGATTTTCCGCTTCCCTTTGCGGCATTCTACTACTTTGCAAACCCTTGTTCTGATTCAGTTCTCATACATTAATTAATTTTGGGCTTTGGGGTTGTAAAACATGATGAAGCTTATTTTCCTGAATTATAATCTAAAGGTTAATGCAGATTGTCCAAGACCTTCCTCCTCCTTTTCCTCTTGATCTTCCGATGGTGCTCATAAAGCCACGAGAAGCATGTTCCACTGCTGAAGTTTACAAAGTAATCAACTGAAACTGAGGACGAATATTTGACATTTAGAAACTTTTCAGGATTTCATGGCTTAAACTTTTATTTTTCAGCGTCTTCGCCTAGATCAGACAAGCACCATTAATCCCTTGACATTACTGGAGAATGTCACCAGCAATGGTGTATCTCAAAGCATTTGCGTAAACGATTTGGGTATGATCTAGATCATGTCTCCCTTCCTTTCCCAAGAAGATAGTCACTTCTTTAAATTGCAAGATTCAGTATGGTACATGGACTTACATTTTCTACACTTTTGACATTTCTAGAACTACCAGCATTTACAGTTCTTCCATCTCTTAAACGCTTGAAGCAACGTATAATAGCATCTGGGCGCGGGGAATATGATGCCGTCTTTATGTCTGGGAGGTATGCCTTAGCTAACTATTTCTGTCTATTGCTACATCATCATCGAGAAATTTCATAAAATCCCGAGCATTGCATAGGAGCTCATCTAGTAGTTGAGTATTAGAGCAACTTACAGTAAATACGACGATGCAACTATTGATTGTATTTGTCTTGAAAAACGCATCTTAATAAGCTACTTAAAGATCTTATTTAATGTGCTGAGTACTGTTTGCTAGAATAGGAGATTATTAATCAGAACCTTGGGTTTGTACTTGTGCTAATTTTTCTATGCTATAAACTTTGAAAAAATGTCAGTGGGAGCACCATTGTGGGTATCGGTTCACCAGATCCGCCGCAATTTATATATGACGATGAAGAATACAAGAATGTCTTCCTGTCTGGTATGCTCTTATCTTGTAATTTTGGGATCAGCAGTTATAATCAAAGTTGTGGTTTCTTATAATCATCCTCGTCTGGATTTTGTACATGGAAGGAACTAATTCGAAGTAAACTTGTTGCAGAAGCAAACTTTATGACTCGCGAGGCTAATGAATGGTACAAAGAACCTGCTTCCGCAACTGCTACTACCTCGTCATCTGAGTCTCGCATGGATTTCCAATGAGATGTAACAAGTTTATGAGTTTCTTGTTTGAAAGATTGATTGATTTGAACTAAAAGAGAAGATGCTGGAACATAAATTTAAAAAAAAAAAAAACATATTCACGAATAATGACCAAACCACACATAAGAAGAAGGCATGAAACCATTTCTTTTGTCTTTTTTTTTATCTTGTTTTATTACTTGCATTTCCATATGTAACTCCTCTGCTATTACAGAGAAGGAGACGCATATTGTCTAGACAAGCTAAAGATATCTTTTCCTTCAAATGGTGAAGTCCATTCCTGAGAGGTAGCTGCTTGTGTTTCCACGACCACTCCAACACCCGCATTCTCCATAGATACACCGTTGCTGCTGTTGACTCTACCTCCCATGGAACCTTTTAGACTGTACCTGTTCACGTTCGCATTTGCATCATACATGTGGCTGCTGCTCTTTGACCCGGAGGAGGACCAGATTTCATTGACTCTAGTATTTTGGGATAAACCTTGATCTAGACTCCAGTCTATGCTTGTGTAGTCCACCGAACCACCAGAGCTCCAATCTATAGGTGAGGACGCACCCGATGTTCCGGCTGAACCAACCGCAGAGAACAATCCCAGCGAAGACGCAGCAGATATGGATGGAGATGATGCAGTGTTTCTGGTCCATAAGCCACCATTCCCCCGGGGGATACTACCATGTGGATCCACTGGGTTGTTGTTATTAAATCGCTTCTGGTTTTGATATTGAAGTTGCTGGTATATCTGATTTGGATTCAGATTGTTTGGACTCGGGCTTCGCGCACTAGGGACATTGTGTGTTTGTACGAACCCATTTGATTTCATAATGTCCATGCTTGTTGCAGGATGCCAACTGGTAGGGGATGCACTCATGCTTGAAGTTGGTACATGATTCGTGCTTACAACTTGTGGCCGCTGCCTCATTGCCACGACTGTTTCCCTATTTACTGGCTGCTGCTGAGGATTCATAAATTCAATACCACTAGCCAAATACCGAGCTTCGACCCTCGCAGCAGGCTGAGGTGATGGTGATGGCGATGACATCAAAGGGTAAGAAGCACAAGGAACTTGTCCTGTATTTGGCCACCTTTTATCAACCAAAGCAGCAGATAGTTGAGGTTTTGGCCACTCTGGTTGGGGTCGTTTCATAGGCTGAACCATTTTGTTCAGGGGTTCCATTGTGGAGGGTGACTTTGTATAGTTAAAGCTCTTGTCATCTCTTGTTGGCTGTAAAGCAGGTAACAGAACATGTTGTGCTTCCGGCCTTTCTGTATCTGAATTCTGATAACCTATACCTACTATAAGTTTACCATTACTGGCTGTAAGAGGATCACCAGATTCTTCTTGTTTCACTGGCACATACAATTCTTCATACTTTGTGCCTTTCATGACTTCTTCTGCTCTGTCCAAATCACCCTCGGCTTGAACAACCGCACGCTCTACTTCCTGCCTTGTACACTTAAGTTGTATCTCCATTTGTGTAATCCTAGCTAGTTCTTCTGTTATGTCTATTTTCAAATTCCCAGGACTCTGAATGCTTTGCTTCTCAATTTCTTCCTCGCCCCTGTCAAACAACCAATGAACAGATTCCTCTACCTTGCCTTCGTTCATCATCAATGCTGTTGTCGCATGCTCTTGAGATATTCCCATTGCCACAAGTTGCTGTGTAAGGGCTTCAAGCTTTCTGGACATGAGATATGTGCTACACTTCTCATACAACTCCTGAGCCCGCCTCTCCTTCTGGCGTTGATGTTTTCTCTCATTCTTTTGGCGAACTTTTTCTCGCTTGTCATTGTCTGCACCTGGTATAACCTCCTGCCTAAGGGGCAGATTGGTTGTTTTCTCCTTGTGATCTTCTGACTCACCGGAGCAGCTGCCGTTGTTCGAAATACAATCAGACTCAATCCCATTTACATCTGCCTCATCTATACTTCGGAAACGACCATAGTGTAGGGGTGAGACAGAAGCTATTGACACTGAATCAAGAACTTGAAAAGTTCCAAGAAGAGGATTATAGGCACTAGCTGCCATGCTGCTATTCCCATTAATGGACAGTACAGGCTTTGAAGATGCCTTTGGAGCTTCTTTTCCCGTTTTTTTATCCTTTAACTTAGACTTTGTTGCTGGAGACATCTCTGCAAAGTTCATCAATACCCCTAATATATCAAGAAAATGAGGAAATAGTTAATGTGATAGTCAGAAAAGTAACATGAGACATATTCTGTAGGACTACAATATAACACACCTCTATGATTCTCCTAGCACGCTACAACACAAGAAGAAAAGATATAAGAACATGTTCTCTAAGCCAAAAAGAGGGAACCCTGGTTGCTGCTAGCTACCAAAAGTATAATTTTTGAAACTTTTCGATAATCAGATATCTAATGAATGGAATGGGAGATGAACAATCAGACTCGGCTGTAAATGAAACTCGCATACTCTTGGATAAGAACAAATACGAAAGACTACAGCTTTCTCAGGCCAATTCCGCCTATCTATTTACGAGATGAGATTGGCACAGAAAGGCAAACGAGAAAGTTGAAGTCAGTTTTTCTAATCAGTGACAGAAGTTGAAATTTCAATCAACAACAACAAAAAAAAGAGCTGCTTGTGTAAAGGGTCATATGAACATAAAAAAGGCCAATTACGTAAACCGATCAATGGGAATTGCAAAGAAGGTGAAGAATGGAAAAGATTGGAGAGAAATTATAAAATCAATCGACATAGCTGAAGCTTATGATCCTTTCGAGACAAGGAGGGTGGTGAATTCACGAAATAATCCGTGAGGAATCCCGAATTCGACGAAGAACGAAAACAGATAAACGATTTGAGAGACCAAAGCGTAGGGGGGGAATCGAGAAGCAAATAAAAATGGTGTCGACAAAACAGAGAGAAGAGGAGGACCTGTCGCGGAGAAGATGATTGGAGATCGATAAGGCGGAGGTGAGATATGTATATTTTGTCGAGGCCCGAAACTGAATCTGCAAAAGAGATGATTAATTAGGGTTTTGTTGGGAGAAGAAAAAGGGAAATGAGGTCAAATTTGCGAAGGGAAGCTTTTTTTCTTCTTTTTTTGTCAATACATATATATCTTAGCCAATGGATATGTAACCAAATGTCACTGACTTCTTTCGTGTGTGTTTTTTTTTCAACTCGTCTTTTATTTACTAACCATGGAAATTTAATACACAATCTTAGGCCTCTACATTTTGGAACGGATCGTCCCACAGTATCTCTTTCCGATCTAATTCGAATATCTGAATTTGGTTGGATAATCATTGTAATATCTGAATTACATGTTTAGATAATTCAGTATTTTAAAAAAATTTCCTAAATTATTTTTAAGTATTTAAGATTACTCAAAATTTTCCAATTTTTTTTTTTTTTAATTATCTAAATTCTTCAATATTATTCGGGCGGAATTTCGGGTCCTTCGAACAGGTCATCTCGCAGTCTTTTGGATTGGCCATGACCACCATCGGAAATAACGGATGAGCACAGGGTACGAATTCCATCCACAACTCATCAGAAGCACGCGAAGAATTGGATTCGTACCAAAATTCTTTTTGATTTGGAAGATATTCAATTTCTAAACCGGAGGATCCCTCGTCCAAGATTGGTCCTTCCTGGAGAGCAACGATGCAGAGTCGCCTGGATGAATATATAGCCTGCGCACGTAGCATTGTCAAGGATAGTCCCACGAAAGCAAGATGGAGGTTACCCTCCCGAAGACTCTCTACTGCCCAAGTCATACAATAAATAAGAAAAAATTGTTTACCGGGAGGTCAGTGCGGATTCGAGTGTGAGGCCTCGTCCAAATAATCGAAGTCTCAGTCTGGTGTTTAGGTGTATTTAAGGATAGAAGAGATAATTCATCTGAAAGAGTGGAAATGAAACTCTCTCCCGCTTGTTTGGATCATAAGGGATTCTTGAGAGTTTTGGATCTCTCTCTCCCTCCCCCCCTCCCTTTCGTATGAGAAGAGGTATTTATACAGAATTTACCTTAGGGTCCCGATCCTAGTCGGGTTTATGGCCATCTTAGGCTTGCGGCCGGGTTGTCACATCGTTGTCCTACCCGTAGGGAGCTGGAGTACATCTTTCAATAGGTCGGTGACAGGTGGGTCCCGTCTGTACTGCCTGCCGTCCGGGCATGTCGCCTTTCTCTAGCACCTGTAAGGAGGGGGGGGGGCTTAATAGCCTCTATGTCAGAACAGTGAGCTTGTCGGTTGCCCTGCAGACGTGGCGGCTCCTTATTGGAGAACGAAATTCAGTCTCAACAATTGCCTTCCACTCTCTGACTTGTTCCAACAAAATTTACAGCCACCATAAACATAGTTTCATGGTTTTTCATAGTTTTCAATTCTAAGAGTTTCAGGAGATCTCTTCTTTGTACTTCGTTATATATAATATTTTTGAACCTTTACTCTTTTAATTCAGTTTATTCATGATGTTTTCTACTTATCCTTGCTGCTTGTTTACTTGCACCATGTTTGAGTAGTCATCTAGTTAGGTTTTAGGGATTCAAAGAGTTTTCATGAATTGTTAGTTTGAAGATTATTGTCTAGGGATATATATATTGGGTTTTTATCATGATTGTTTTCATTGATGATCGCTTGACTGCGCAGATCAAGACTTAGGAATATTTACTTTCCGAAAGCTTGATAAATCACATGAGCTAATCTAGGTAAGTTAGGCGTTAAACCTACAGAAGTTAAGTTATAGAATCTAGTGAACATATCGAACTTGGTCGAATAAAGCATGTTTGACTTCTGGAGTTTATAATATTATGTTGTTAAACATAGTAGCTTAGCACATCAGGAGTGGATTAACTATATCTTTGAGTTTTGAGCTTAAGATGTTTACTAAATACCTGATATTAATCTAATTTCTATGATTCAGGATTCTCTGCGACTACCCCTAATGCCTAACACTTTCTCCATTGAATTTACATCGATATTTACTTGTTGTTTTAGTTTATTTATTGATATTTTCATTACAATTCACACTCCTCAAACAAAGACCCATCTATTTTAGTCTTAGTTTAATTCAAATCCCATAAACTCGTAGTGTGATTCTTTGGTCTTCAGTGGATCAACTAGAGGTGTCAAACGGGTCGGTCCGTGTCCATCTGGCCCGCCTCGCGATGGACAAAAAAAAATTTGAACGGGTCGGTCTGCTAAGCATGCGGTTCATATATCTATGTCCATACCCATCCCGCTAAGCCCAACGGATTAACGGGCTGGCCTGCGGGCTTCAGTAATTGTTTAATGTATTGGATCTTTCTATTTGTTGTTTGTAATGTAAACCGTAAGATATAAAAGAATCTAAGTATACCTAATTTTGGTTTAGATTTTGTACATGTTTTACTGTCCCAATCTAAATATTCTTTTTTGTCATTCGATATGATTCCATTTCTCATGCCAAATTTTGAAAAGTAATATGATGTTGCCTGATATTTAGCTATGATGCAATTTCCAAGTAGAGGTCTCAAGCGGGTCCGAGATCCGCGGGCCAGGCCATGGGGTGGGCCTAGACATTATTATTTATGTCCATTAAGAAGCGGGGCTCGTCGGTTGATCTGTTGCGGATCGCGGTCTTAGTGGGCTGGCCTGTTGCTGATTCGCGGGCTTGCGGATAGCCCGCTAAACACAAAACTAAAAAAAGAATTGTGAACCTTTTGTCTGAAATAGAGAATTTAAGAGTACTAAATTTCATATTTTATTTATTAAAATTTAAAATAATTAATACCCAAATAAAAATTAAACAAAATACTGACAACAGTAGATCAATCGATATATAATTCGGTTATTGAGATGAGGAGTGTGGCATATTTATGGTAAAAAAAAAATATATATATATATATAAACTCACAAAAAATTGATTTATAAACCTTGTATATATACTTAATTAATTAAAAGATAAATAATAAAACATGTTTGGAAATTGCATCATATCTAAATATCAGACAGCATCATATCACTTTTCATAATTTTGCATGAGAAATACAATCATGTCCAATGACCAAAAATATATTTAAATTGAGACAATAAAACATGTACAAAATCTAAACCAAAATGATGTCTATTTACATTTTTTTATATCTTATGGTTTACATTACAAACAACTAAATTCAATACATCAAACAATTACATAATCCCGCGGGCCGGCCCATTTACCGCCAAACTTAGCGGGCGAGCATGGACATAGATATATGGACTGCAGGTTAGCGGGCTGGCCCGTTGCGGTTCAAAAAAAATTATCCATTGCAGGGCGGGCCAAATGGACGCATGCTGGCCTGTTTGACACCTCTATTTCCAAGTATGTTTTATTCTTTATCTTTTAATCAATTAATGTATACATACAAGGTTTTATAGATTAATTATTGGTCAGTTTCTATATTTTTATTTCTTTTAACAGAAATTTCAGGTTTACGCCTATGATCTCCTCCAACTTGGACCAGAAATACTCCACTCTTCTCATCTGGATAACCGAATTATATATCGTTTGATCTACTATTGTCATATTTTTGTTTAAGTTTTATGCGGGTTTTAATTATTTTAAAGTTTAATAAATAAAATATGAAAGGGTTTTTATTAAAAATTTAGTACTCTGAAATCCTCTACTTCTGACAAAAAGTTCACAAATCTTTTTTTAGTTTTGTGTTTGGCGGACCACTCGCGAGCTCGTGAATCCGCAACGGACCGGTCCGCTAAGACCACGATCCGCAACGGATCAACCCGAGAGATCCGCTTCTTAATAGACACAGAAAATAATGTTCATCCCCGCCCCATGACGGTTTTTATTGGGCATGGCTCGCCGGTCTCGGACACGCTTGACACATTTATGATCGATCCTTAAATACTAGGAGTAGGCATAATTCCCGTCCCGTCTCATTCCTGGTCCCGAACTCCCATTCCATATGGAATGGGATCTCAAATGATACAAGTTATTGATTTCCATTTGGGAACGGGACGAAAACGGAAATTCCCGAAGTTCCATTAGGACAAATTATATATTAACTATAGAATATTATATATAATTGAATACCTAATACCATAATAATAGTTAGAAACAAAATACGATAATAATATAAAATTGAAAATATAGATATTAAATTTTTTAATTTTTTAATATTATATTTTAATTTTGTAATGACATAACATTATTAAGTTTCTTAGTATTATTTTAATAAATGACTATATGTGGTTTATGTTGGTTTTTCTTTAATTTTGAAGTTTTTAATTATTAAGTAACACTACGTACGATCAAATTTGTTTCATTTGCTTCTCGATTAACTTACATATGATGAGATATTATAAGGTGAATGATGGGCGAATATGTTTTGATTTTACGATTGGTATGTTCTTTTTTTTATGGGAATTTCCATTTCATTTCCGTCCCGTCCTGTTTCATTTTTATCTCGTCCCAAATTTTGAATAGAACACAAATGGGACAACTATTTTGGTTCCCAAATTCGGGTTTCATTCCCGTTCTTGCAAAGTCTCGTCCCGAATTCACGTTCGTCCACTCCCATTAAATACTAATATGTTGGCTTTTCACTTGTAGTCTTATTTCAGAATTTAAAAGTTGAATATATCAGGCACCTATAGTTTTTGTATTAATCATCACACATACCGATAATTAGAGCACGAATTGACCATTCCCCTCAAAATAGTAGTGCTGATGTTTTAGAGTGGATAGTGCTAATTTGCACAAATTATCCGTATCCTATCCACATTTTGTTTTGACAGGATCCAGTAACAAACAAAAAAATGTAAATATTTTAGAGGAAATTTGTTTTAAAATTAAGCATTAATTTGAAATTAAGCAAAATCAAACAAGACTAAACCCCACCTCTAGGTTCAACCTTACACAAAAAGTCGTATCATGGATGACTTTGCAAATCTTGAACAAATGATGGGTCTTTCAACATGATTACCATAATTATTGGAGGAATCGTTGTCGAATCTCTCTTAAGGTGTTGAATTGTCAAATAGTTTGCCAATTCCAACCAAAAATCATTGTGGATTCGCCGATGGTTTCTTCCAATTCACCGAACACTTTTTTTTATTTTTGCTCAGGAGAATCTTTGGACGGTGTCGAATAAGTTTAAATGGTGTGTTGGGTTGGTTGAGAAAAGACACTGAAGACAAAACGATGCCATTGGATGTTCATCATCTTCTGACTCCTCAAATGATAAATAAGCACTAAAAAGGATGAATAAGCATTTGAGTTAAAGTTGAACCTTTTAACTCACTCTATGCTTATTCATCCTTAAGTATCCAAACTTTAACTCAAATGCGTATCTCTATTCATTCTAGTCAGCAAAAATAGAGACGTTTCTCTATAAGAGTACTTATCACCGTATATGTAATCTGCTAGTAGTGAAATATTCCATATCAGTGGATTTTTATACACACATTTATGACCAAAATGATAAGAAGATGTATAAAACCAAACACAAGCTCTTATTGATCGACACTTGTACGGTCGGAAGAAAGATATGCGTTACCCTAAATTTTTTGGGTATAAAAGCTCCAATATACAAAAAAAAAAATAGGCTGGTTTTGGTATATGTATAGATATATAAATGAGAGAGTTGAGAGTTGGTAATGATCATCTTCTCTGGAAATTGAAGGCTTTAATGGCGAAAGCAAATACAAGGGAGAAGAAGACGCAAAAGGAGACGACCATAATAGCGGAGACACCCAAGAAGTCACGTTTGTATCCCATCACTTCCTCAAGAAGTTGTTTCACCATCACCTGATGAACACCGTCCGATAGCTTCACCTCTTTCTCATCATCACCATACTGAGACACCAACAAACCGTACAGTGTCCACGCCACCGGGTTTGCCCAGTAGTACCATCTCCACCACAGCGGAATCCTCTGCCCAAAATGAATCCAAATAAACATAAATATTTCTAGAGAAACAAAAATGTAGATAACGAAGTCTAGTAATTACCTTGTAAGGGATCATGAAGCCACTGAAGAGGTTCCAGAGCATGTAGAAAGGGGCAGCTATAATTGAGGCAACGTTGTGGTTTGGAGTGATTGCTGTAGTCATCATCCCGTAGAAGGTGAAGTACATAATCGAAAAGTACATGAAGAATAAGTACCACAAGAACTTCACAGCGGACCATTCGAACGAGGCCATCGCATAGAATATGGTGCTGTATATGGTGGACTGTGCTAGCACGTATGGAAACTCTATAAACACCTGCAAAATTTACCAACTTGTCTTTGTTGAATATTTTTTTTAAACTCCACGGGGATGAGATAGAAAGAAAGAAACCTGTGCAAATGCAAAGGGAAGTGCCGAGTACATTCCCGCTGCTCTCTCGCGATATGAAACAAATCTTTCTATGGAAACAACGGGCTGCGCGGCGGTTGCATTGGTGATTCCAATGAAGAGAACCGCAGCGTACATCGATCCCATTGCATTGAATAACTCTTGTTGGGTGTCCCTAATACATGAAGAAATGTATGAATGGTTGAAGGAGTTGCTTTGGCGATAACAATGTGCCATACTCATAGATGAGGAATCAATAATACCTTTTGGAGCCGAATTCCCAACATATTGTTCCAAGCATCAGAGAGATAACCACCGTGTAGAAGAAGCGAACTGCGGTGTATTGAGGGTTTCGCCAGTATGATAGGTTTTGTTTCCACAGGCAAGCAACAAACTGACTATAGAGCGACTGAGAGTATCTAGTCGGAAACTCCACTTCTTTCGAAATATTACTTGGCTTGCTCAGGACTTCAACCAGCTCCTTGTTGCGTCTGCAGTAGAGCAGACACACGAAATGAGGCAAACCAAACTTATTGGAAGCTAATTTGAATTCCACATGCATAGTTTTTGACAAAATGAGAAAAAGTCACATACTGACACAAATTTGAGTTCCTGTAAATCTCAGCAAAATCAACACCAAGACCGTGTTCCTCTGTCGAAGAGGTCACGTCAAGCATCCATGCTGCCGGATTATGGCCAGGTTTGATCTTTTGCACCCCTTCAATTGACTAAGGAAGAAAAGAGAAATCTGTAAGCGTTTTTCCAAATGAAAAGGGAGGAGGCTGAACACAGCTAAAGTCGTTTCTGAGGAATTGCTAGCAGAGTAAGAATTTATGGATCAAGAAACTAAGGCTACCTCGAAATACTTGACAAGCTCACAAGACTTCTGGCCAAGTGGACCGGCATATATGAGTTCTCCACCACGTTTCATGAACAAAAGCTGCATAAACAAAGGGATGATGAGTAAACAATTCTGCAGACTGTTTGATTCATTATCGAAATCAATTGTTTTGAAGAAAGCAACCTCGTCAAATGATTCAAAAATATCAATGCTAGGCTGATGAATCGTGCAGACGATGGTTCTCCCAGTGTTAACAATATTTCTTACAGTCCTCATCACAATGGCAGCAGCCCTTGCATCCAATCCTGAAGTTGGCTCATCCATGAATACTATAGAAGGGTTTGCAACTAGCTCGACCGCAATCGTTAACCTTTTCCTCTGTTCAGTTGATAAGCCATCAACTCCAGGTAGACCCACCAATGCCCCGCTCAAGGAGGTCAGCTCCACTAGCTCCATCACCTCGTGGACAAACGCCTCAAGAATTTCAAGTTTAGAGATGTCAGCATAATCCAAGACAAACATATGAAAAGGATGGAAAGATGATGGAAATACGTTACCCTTTGTGTCTCTGAGTCAATGTCTGATGGTAAACGAAGGCATGCCGAGAAAAGTAGAGATTCAACAACAGTTAGGCATGGAGAATGAACATCGTTCTGCTCACAATAACCTGAAATTCTTGCGAACGTTTCCTGCCTTTTGGGAAAACCAGATATGTACACATCGCCTTCTATTGTCCCACCGGTTTTTCTTCCAGCTAAAACATCCATGAGCGTTGTTTTACCGGCCCCACTTACTCCCACCAAAGCTGTAAGCACACCTGGTCTAAAAGCTCCAGTAATATTCACAAGTAGCTGCAGCCTATCTTCTAGTATCCCTTGTTCTTTTAGTCCCTGAAATTTTCATTGCATGAGCTAGACATATAAAATGCCTTCAAAACTGAAATACCAAAACAGTGTAGAAACCTGTTACATACCAAGGGAATCTCCACATAATAATTGATATTGCTGAAAGACAGAGAGAGTGGTTGAAACGGGAGAACCATGCCTCTATTCTTGAAATATTTTCCTGGACCAAATAACCATAAGCATTAGCTTCTTTCAGTTCAGTAAACAGATGAGAAAGGAAAACATTATGTTCCCTCACCATGTAGTGAGCCTGAATGCTGCAAGTACTCTCTTAGTTCCACAACAAACTCATCGCCTTTCCTTTTCTTTTCTCTATCGTCCAACTCTTCTTTGGATACAACAGCTTGTAACTTACCCCAAGCTGTGAATAGTTTACAAGCATATGAATAAGATTAGCACAAAGTTTTACAATGGCAGATAGTTGATGCTTGAGCTATACAGAAAAGAATGAGAAGCTTACGGTTGAGGTAAGCTAGGAACAGCGTAAAGAGCAAATTGAAAAGAACTGTGTATCCAAGCAAGGCACCGATACCAATCCAATACCAGTAGTTCCCAGAGAACAAACTTCTTTCTTGTAGCAATGCCAAACCAAGAGGGTTGCTGGTGTGATTCCCAGCTCTCTTCGTAGACAGAAAAAAACAACCATTAGCTACAATAGTATATTCCACATTCTATCACATGTCCTTTCAGACCATATGCAAACCAAAACAAGACAGCCAGACATGGAAAAATAGGTAAAGGAGCAGATATTTTGGTAATGTTTTCACCTTTGCCCAAGAATGACCGAGGAACTCATTCACAGAAGCTGCGTTTTGAGCATACATCAAAGGAGAAATCCAGTAACCCCAAATCCACCAGGTAGGTATGCTATCTGGGAAATCAAACAAGAGAATGAATATTCATGTGGTAAAGGAGAAAGTTTAAGGACTCCAAGAAAGAGTATGAAGACCTCTGGAAATTATAAATCCTCCAAGAGTCATGACCACCAGCATTGCAAAGGACCCAAACGTATTGGCAACTATCATATGTCGGCCTAAAGAACCCATCACACGAAAAAGACTCAAGGACATCTGATGCAGAAGGAAATACAGCAGGAACTGCTGAAGAAACCTGAAGATTAAAGGAGTTAACTGTTAACTTTTTAAGAAAACCAAACCCTTGTCCAATTCGTTTTTTACGAGAATGTACCTGGAGAACTGGGGATCATATCCGATTGTATAATATGTAACTGCCACCCATGTGGCAGACTCTATTATTGAAGTAGGGATACTCAAAAGCCAGGAAGGTAGCGTATAAGCCCAGCTCGGATAAAAATGCAAGTCTCTATGCTTATAAAGGACCGGAAGCTTGGCTACCAGCATCGGAACCTCTGTAAATCCGTTAAAGAGAATGATGACCATGGAAAAGTAAAGCGATCCAAGATATACGTTGCCATCATCAATAGTGTTGTGATGCATTGTTGATCGGCAGAAGACAGTCATCGTGATCAAGGCAACTAAAAGAAGCTGCAAATGCATAGTATGTGGAGAAAGAGTTAAATAAGGCACCAAGGTTATCAACTACACAGTGTACGATTCCAAAAGAAGACAAATAATTGGGAGACGAACCTGAACGAACTTGAACACATAAATAAATGCATTTTGCTTCATTAGTTGCTTCTGCCAGGAAAAGTTGATCTTGAGAAGTTCACTCCTCTTAACACCGTATTGGGATGTCGATAAAGCGGCTGAATGATTGAACCGTTTATCAAATGGAACATCAAGTTTCTTTTGCAACTTCTTACCAGTTGGATATGAACGAAAAGCTTCAGCAAACTTTCCAGGAGGTACATAGCGATACGGCCGAAAAGGGACTGACCAGTACTGCTGCTGGTCCTTCTTCGAAGTGACCTATTAAGAGAAGCACATTTAGCATTTTGAAAGCAATAATTTAATTCCTACTTCAAAGTCTTTAAATATTACCTCTTGCAAGAAATCTGCCACATTTTTTCTCTCAGGGCAACTAAATCCCAATGATGAAAAGAAGTCAAGAACCTCGTCACGAGGGCCCTGGTATATAATCTGTCCCTCGGACATAAGGATAACATCATCAAATAACTCGTACGTCTCAGGAGAAGGTTGGAGTAAAGAAATGACAGTGGTTCCTTCGAGCGAATGAGTTGAATGCCTCATATACATGATAATCTGATGAGTCGTTGAACTATCTAAACCATTGGATATTTCATCCATGAAAAGGACCCTTGCTGGTCCTACCAATAGTTCCCCTGTGAATCCAATCCCACTCAATTAGCAATGGTTACTGGTCAAATCTCCTAATATGAAGAGTGAGCACACACCTGTTGTGAGCCGTTTCTTCTGCCCCCCTGAAATTCCTTTAATCATCTCATCTCCCACCAATGTGTCAGCACACGTGTCCAACCCTAAAATCTTTGTTGGATGTATGAGAATTTCAGAAATAGGCTTGACATTAACCTGGTAGACTTTACATAACTAGCACACGTTTGAAGATGTTGTGAACTTGCCTATAGTTTCTTTTATTGAAAAGGATACTATGAATAGTGTTGAGTGATTCGATTCTAATTCATATTCAACCGATTTGAAAAATAATATGTTTTGGGATCGAAGTGGTAGAAAAATGATGTAGTTTTGAAATGTGATCAAAAGTTAAAAGGCTCTGGAGGATACCTTCATAATGTACTCCACGACTAGGCTTGTCTCCTGTCCTCCGAGAGCTAAGGACTGGAGGGTTTGAAAAGTATTTTGAATCAAAGGCATGATTAAATCTAGAGAAGAAATGGAGTAGCATTTGATTAAACCATTAGTACCTTCATAAATATATCAAGATCTTCATCAGGTACTATTCCTGCAAGCTTTTCCCTCCTTGCTAGCTCCAAAAGCATATCTGTTTTGAGTTTGCTTTATGTCAAACACCCAGTGAAACTAAGACATAATCCACCCACACTGCTTCTTAGTACTTACCATATTTGAATCCAACACCTTGACAACGACCAGCAAACTCGAGAGTCTGCCGCACTGTCATCTCTGCCACATGCCAATCCTGTTGGCTAACGTATGCGGACGTCCTTGGGGCGATTATCTCATTGAGATTGTAGCCATTGTATGTTATTTTCCCGGATGTCTTCAAGGGAACCAAAGCAGCCACGAAAACGAGCCAAAGCCAAGAAGCATAGTGACAAGTATATAAGAGAATTTAGGCTTGTAATCAATGATTCTAGCGGCTATGATTCTAATGGCAAGAGGAGCAAAGAGTTGTTTACCTGAAGATTGTTTCCAAGGCGTCCAGCTAAAGCTAGGAGTAGTGTTGTCTTCCCCGAACTCGGAGGACCCAGTAGAAGTGTCAATCTGGAGAGCAAGAAATGAAGAATTGAATAAAAATAGAAATGAAAAAGCAGCAGAAATACATGTATGTATACCTCGAAGGTCTAATGATGCCGCTGACATTGTCTAAGATTGTTAATTTGCTCCTTTTTGCACCATACAAACGCATGTTCCTTAAAAAAGCCTGGGAACAAACTCTTTCTTATATCAACAAACAAAGATGGATCAAAAATTGCAAAATGAGGAAATGTTACTTCTGCCATGTTAATGATGAAATTGGGAATTGTTGGTAATGCCCGGCTTCCGACGTGAACGAATGATTCCACCGTCAGATTCTGAAATCGAACTTCAATCTTGGGAAACTTCAAATCCACTCTGCCCCCCCCCCCCCCCCCCCCCCCCCCCCAAAATACAAAAGAAAACGTGAAAACCTCTGAAATTCCAAAATCGCAATAGAAAGAAGCAAAGAGAGAGAGAGAATTAGGAAGAATTACGCATCGAATCTCTTCCTGACGCGAGCGAAGAACAGCTCAGGGTCATGGTCGACGGAATTGACAAGGCGATCGAGGAGGAGCCGTTGCTCGCTAGCTTCGAGGTTACCAATTTGGATCTCTTTAGGCTCGCCGACCATATCCCTGAAAATGCCGCGACGGATGCGAGAGTAAGTCGGAAGACGCTGAAGCGCCGCCCAACGGAGCTCTTCTTCGTCTTCCACTTCATCTTTGAACGAAGTCGAACGCGAGAATGCGTTCTCCGCCGCGTTCCACATCAGAATGTCAGACAAGAGAGATGGAAGAGGAGGAAATTGAAGATTTGGTTTGCTCTCTCTCACACACTCTCTCTCCCTTGTGTGTGTGTGTCACCTTAATCTCTCTCCTCCTCCAGTAGATAACTGGTAGGTGAAGCCACCATTAATGCAGCTTTCTCTCTCTTCTCTGTCTCTCTCACATTTGTACGTTAAAGTGAATAACAGTTGAGGAGTGAGAGGCTCATTAATACTAAGCGGGAAAAACAAATAATTTTAGGTGTCTATATAATAAAAAGTAACACTCTCTCTCTCTCTCTCTCTCAACTACTAAATACCTACATAACTCGTTTCTATTGTCTTGACACGTGTATTCGGACTGCTATAAATTGGCCGTCAGATTAGAGTATATACAACTTTACCTATTTTTGTTTCTACCAATATTCTACTTTCCCCTCGCCCATTCTTCTATTGTTTTTAACCTTTTTTTTAATTAAGTTAGTTAGGCAATGTTTTTTTTCGAACAATTCAAACACCTCTATCGTGACTTGAAACTAAAAAAGGAAATGTCAAAGTGAGCTGGAATCAACCGGTCAATTCGGTTTGGTTCTATCATTTATTGGTTACCATTACAAGATTTTCAACTCATTTATTAAAATGGATTTTGGAAGTCAATCCCAACAGATTTACAAGTTAGCTTTCTCGATCTGAATGACAGAGCGTAGTTTATGGAGAATATTACATAAAATACAGCCAAAAATTTTCACTCTCACAACAATACACCAACCTATTATTTTATCCATGTTAATTCTTAAGGGTTGTTATTCAATAATATTTGGATAAATTTTAACCACGATCGTAAGCAAAAAGATCTACGAATGACGAAGAGAAGTATATCTTTATTAATCAACGAATTCGGCTTGCAACCGAATTGTATTACAACGTATAGGTATCTAAAACATTATAAAGAACTTCGTTGGATGTCGAAATCGAGAGCTAGATCCTCGTTTACAATCTAAATATTTTTGTTATGTCTTTCTTCTCTCTGAGATTTTTTTATTTTTAGGACTTCGATAAAACCCTTTTCGGATTAGGATGGGAATTGATGTGTCAATCCGCAAGTTTATCTCTTTAATAATCGGGATTCTTGATATACTTGAATCCTTTATCTTTTTCGGATTATGAAGTCAAGATGATAACAAACCTCGTAATACATTGGATCACGATGTCTTCGCGATGTTATCTTATTAGCCATATATATTTATGTCAAATAAATTAACTAACCTGTAAACGAAGTCATAACGATACTAACGACTTGATGACGATGTAATAACAATCGGAAATTTTGGTCCGGTTCGGTTCGGAATTTCGAAAGTTCGGTTTATTCGGTTTAATGAAAATCTTGCCGAAACTAACCGAATTAGAATTTCGGTTCGGTTCGGTTCGGAAGTGGTAAAACTCGGTTCGATTTAGGCTAGTAAAATCGTTGCCGAATATGAACTGAAAGATTAGTAGTTCGGTTTATTCGGTTACGTGACTTTATGAATGGGCCAAATAAAGACAAATCGCAATCCTAATTACAAATAACACACATCATTTTAAATATTCAAAGCTAAATTATAAGGAAATTGTACGCCCATTAGAGATCAATTGCTATTAAAAAAAAACAAAACCTGCAATTAGGTTTTGCAGAGATGCAGCGGCGGCTCCTCCATGAAACAACGGAGCGGCGGCATGATATAAAAACAAAGGCCCAGACACAAAAAAATTCAATGATGAAGATTAGTGGTGGAGATATCAGACGAGATTAGACATATTTAGGAAGAGATTGTTGGGTGTAACCATCGACATTTTTTTATTCTGATCGAAAGAAAGAGAGAGACGAACATTAGAAGAAAAACATTCGGGTTAGTGAAAACCGATCGGTTTTACTGAATTGATTTCAATATGTTGTCGATCGGTTTCATCACATAAACCGAATTCGAACCGAACTAGCCAAACTTCGGTTCGGTTCGGTTCGGCTAGTTTGGTTCGGAATTTATGCCCAGGCCTAGTAATAACAATGTCTCACTTGGTAATAATAAGTCATTTCCACGTCTTACATGACGTAGACGACGTATTGTCAGGTAATAAAAGGTTATTACCTTATTTTACCTCACATAAATGATGTACCGCCATGTCTTATGTTCTAACCGGGACTTATCAAGGTTAACCAGGGATAACCGGGTAGTGAATTTATTTTTCCCAACAGTTTGCGCCCAGTCTTCGATTTCTTATTTAGAATTTGAAGAGTAGTTAATCTGGAGCTTGTTATGGCAGTCTCTGTCCAGCGATGTATCTCAATGCCAAAACATGCTGGATTGCATTTTTGCTTTTATGTACGTATACATGTCAGTTTGTCTTGTGTATATATCTATACACATACGAAGATATTATTTCCATAGTTCTTAATTTGGAGATGTCCATAGTCATGTACAATTGATGTCATGTCACGTTGGAAGAGATGTGTTGTCTCCGACCTGCCAAGTATACGAAGAGGAAGTATTTTGTTTCTTCAGGTATTGGCATGTGGGTTGCTATCGACCACTTCCTTAGTAGCTATCTCAACAAACAAGCATTTCCTCGTGACCAGGAAGTTTTCGACGAGGTAGGACATGCTGTTATACTTGACAAGTTGCAAGTTCATCTCATGGATGTTCTCGATTTTTTTCTTTTGTTATTTCTTCTAATGCATTAACGAGGTTTCTAATTATCGTTGGTGAGGTTCAGGGACGTATAGACTGCATGGGTCAAGCTCAATGGTGAGGTTCCACCTATTTTCCCATAGGCTTTCATAGACTTTGGAGAGGGTACTTCCGCTTCCTCTACCTCTACCAAGTAGTAGATGTAGTTGTTTTCTTTTGGGCTTATCTTTAGAATTATCGTGGTGATGTTTCTATTTTAAGGATTGTCCTCGTAGGTTCTTCCCTGTTATAATTTTGTCATGTTTGTTTTTGGACGTAGCGGTTTTGAAAACTTTACGAAGATGACCTCCTCTATTATGTGTTTTTGGGACATCATTTATCGATCATGTTTATAATCGATTAAGCTTGGCATACCTTCGCTTTGACATCGCTCTAATTTTGGAAGTCATCAAGGTTATTGCCCATTCCTTTGTAATGTCGTATTGTTTGGAGGTATCACCTCTAGTTTTTATCTCGTAGCGACTATTGTCGTAACATATTAAGACTATGCCTCTTTATTTACTTTGTTATGACCGTAGTCAAGAGCTTTTGAGGTCGTACCTCGTGATTCATTTGGTAGTGATTATTCTGATCACTTTTTGGAGAGGTTTTACCTCTTAATTTATCAAGTCGTTATGATTATCACAGTCAGTTGGGGATAGCCTTTTCTGATCTTGTCAGGTAATGACAAATGTTACTTTTTGTTTGAGAGGTTTAACCTCTTGAATTTTCAAGATGTTATTATTGACACAACATATTGAGGTAGTGTCTCTTGATTTTTCAGGTAATGGCTTTCGTCACAACCTCCTTTAAGGATGTACCTAGTAGTTTATTAAAAAATGACCGTCGCCACAACCTCATGAGAACGTACCTCTTCATTTGTAAGGCATTGACGTTTGTCACAACCTCATAAGGACGTATTTCTTGATTTTTCAGGTATTGACTTTTGTCATAACCTTCTGAGGAGTACCTCTTGGTTTGGCTATTGCCATAACCTGCCGAGGATGTACCTCTAGGTTTGTTGGGTATTGGCTACTCTTAATTACCATTGAGACCATGCCTTTAAATTACCGATGACAGTTATCGCAGTCAAGTTTGCCAACGGCATAACCCATGGTTGCTGCTTGTCATGCTTTTGGGAAGTGTTTCCCCCCATTCGATTTGACATTGACCATGATCATTATAGATTAAGGCATTATCTTTTTGTTTTTTTATAAATGGATATAGTCGAAGCTTTGTCTAAGGAGGTCTCGCTCCTGAACAATTTTGACGTGACCATTACTCCAATACTTATACTTAGAATCTCGTAAGATTCGTATGTTTAAGCTTTTTTATTACAATGCTTGTTTGTAGACATGTGGCAAACCTCTCAAATAAAGAAAATAAAAATGCAGCGACGTCTCGTGGATCATCGAAGAACATAGGAAAAGCCAACAAAAAACCAAAACTTGAAAAATTAAAAACCTCTAAAAATAGTAGGTCGTAAGTGCATTGCATTCTACCTGTTAAGTAGTTTCTTGCCTTTCCTATCATGCAACCTTTAAGTTCATGACTCACGTACCTTAGTTATTCAGAGTATGTCATGTCACTGTATGTGTGATTCGGACCACAGAGATTGTAGGTAGCGATGAGTTGGATCTTCTTCCCACTTTATTTGTGCCCATGCTCTAGAGAGTACATATTCCATAGTCTTGCACTGATACTTCGTTAGTTCCTTATACATGTCACCATCTGGAAGTATACCTCATTTAAACGCCGAGATGGCAGTAGACGTGACGCAGCTTGGGATGGATACTTTTTCTTTGTTGAAACGTCCTACATAACATTCAATTATTTATATTTTATATAAATTTTTTTTTTCAAAACCCCTTAAATAGCATAGTCAAAACAACAATTCTTACAAAAATCGCAAAATAACATTTTTTTTACCAAATACATCATTATAACATTTTCAGCCAAAGCCGCAAAATAGCAATTTCGGTCAAAACCGTAAAATAGTGGTTATCCCGCCAAACCACAAATTTATGGTTTTCTGCCAAAACCGCAATATCGTGTTTTCTCAACAAAATCGCGCGTTTTTCCGTCAAAACAGCAAAATCGCATTTTGCCACCAAAACCGTAAAATCGCGTTTTCAGCCAAAACCACAAAATTGTGTTCTCCCACCAAAATCGCAAAATCGCATTTTTCCGCCTAAATCGCAAAATTGCATATATTTGTTCCACCAAAACCGCAAACTTATATTTTGCCGCCAAAATTGCAAAATCGTGTTTTCCCGCCAAAACTTGAAAATTACATTTTTTCGCCAAATCCGTAAAATCGCGTTTTTCCGCCAAAACCGTAAATTTGTGTTTTACCACCAAAACCGCAAAATTTTATTTTTCCGCCAAACCTGCAAAATAGTATTTTCTCACCAAAACCGCAAAATCGCGTTTTCCCGCCAAAACCGCAAATCGCGTTGTTCCGCCAAAACCGCAAAATTACGGTTTTCCGCCAGAACTGGAAAATCGTGTTTCCCGCCAAAACTGCAAAATTGCATTTTATGTCAAAATCGCAAAATTTTGTTTTTTCACCAAAACCACAAAACTGTAAAATTGCCTTTTCTCTCAAAACCGCAAAATTACGTTCTACTGCCAAAACCGCAAAATTGTATTTTTCCGACAAAAACTGTTAAATTTACATTTTATTTTATTTTAAATTTATTGAAATAAAATTGTTTGATCTTTAAATTTTTTAATAATTATAGTCTAGATATTATGACCAACTCACAAACAAACAAAACTGCATATAAATATAATATCTAGATGTAAAAGCCAAAACTAAAAACGAACAATATCTGAATATTGCGTCTAAATACTGCGTTTGACTGCAGCATCTGAATACAATATCTGAATACACAAACGAACAACCCCTTTGTTAACAAAACTGTTTTACACGGGTTATTATTTCGTTTAATCTCTAAAGATGAATTAAAGGAATTTTCGCACGTTTCTTCCAATCTTCCAATATCAACCTTGCACGATGCTTCGATCCAATTTTCCAAAAGAATTTCCAATGATTCATGGGCTGAATCCATGGAGTTTTTCCTCCAACAGTTTAGCCATTTTTGGGACTCTCTTCCTTTGACTATTTCCTAGATATTCCTATAACTCTCTTGAATATCTTATTACGTTTTAGAGTGTTATAGAGAGTAGAATAAAGTGGAAGGATCTAGATAATTATTCGCCACCGTTAGACCGAATTAATTACAACCGTCCGTTATGGAGGTGATTTTCTATATAAAGGGGTGGGATCCCTCATTTGTAACAAGCCAAGCAAATATAATAAAAGTTTATACTTTCTCTATCTCTAAAAACATCTAAGTACCAAAGTCTAAGTTTGGATAAAGTTGACTTAGCAACCGCGATGAGCGGAAAGATGCTAAGGCCGCATGAATTGGTTCACGAGAAATCAGTCCGTGACAACGAGCTCGACCAAAAAGGTAGAGGAGACAATCTTTAATTTCAGGAAATTTTTGAACGTAAGCAATGGAGCTGATATAAAATTGGAATCCACCAAACTTATAACACACAGTGATCAAGAGATTAAGGTTTGATGGATTGATTATTGAAGATAGGATGTAAATGCGCTCGGTTTATGACATAGCTTAATGAATCAATGGATAAAGCTTTAGATCCAGGGGTTCTTACTCACAAGGATCTAACTCTCTCTCCCATGAACAAGAGTGGTTGATTCCACAAACACTCAAACTCGCACACGGAAATAGTTTCAAAAACAGAGACTTTGAAAGCAAAAACTTGTAGCATAAGACCCCAATGGTCAATAGAAGCTAAAAAGGAAAATAATCAATCAACATAACTAAAGAAAACGTGACAGATTGCTTGATAAACATTTTACCAAATATCTTTCGGGTATAAAATATTTAAATTTTATATATTGATTAGCAAGGTGAAATCTAGCATTAAATACACTCTAAATATATGAAATCATAGGATCTATCCCTAAATACCATTAGCAAGGTGAAATCTAGCATTGCCATCCTATCTTCAATAAATATTCCAGTAAGCCAATGTTAAAATCCTCGATATTTTGAAAACCAATTTTCCCTTCCGATTTATCACGACATATTTTTTATCCACACCAACTAATAAGACTTTTAGGGTGACAATTTGTACTCCCCAAGTTATTTAAAATGTTATAAATCAACATTTAACCATCTTATTACTTTGATTTTATGCATTAATCTAACTAACTAAGCTTGAAAAACAAACAAAAAACTAACAAACTATTTTAACATTAAAAAATTGAGTAAATCATATGGTAAGAATATCATCTATCGAAACTTATATTTCAGCAAACTGTTTTTTTTTCCATATATCATCAAACTGTTTTAAATCTTCTTTTTTGTCATCTGGAAATTTGTATATAAAAACTTGATAAAATATAACGCCGACGCATAATAAAAAAGTCCGAAAACTAAGCCGGCGGAAAACATGTTTTTCCTAGAGACTAAGCCCAATTACATGGAAGCTTGAAACTAGTCAAACACTAGACATTTAACTATGAATCGGGATTTGTTACCCAACAACAAAACAAACGGCAAAGGACTGATTTTTATGGACCCGTCTTACTTTCAAAACTTCTTACCTCGTGGAGGTACTAAACATAGTGAAGAAGACGAAACAAGACCATACTTCGACTAGCCATTCCTGTTAGGAAATAACGTCAAATTTCTGATAAATCAGATTTATGGGAACGATAAAACACACACAAATTTGTTAACGGAGTTCGGTCAATTTTGCCTACGTCTCTGGACCTGCTGCATCTCTTTTATTATTCACCGGGAAAAATTGCAACACTCTCAACACACACCCAAGCCCAATTACACACAAGAAATTACTTTTAATTTTTTACCAAGAAAAAGAAAGTTTTTTTTTCTCTCTCTCATGTTTCTTCTTCTTCTTCATTGTTTGGTATTTTGTTTTGGAATTTCTTGTGTTGTGGGATAAATCATTTGGAGAAGAGAACCACGTATTTATAGGAGGAAGTTGGGGTTTGATGAGCCAAAAATATTGACAAAAGGAAGCCTCATTTTTGACCTCTTAAGCCTTTTTTTTTACCTTCTTACCATCCTTCACTGTCCATTAATAAAAAACGTGACTAACAATCTCCCACTTGAAGACTGATTTCAATATGTCTTCACACCTTGATCAATACAGCAGGTCTTCTAGGCTTGTTACTCAAGCAAGCCAATTGAGGTTGTACACAACCTCAGCTTATCATATGGCACGACCTTCGTCAGCATGTCTGCCAGATTTTTACTTCCTTTAATCTTTTCAAGAACCAACACTCCATCTTCTAAAGTTGATCTGATGAAATGATACCGAAGTTGTATGTGCTTCGTCCGAGCATGGTAAACCAGATTCTTTGCCAGATCAATGGCACTTTTACTATCACAGTATAATACACTTTTCTCTTAGTCATGGCCTAGCTCTCGTAGAAATGATTGTAGCCACATCATTTCCTTTATTGCCTCTGTGACGACAACATACTCAGCTTCACAGCTTGATAGATCTACGATTTTTTGTAACTTTGAAACCCAACAAATTGCAGTACCACCAAAAGTGTAGACATATCCGGATGTGCTCTTTCTACTGTCAATGTCACCACCATTGTCAGCATCAACATATCCATGCAATCATATCTCAAACTTCCTGAAACATAATGCTGCACTTGGATTACCCTTCAGATACCTAAGAATCCACTTAACAGCCTCCCAATGTTCCTTTCTCGGATTGCTCATAAACCTGCTCCCGACTCCCACTGCATGTGCAATGTCTGGCCTTGTACATACCATCGCGTACATCAGGCTGCCAATAGCATAAGCATATGGAACTTTATCCATATATGCCATCTCATCTTTAGTCACTGGAGACTGATCTCTGGATAACCGAAAATGATTGCTAGGGGAGTACTAACTGGTTTCTCGTCATCCATATTAAACCTCTTGAGGACTTTCTTCACATACTCCTCTTGTGATAACTTAATACCCTCATTGCTTCTACAAATTCTCATCCTAAGAATTTGTCTTGCTTCTCCTAGGTCTTCTTTTATCTGATAGACCCACTTGTTATGTAATGCCTTTTTCTCCTTAGGCAACTCAGCTAACTCCCACGTGTGATTGGACATCAACGAGTCCATCTCATCATTCATTGCAAGCTCCCACTTAATCGATTCATCAACTTGCATAAAACTCTAAGTCACTAATGCTTCATTTCTCTGAAACAGTCTTGGACTTGGTCATGACCTGTTTCAACACACTGAACATCACTTTGCACCGCTGTTGTTGCCAACAGAACACGCCCCCTAACTCCCACCTGGCTAGGAAGACTTTCAACACAAATTTATGTGCTCAATCCTTGCTCGAACTATTATGCATCAATAGAACAGTCACACTAACATATTTGACCACTGCTAGTTTCCTCTGACATTGTCTCATACTCACAAACAAGTGATATGTCTGAGACACCAACTTGCAGCCTTTAGCACTTCAATTTTAGATTCGTCCCAATCTCAACCATGGTTTTCCATCTTTTGAAAACCGAGAACACTTCATACTTGTTCTTCATGAAGTAAACCCACACCTTCCTTGTGGAGTCATTAAAAAAGGTCACATAGTAGTATGAACCTCCCAATGATGCGACAGAAACGGGCCCCCATACATCAGTGTGCACCAGCTCTAGCTTCTCAGGTTTTGGCTCTCTACCTTCTTTTGAGAAACTAACTTGTTTCTGTTTTCCAAGGATGCAACTTTCACACATCTGATGATCCACCGTCTTCAGATCTGGAAGGACGCCATTTGCCACCATAAGTTTCATCCATTTCTCACTCATGTGTCCCAATCTACAATGCCATAACTTGGTCTGTTTGGCATTCTCGACAACAGCAAATGTATCTTGACAACTTATCATCATATAAAGAGTACCTCTTTTATGACCTTTAGCAACCACCATGGAACCTTTCTTCACTCTAAAGGCTCCATCACCAAAGCTAACATTGTGCCCTGTATCATCAAGTTGTCCTACGGAGATCAGATTTCGTATCAACTTTGGCACATGTCTAACCTTTGTGATCCTCCACACGCGTTCATCTGACATCTTCAAATTGATATCTCCAATACCAATTATGTCTAAAGGTAAACCATCAGCTAGAATACCTTTTCATAATTTTCCGCAACATAATTCTCCATAATGTTGTGGTGTGGTGTGGAATGACGCTCCTGAGTCAAGAACCCAAAAATCGATTGGGTTATCAACATAGGAGATCGATGCTTTGCGGTGTTTACAGCTGCATCATGAGTTTCACCTTTTCTCGGGGAATCAATAGTCAATACCAATACATCAGCAATTACATGTGTAATTGTATTGACTTCATCACCTCTATTGTCATCCTTCTTTGGTGGTGCCCTACAATTCTTTCGAATATGCATGTCTTTCCACAGTTCCAGCACTCAACAGGCTGTCTGAACTTGGGTTGACCCCTTCCATTCATTGACTTTGATCTGCCCCTACTATGGTATTCTGTCTTGGTTTCTGCCTCTGTTTTCCACGTTCAAAGCAGAGCTCGTCGATGTTTCGCCAGAGTCTATCCTACGAACTTCTTCAGCAAGGATAGATCTCGAACATCATTGAATTTCAGCTTCTGAGTACCTACAGAATTACTAACCGCAACCCTCATTGGCTCCCAACTATTTGGCAAAGATGCCAGCAATATTAGTTCTCTCACTTCATCATCAAATTCGATTTCAACGGATGACAATTGGTTGACAATCGTGTTGAACTCATTCACATGTGTTGCAACAGGATCACCTTCTTCCATCTTCAAGTGGAAGAGTTTCTTCATGAGAAACACCTTGTTATTGGCTGAAGGTTTCTAATACATGTCCGAGAGAACTTTCATCAGCCCTTCTGTGGTCTTCTCCTTTGCAACATTGTGAGCAACGTTTTTCGACAGTGTTAACTTGATAACACCCAGAACCTGCCTGCCAAGGAGATCCCACTCTTCCTTGACCATATTCTCAGGTTTCTTACTCAGTGGTTGATGAAGCTTCTTTCCGTACAGATAATCCTCGATTTGCATTCTCCAAAATGCAAAATCTGTACCGTCAAATTTTTCGATACTGTGTGCCAAACCATCTTCGCCTCCCATCGTTTCTGATTATTTTTGCAAACCACCGTATATTAGAAACCTCCGTCGACAAACCAATATCGCCGACAAAATTTTACTATTCACGTGAATAGTAACATCGCAAAAAATTTGATAGAAATCACACAACCCGACTCTGATACCAGTTGTTAGGAAATAACATCAAATTTCCGATAAATCAGATTTATGGGAACGATAAAACACACACAAATTTATTAACGGAGTTCGACCAATTTTGTCTACGTCTCCGAACATGTTGTAGGTCTTTTATTATTCACCGAGAAAAATTGCAAGACTCTCAACACACACACAAACCCAATTACACACAAGAAGTTACTTTTAATTTCTTACCAAGAAAAAGAAAGTTTTTTTTTTCTCTCTCTCTCACGTTTCTTCTTCTTCTTCATTGTTTGGGATTTTGTTCTGGGATTTCTTGTGTTGTGGGATAAATCATTTGGAGAAGAGAACCACGTATTTATAGGAGGAAGTTGGGGTTTGGTGAGCCAAAAATATTGACAAAAAGAAGCCTTCTTTTTTACCTCTTAAACCTTTCTTTTATACTTTCTTACCATTTTTCATCGTCCATTAATAAAAAACAAAAAACGTGACTAACAATTCCTCCTATAGTGATGAAATACTAAATTCTAAACTAAAAACTCTTAAGTTTTTATTCCGATAAGATAGAATTATTTAAAATCTTTATGCAGGACTTTTCCAATTTCAACAAATATTTTTAGCACATTTTATAAATTTTGTGGTCGAATTATAGTAAATATATAAGATAAATATTGAATTACATTTTTCTAATTTATTTTTAACTAATCTTATATTCCGCTACACAGAGGCAAAGTTATTTATAATTTTTTAAAGTTTTAATTCAATAATTTTCATTTCTAATTTAGATTTTCATTTTAATTAATTTTTAAAGGTAACAGAAAAATCATGCATTTGATTTTTAAAATATACATTTATTTTCTAGATTTTAAGAAATGCGTTTTGATGAAAAATTTATTAATAACGTCAATCTTTTGAGTAATTCACGGAATATTAGATAAGTTGTTTTAAATATGTTGTTTTATTAAGTGAAAATGGTTTTCTGATTGTGTTACTAATGAACTTCATATGATATAACAAATATATAAATAAAAGAAAAAAATATGTTGCATCTAAAACTTGTTTCGGTCTTTCTTGGGAGACAGACAAACATTTCCAAACTAAACTATATATTATTAAGTAGAGGCTTTACAAAAAAATTGTTGTTTACAATAGATGTGCACCGATAAAAAAAAATAAAAAAAAACAGATTTCGAAAACGTCATTAAGAAGAACGATCAATTTGTAACCAAAGGGTCTCAAGTTTTTTGAATTTTTAAAAGAAGATTGTGAATATTTTGTTGATTTTTCTTTAAGGTTCTTCGGGTTAGAAGAGATTCAGATCAGTGCACCTTTGAATTTTAGATTGAAGCTTGTAGTAGCAGTTGTAATGATTTTATTGGCCAAAGATGATTGTGATCCAATCTCTCCTGCTTGAAGATCCTTTCCTTTCGTACATCGAAAGAATCAACAACTAAAACAATTAAATCCATACCAAGTACTTTACTGTTTATTAGCGACGGAGGCATTGGTTAATGCATGTCCGAGAGAAGCTTTCTTCGTGATCCTTATTTTCAAACCTGATTTTGATTTGAGAAAGAGATTCCAAACAAAATAAATATGTGATTAGGACCATGGGCATTGCGGAATCTCAAATACGAACTAACATAAACGAAACAGAGCAAAATTGTTAAATTTATTATAGGGAAAAGAACATGTTTGGGAAGAGTTTTACAAGTTATTTTTTTCCGTCACCCCACATTTTATGTCCCTCTTTGAAATCCTTTTATTCAAGCGGAGTTATCGTCTTCATCTTCACGCAATTTTCCCCGACGTCTTCTTTCTTCTAGATTTGTTCTCAACCGTCTCTTTATTTTCTGCAAAAAAACTTTATCTTTGCAACCAAATCTTTCTCTTGCCCGAATTTTTTTACCAAACATAGGAAAATTTTGACATTGAGTTTGGCTCCTTGTAATTGCTTACTAAAAAAGAAAAATTGAAGCAGTGAGGAACTTAGAGAAACATAATTATCAATTTGTCGTTTAACAAATAAAAGTGTTATAAATTCCTTTACTTTCAAGGGACAATGAAAGTTACCACAAAGCTTGTTTTCCGAAATGTCCTTCGATGATTCAGTTTGAATTGTTCCAAAGTTAGTTGGACATAGAGAAAAACAAAAGCAAGAATGAAATTAAGAAGAAATTTGTTGATGAGCAGTTAATTACCTCCAGTAAGACTTTATGGAATATTCTTTACAAAATTCGTAAAGAATTACGTTTTATTGTTGTTAGGTTTTAGACCCGATTTCCTCTCTTGCTTTAACAAAGATCAAGTTCTTGGTTTAGTTTGATTTTGACCTTTAGATGTTAGTAAACATAAATGCATAAAGAACACACAGATTTGGTTTCCATGTGTTCACCAAAATTACTTACAGGGGAGAGATCCAAACTCCCAAGCATGCACTATCAACGTGATACACAAGAACACTAGATTTGGTCAATCTATGTCAATCACTTTACAATGCATTTAGTGATTACCTTGTTCTTGATGTGCAGCTATTACCGGAACCACCTTGCACTGCTCAACCGTGCACGGCTCCTGATCGGAAGAGAAGACGACGACTTCACAACCACCAGACGTCACCGACCTTACAAGAGAATCAACCGGAGAAACAGAGACGCGGCTTCAACCTCACACTCGGAGAAGACGACGTGAAGATCCTCGACACCGGAGATTCAGATTCAACCTTATCAGACCCTGATCTCTTCTCTCTCTCTCTCTCTCTCTCTAGACTTGTTTCTTCGTTATCTCTGTAAATTCAACCTTATCAGACCCAAATGTCTTCTTTCTCTCTCTAGACTTGTTTCTTCGTTATCTCTGTAAATTCTCTCGCTTAGACTTTGTTCTTCGTCTTTTCTCTGATGATTGAAGAAGACAACCTCCAAAACCGATAAGTTTGTTTTCAACAAACTTATCCACGTGCCAGGCTTAATGGGCCTAACCGAACACACAACCCTTTGGCCCAATTACATCAGCTGCTACACTTTAGCCCAGCTGGATCCGAAACCAAAAAAACGACAACGTATTCACAAATCTCCACCTTTGTCGTTGGTTTGTCCGAAACACCCAAAGAGTCATTCTTCTCCGAACCCTAGCAAAAAAAAAATTCATCTCCGACCATAAATCCACCGTCACAACCTCCAACTCAACTGCCGAATCCTGGACCTGACGACTGTTTCGCTGATGTTGAACCCTCGATGATGGACCACCAAGACCTTAACCGTACATCATTGATTTCACTTCCGAACCATGTAAGTACTTACTCTCTCTGACCCTATCTGCTTCATATCCTGACCCACTTGACCACTGTCTCTAACCTCTCTTCGTCTTCCACTGCCTTAACCAGCTGCTGAAGAGATACGAGACTACGAGGCCCTATAAGGTCCCAAGTAAGTCACTGAAACTCTTAAGAGTCTAATACCGTCACACCTTTACCAATGTAGATTGTTCTAACTCTTACCTTTTACCGATTAAAACCACAACTATTATCTAACACTTGGTTTTCTCTTCATTGTGAGATATCTCAATCGGCAGAGCTACCTTAGAGTATTGCCTACGACACTCAGGTGGTGACTTTGAGTGTTACGAGGAAATTATCAAACGCATTGCCAGGTAAACTCTTCGTCAACATGTCTGCTGGATTTAGGGTAGTGTGAATCTTGTGAAATTTGACTAGGCCCTTTTCCACTATATCTCTAATGAAGTGAATCTTAGTAGCCACATGCTTAGTTCTGTCATGATGTGTTGCATTCTTAGCTAGACATATTGCACTATGTGAATCGTAATTTAGCTTAAATGACTCCACCTTGACTCCTAGTTCTTCACACAACTCCCTTAACCATAACCTTCTTTGGTTGCTTCGGAGAGTGACATGTACTCAGCCTCTGTAGTAGATAGGCCTACTGCATGTTGAAGTATCAATATCCAACTCACTGTGTTTCCTCCAACTTGGAATACATAACTTGAAACTGATCTTCTCTTATCTATGTCTGTAGCATAGTCAGAGTCACAAAACCCCTCAATGTTTAGATGATCTGACTTTGTAAATGTTAAGCACATTTCTGATGCACCTTGAATATATCTTAGAATCCATTTAACTGCTGACCAATGTCTCCTTCCTGGATTAGCCATAAACCTGCTGACCAAACACACATCAAATGCCAGATCAGGCCTTGTGCCGATCATGGCATACATCAGACTCCCTACTGTAATGGCATAGGGAATCATATCCATTAACCTGGACTCAGTAATTAACTCCTCTTGAGCCAGGCTTTTTAGCTTGAACTGGGAGTTGGTGGGAGTCACCACAGGTTTGCTTTCACTCATGCTGAAAGTCCTCAGAACTTGCTTAAGATATTCTCTTAAAACAGCTTCAGAATCCCTTTCTTTCTGTCCCTGAAAATATCCATACCCAATATCCTTTAGGCTGCTCCTAGGTCCTTCATCTCAAACTCAGCCTATAGACTCTTCTTTAGAATAGTAATTTTCTTCATATCCTTAGCTGCTACTAACATATCATCAACGTAGAGCAATAGAAAAACTCTATCAGCAATGTTTGTTCCATTATAGTAGACACATGGATCCTTCACACACCTGTGAAATCCCTGAGACTTAATAAAGTCATTGAACCTTTGGTTCCATTATCTTGGTGACTGGTTGAGTCCATACATCGATTTCTTTAGAAGACATACCTTATTTTCCTGTCCCTTCTTGACAAAACCCTCAGGCTGATCCATGTAAATGACCTCATCAAGGTTTCCATGGAGAAATGCAGTCTTTACATCTAGCTGTTCTACCTCCATATCTAGGTTGACCACAACTGACAACATAATCCAGATAGACACATGTTTCACTACTGGTGAGAATACCTCACTGTAGTCCACTCCCTCGACTTGTGTAAAACCCTTAGCTACAAGCCTTGCCTTGTACATTCTGTCTTCAACTCCTGGTATTCCATCATTGAGTTTGAAAATCCATTTACATCCAACTGTCTTCTGCTTGAGAGGTCTATCCACTAGAATCCAAGTCTGATTCTTATCCAAAGAATGCATCTCTTCTCCCATTCCTTGATTCCACTTATCTCAGTCCCTGCTTCTATTTGCCTCTGCTATTGTCTTAGGCTCATCCAACTCTATGTCCTCAGCACTGGCTAGAGCATAAGCTGTAACAAAATCTCCTAACTCAAATATGGTTGGGGGCTTAGAGGTTCTCTTTGCTATGTCCCTGGCTAACATGTAGTCATCCAAAGACTTTTGTCTCTCTTGACCAGTCTGAGTATCCTCCTCATTTTCCTCTGGTGCAGTCTCTGACTCAACTCCTGACTCAATCTCTGATTCAGTGTTTGAGCTCTCAGACTCTTCTGAAGTAGCTCCACCTTCAGCAGAAGTCCATGAGCTTCCTGAAGCCTCTGCACTGTTGTCTAAAGTACCTAAGCTGCATGTTCCTGCTCCTTGAATCAGATTGGTGTTAAATGAAACATTCTTACCTTTCTTAGACTTAGGCTTCTTCTGATTCTTTTCTGCTGAATACAACGTATCTTCATCAAACACCACATTCCTACTGATTGTAGACTTCCCTTCATCAGGTAGCCAAACTCTGTAACCTTTGGTACCATGCGGATAACCCATGAAGATACCTTTCACAGCTCTAGGACTCATCTTATCTTGTGTAGTGTGAACATAGACAATACATCCAAACCTCCTTAGGTGATTATACTCCACCTTAGACTTTGACCAAATCTCTTATGGTATCTTGAAGTTTAGAGAAGCATTAGGCGTTCTGTTAATCAAATACACATCAGTAGAAGCAGCCTCAGCCCAAAATTTCTTTTCCAGTCCAGCTTCTGACAGCATACGTACACCTTATCTTATCAGCAATTGTTATGTTCATTCTTTCTGATACTCCATTTTGTTGTGGAGTATATGTACATGTCATGTGCCTCCGGATCCCTGAATCCTTGCACAACTTGTCCATCTGGTTGTTGCAGAATTCTAAACCATTGTCAGTCCTTAGACATTTGATATTTCTTCCTGTTTGGTTCTCAACCATAAGCTTCCAATCTAAAAAGTTTTCAAACACTTTATCCTTACTCCTTAAGAATCTGATCCAGACCTTCTTGGAGTGATCATCAATGAAAGTGAGAAAATACTTGCATCCTGATAAGCTTTATGAATCTGCAAACGAACTCCATAGATCACTGTGAATGTAGTCCAATACTCATGATGTAGTATGCTTAGCTGTAGGGAAACTTTGTTTGTGAGCCTTTCCTAGGACACAGTTTTCACAAAAGTCCAAAGTATGAACTTCTTTAGAGTTAAGATAACCTTTCTTGACCAGAATATTCATGTTCTTTAAGCTCATGTGTCCCAACCTTGAATGCCATCTGTTGGTAAGATTTACCTCTGCTCTTACAACTACTCCTTCCCCTTTCACTACTGTTCCCTGTAAATAATACAAACCATCCTTTTATTTACCTGAAAACACTTTTGTTCCAAGTGTTTTATCCGAATTCTTCTTGTAGAAAGTGATCACAAAATCCTCACCTTCATACTTGCATCCACTCTTCTCTAACTGACCATATGAGATCAAATTTCTTCTTGTGGTAGGCATATATCTAACATCTGTTAGAATCACAATTGATTTATCCGGGTTAACTATCTTGAGTTTACTCATCCCCTTTACCTCACTTACAGTGTTATTACCCATTAGCACCTTAGTTCCTTCAAACTCCTTGAAGTCAAACAAGGCACTCTTGTCTGGTGTCATATGGAAAGTGCACCATGAGTCTAACACCCACTCATCTTCATAGAAAACTAGGCTTGATGTGAGGACCGGTAATTCAACTTCACGTGCTATGTTAGCTGAGCCAGGTGGGTAATACACTAGCAGTGAGCACCGTTGGAAGTTCCCTCTCCTGTGCCACATTAGCAGAACTATTTTGCTTTGTGGACTTGTTCTCTGGACAATCTCTCTTGTAGTGTCCTTCCTTTTCGCAGTTCTAACATTCCCTAGCTTTAGGATGTCCTATAGGTCTTGACTTAGACCTACGGTCTATGCTCTTAGACTTCCCTCTGTTATGACCAAAGCTCTTCTTTTCTGGTCTTCCTCTAGCAACAAATAGACCTTTAGCAGGAGACCTTGATTTACCAAGAAGCCCTGCTTCTCTCAGATTAGTTTCTTTTGAGTAAGTTGACTTTGTAACCTCAGTCAGTGTCAGAGTTTGTTTGCCATTCCCATACTTCAGAGTATGTACCAGGGAATCAAACTGCTTAGGTAAACTTGACAAGACTTGCACAACCTGGTCTTCATCACTGATCACAATGTTCAGGCTGGCTAAGTCATCTTCTTTCGCAGTTCCAACATTCCCTAGCTTTAGGATGTCCTATAGGTCTTGACTTAGACCTACGGTCTCTGCTCTTAGACTTCCCTCTGTTATGACCAAAACTCTTCTTTTCTGGTCTTCCTCTAGCAATAAATAGACCTTCAGCAGGAGACCTTGATTTACCAAGAAGCCCTGCTTCTCTCAGATTAGTTTCTTTTGAGTAAGTTGACTTTGTAACCTCAGTCAGTGTCAGAGTTTGTTTGCCATTCCCATACTTCAGAGTATGTACCAGGGAATCAAACTGCTTAGGCAAACTTGACAACACTTGCACAACCTGGTCTTCATCACTAATCACAATGTTCAGGCTGGCTAAGTCATCTTCTTTCGCAGTTCCAACATTCCCTAGCTTTAGGATGTCCTATAGGTCTTGACTTAGACCTACGGTCTCTGCTCTTAGACTTTCCTCTATTATGACCAAAGCTCTTCTTTTCTGGTCTTCCTCTAGCAACAAATAGACCTTCAGTAGGAGACCTTGATTTACCAAGAAGCCCTGCTTCTCTCAGATTAGTTTCTTTTGAGTAAGTTGACTTTGTAACCTCAGTCAGTGTCAGAGTTTGTTTGCCATTCCCATACTTCAGAGTATGTACCAGGGAATCAAACTGCTTAGGTAAACTTGACAAGACTTGCACAACCTGGTCTTCATCACTGATCACAATGTTTTGGCTGGCTAAGTCATCTACAAGTTTAAGAAATCCATTAAGATTCTCCTCAATGGACTTACTCTCATCCATCTTGTAGCTGGCAAACCTTTGATTTAAGTAGATTATGTTTGGGAGAGACTTCTTCTGATAATCTCTTTCAAGTGCTCTTCAAACACCCAAAGCAGTCTTTTCCTTCATGACTTTCCTTAGGACCATGTTTCCTAAACAAGAGCAGATGAGATTCTTGGCTTTGAGATCTCTATATTTCTTCTGTTCATCAGTGTAACCGATCAAGACTTCAATTTTCTTACCAACAACAGCCTCCTCAGGCTTTGGCTCTGTTGGAGTTTCAGCTGGCTTGGTCATAGTATAACCTGAGGGAGTGCCAAGGGCTTCCTCATCTGTGAGAATCTTGTGTAAACCTTGCAACTCCAGCTGCATAATCATCTTGAACTTCCACATACCGAAATCTCCTTTCCCATCAAACTTTTCCATCTCAAATTTAGTTGTTACAGGTTCCATATCAACTGATATACCTTGACTAGAAATCGATGAACTGATAACCCTCAAAGACTCTGAAACAAACCAAGATTTTCCTTCCCAGATCAATCTTGCAACCTGGTTACTTGACCCTAATATTTTCTTTTGTCTCTCAACCAAGGTTCTGATACCACTTTGTTAGGTTTTAGACCAGATTTTCTCTCTTGCTTTAACAAAGATCAAGTTCTTGGTTTAGTTTGACGTTTGATCTTTAGATGTTAGTAAACATAAACGCATAAAGAACACACAGATTTGGTTACCATGTGTTCACCGAAGCTACTCACAGGGCGGGGAGATCCAAACTCCCAAGCATGCACTATCAACGTGATACACAAGAACACTAGATTTAGTCAATCTATGTCAATCACTTTACAACACATTTAGTGATTAACTTGTTCTTGATGTGCAGCTATTACCGGAACCACCTTGCACTGCTCAACCGTGCACGCCTCCTGATCGGAAGAGAAGACGGCGACTTCACAACCACCAGACGTCGCCGACCTTACAAGAGAATCAATCGGAGAAACAGAGACGCGGCTTTAACCTCGCAATCGGAGAAGACGACGTGAAGATCCTCGACACCGAAGCTTCATATTCAACCTTATCAGACCCAAATGTCTTCTTTCTCTCTCTAGACTTGTTTCTTCGTTATCTCTGTAAACTCTCTCACGTAGACTCTGTTCTTCGTCTTTTCTCTGATGATCGAAGAAGATAACCTCCAAAACCGTTAAGTTTGTTGAAAACAAACTTATCCACGTGCCAGGCCTAATGGGCCTAACCGAACACACAACCCTTTGGCCCAATTACATCAGCTGCTACACTTTAGCCCAGCTGGATCCGAAACCAAAAAAACGACAACGTATTCACAATTGTTACTGTAGGAAGAGGTTGAGATGGGGATAATTGGAGATCGTGGAGGTTAAGAGCGCTAATTGATGGAGAGGAGAAACAGTTAAGAGCAAAATATCGGTAGTTTTAGTTAGAGAAAAATGAAAATTAATTTTGTAATTAATTTTTAATCTTCAGTTCCACGATTTCTAAGCCACTACTTGATTGCTTTGTTTTGATACCATTATCTCGATATTTTTTTTTTAGTTCTATAAATTTTAAAGCATACGCCATTTGGCAGAATATGATTGGCCAGATAACTTATGCTTTATAAGATAAATGATGAATTTTTTGAAATTATATTTTCGGAAACAACAGGTCAAATAAATGTTATTCTCTTAAAAGGAACTTCTCTCTCTTCTCTCACTTCTATCCTTCAGAGAGAGAAGGATCATGTTCTTCCGATCTATGATTGGAATTATGTTTGCTTTTAATCGGCTTTTCATTTAATTTCAATGATCTTGAGGCCAGGCTATGGAGATTTTAGCCATGGTCACGGGTGGATCTGAAGGTTAAAGGTGAGAAAGTGGCTCCGGATCTATGGATGGATCTACGATGTGGTTTACCCTTGTCTTTCCTTTTAATTCCTAGATCTATTTGTGATTGACTTTTGGTTATAGGCTCTGCGTCTCGGGTCCTTATCTATGTGGTTTCTCTTCTTTTGGTTGGGGGTTCATCTGTCGAATCTAGGCTGAGATTGGTTTGGAGTCTAAAATTTGGTTTCTTTTGTTCGGCTCCGCAAGTCACACCTCCTCTTCGTTAGGGCTCGTCTTGGCTTCTATCCGGTTCCGTTCGGTGGTGGGTTCCAGGTTTTGGAGGCTTGCTTCTTCCGGATTAGTTTCGTGCAACGCTCTTTGTCTCTACATAACAGACCGGTTCGGGGTTTGGTCAGTTCATTGGCTTCTATCTAGGCGCTTCCAAGTCTATTGACTACGCCGTCTCTGGGTTATGCCGGAGTATGAAGCTTAGAAAAATTATTTTGTGAGGTATATCTTATTCGCTAAAGGAGGTTGATTGGCACCGTGAGTTTGTCCGTGTGTGACTTCTTCGGATGTCTTGGTCCAAGGCTCATAGGGGAGTTTTGATGGCTTGCCGGGTTAGAAGATCGTTCCTAATTTCGGGTTTAAATCAGTTTTTGTTATGCATCGGTTGTGGTTTCCGTTCTCTTCTACTTGTAATTTTATCGGTCTTTGTTGGCCTGTTTGAAAACTTGTATCGTGTGCCCCTGGCTTTCTAAGCCTTGTCGGGGAAAGTCTTATTGCTGTGCCTGTATGTTCAAGCTGAGATTTTTCCTAGTCTTTTAATTCAAATAATAAACAGTGAAAAAAAAAAATGTTATTCTCTTAAACCTTTTCAAATAATATAGTACAGAGAAAAACAAAATTTTAATGGAAAATAAACATATTAATGATTTAATTTGAAATTAAAAACCCATAGAGAGAGTTGCATTCCCTTGTAGAATGGATCAATATTTTTGGGTTTGAGATATTTTGCAGATAGGATTGTTGATGAAAGGGGCAGAGGAATGTGTGGCTCTCCTCTCCCACGTTTTTTCTCCACAAAACCCTTTCCTCCTGCTTCTTTGGAGTCATCTTCTCTAATCTCTCGAAGTCTCTCTCGTCATCCTAAAACCCTTTCTCCATCACACCTCGCATGGCCTCCATTTCTAGAATCCTGCCAACTGACGGCAGATTAAGTCAATGCAGAATCGGCACTTCCTGGGTTCCTTCTACTAGGAGACCTCAAACTCTTTTAGGTCAATTATATCAGAAGATCCTTTCCGATTTCCAGACTCTTTTTTCTGAATCATTTGGTGTTTTTTTTTTGGGTCAGATTATCCCAAGTTGTTCTCGGTTGCTACTAACCCTGGAATAAGCTTGAGGATTCAGAACAACACTAAACCATTCCCCTCTGTCTTTGCTCTTGAAGCAACCTCCTCTGTTATACATTCCTCCAGGTAACTAGATAGAGTGATCAATTTGCTCAAGTTTTGAGTTAGATGTGCATTGGGTTAAAATAATTGGTATTTGTGGAATTGATGTAATTTACTGAACTTGCAAACATGTTCTGCAATTTAGATGTGGTTTGGCCAGTTTTAGATGTGGTTTGGCCAGTTTTAGATGTTCATTATGATTTACAGGAGCAGCCGAGTTGCTTGCAAGGCTGCTACAGATGTGTCAGGTGATGTACCTGAAAGCACTCCTAAGGGACTTAGCCAGTATGAGAAGATTATCGAGCTTTTAACCACCCTTTTTCCACTTTGGGTACTTGTTTTTATTGTACATTTTGCTCTTCTTTGATCAACTTCAAAACTTCTACTATATGCATTTGATATCTCAAATGGCGCCTTGTGATTTCTTTCTGCAGGTTATTCTGGGAACACTTGTTGGCATCTTCAAGCCATCTTTAGTATGCTTTTCATGCTTCTTTATTACTTTTATAATTAGCAATCCATGTCTCTCGCGCTAATAGATTTAAGCCTTGTAGGTTACATGGTTAGAAACAGACCTCTTCACTCTAGGTCTGGGATTTCTCATGCTCTCCATGGGATTAACTCTTACGTTTGAAGATTTCAGAAGGTGTTTACGTAATCCATGGACGGTGAGAGCCAACGAGCACCTGGTGTATTTATCTGCTCTGTTAGATACGTTACCTGTTTAACATTTAGAGTCCTCCTGCAGGTGGGTGTTGGGTTTCTAGCACAATATATGATTAAGCCAATTCTAGGTTTTCTCATCGCAATGGTATGTTCTTCCCACTAATCTCTCTATCACATCAACTTCTATTTTCTTTTATGGAATGGATGCTTATGCAGTTTTATTGATGATTCCTTTCTTTCGTTATATTTTCTTCAAAAAACTGGTTCCAGTCGTTTTTACTTCTTTAGGCTGTATACGCTTTAACCAAGTTAAATGTTGATTTATTGATTTCTTTGGTTAGTACTAGATTAACTTAGATCCAAGATTTGTATCTAAGTTAAATGTTGGTTTTTTTAACCAAGATATATGTTCCCATCATCAATAGTGTTGGTGCATGTCCAAACATCACTTTTTTCTTGAAAAAGTTTGAATCGACATCTCCTTTCTACAGCAACAATTCCTCGGATACTCACTCCTTGAGGTTTTCCTCTTGTAGAGAGGAATGCTATGGACCTGTGCTATGTGCATTTGCGAACACCACTATCTGGTTGATGATGATTGTCGAGGAGCCAACTAATACAAACTTTTTCTGTATTTTTGTTTTAGACTCTTAAGCTTTCGGCACCTCTTGCGACTGGTCTTATCCTTGTCTCATGCTGCCCTGGAGGACAGGCCTCGAATGTTGCAACCTACATTTCCAAGGGGAACGTAGCGCTTTCTGTGCTCATGACTACGTATACTTCTATTTCACTTGTTTATCTTTTCGTTCTTAAACGTGGTTGGAGGCCTCAAATTTTTTAATACATATTATGTTCTTCTAATTATTAGGTGTTCAACCATCGGAGCTATTATTATGACTCCTCTTCTCACTAAGCTTCTTGCTGGCCAGCTTGTTCCCGTTGATGCTGCTGTGAGTTTGCTTTATAACTATTTCGAATCAATCCATGCAAAATTGTAGTGATTGTAACTTATAAGATACATTTCATTAAGCCAAAATATATATGAGTCATCATGGTTCAGTAAAAGTTATTGAATGATTAAAGTAGAAAGAAGCAAGATAGAAGTCTAACAAGGACAATATTTTATACCAGGGACTTGCTGTTAGCACTTTCCAAGTAGTATTGGTGCCTACTATAGTTGGAGGTAAGTATGGTGCTAATGTTCCCAGAACAATGGATTTGCCTATATATCCTTAGGGACTAAAAAGTCTTTTTCTGCATTGTGTGACAGTTCTGGCCAACGAGTTCTTCCCTAAATTTACGTCGAAGATTATTACAGTGACGCCTCTAATCGGAGTCATCCTGACCACCCTTCTGTGTGCCAGCCCTGTAAGTATTTCATATAACCAGATATATTTCTTTAATTTTGAGATTGAAAGTGGTATTTATTATTACCTTGTCTCTTGTGAAAAGATTGGACAAGTTTCAGAGGTTTTGAAAACCCAAGGAGCTCAACTTATACTCCCGGTGGCACTCCTTCATGCTGCAGCTTTTGCTCTTGGCTATTGGATATCAAAGTTTTCTTTCGGCGAGTCCACTTCGCGTACCATTTCCATAGAATGTGGAATGCAAGTAAGTTACTTTCTCATATACCAGTATATTGCCGTTTGCTTTGTTAGGGCTTCTTTTTAAAAAAAAAACTTCATATATTGCAAACCACAGAGTTCGGCGCTTGGGTTCTTGCTTGCACAAAAGCATTTCACAAACCCTCTTGTTGCTGTTCCTTCTGCAGTTAGTGTTGTCTGTATGGCGGTAAGTCTTCATTGCCATTATTTAAATCGAGGTTATAAAAATCTCACATGTAAATTTCCAAGTAGAATTATGTTCAATGGCATTGTTATAAAATTATATGTTCAATGGTATTGTGCAGCTCGGCGGGAGCGGCCTGGCTGTGTTCTGGAGAAACCAACCGATTCCGGAAGGTGACAAAGATGACTTCAAAGAGTGAATGAAGTAGGAAAAACAGTCAATTTCTTCTCCAAAGGATGGGGTTGTTGTATTGTTAGTAAACATGCTCCCTTGTGTTGAATCGAAAGACATAAAACATGATATGTGTGAAAAGACATAAGAACAAGAGCGTGCATGTGGATTTTGTGGTCAAATGATGTTATTTATCTCAACTACTAATCCTACACAAATCCAACCTGTGTATACACAGTGCTTGCTTTAAGCATTCTACAATCTTTTGGTAGAACACGTTAAAGTTAAGCTTACAAAACCAAAGTTAAAAGTCATCCAAAAAATTGTTTTCACCAATCAGAAGGGTTGGCGGATTTTTTTGTGGTGTCGTGGACTCGTGGATTTTGTCTTGAATTTGTCCTCTGGTTTTTTACTTTTATTTAGAGATGCACAGCTATGAAAACGTCAGCCATTTTCTCAATTTTTAGACTTCTTGGTTTTTTCATGAGGAGGCAGGTTTCCTTCCTACCCCATCCACTAGCCAATACTCCCCAATGGACATTGATTCTCCTGAAGAAAAACCAACTACTCAAATGAAAGCGCCAGAGCATACCACTTTACCATCCGGATTGACCCCTTGCAGGGAAGTTCCAAGCATAACTAGCAATGCAGTCATTATTGGCCTCAAGGCTCACCTCCCTAACATTGAAACCCCTGAGGGCACACCTACTACTACCAAAATCTCAGCTGTTTCATTGAGAGTTTTTCAAGGTAACATCAATTCATTGGTGAAATCCACCACATACAAATCTCTTAAACTTCTTGCCCTTATCAAATTATCTCCTAAAGGCGTTCCTCGTGTTCTGATCCCTGATGAAGTCTTTCATAAGGGTGCAGAGCTGTATAAAGATTTCATCATTGGTATCTTCATGGGAAACAACTATTGTTACCAAAACCTCGGTTGCTTCATTGAGAGCTTCTTAAGCTAACATCAATTCCTTGGCATACAAGGTGAAATCCACCACACACAGATCTCTTAAACGTCTTGCTCTTATCAAAATATCTCCTGAAGGTGTTCTTCGTGTTCTGGTCTCTAATGAAGTCTTTCATAAGGGTGCATAACTGCATAAAGATTTTATCATTGGTATCTTCATGAAAAACACTCCATCATTTGCGCATATCCATAGTGTTTTAACCCATGTTTGGGGTCGAGGGAGAAAGATGGAGATCCACCTTAAACCTGCACAAAGATTAATGATGGTTAGAACCCCAATGATTATATAAGAAAGAAGATAATGGAGCGAGAAATTTGGCACATTGGAAGCTCCATGTTCTATGTTGTTCAGTAGACCCCAAAACTAGTCATAAAACCACAATCCCAAAACTTTATACCTCTCTCGGCATATGTTAGAGGCTTACTGTGACACCCTAACCCGGTGAACCTATCCGGGGTTAAGATACCAGCGAACACGTGCCAATGACCGTACTATACTTAGTAAAATTTTCGGCCATTCATAAACCAATTCATTCAATTACAACTTAGCGGAAGTCTAACAACCTAAGCGGGCTCGCAAACATGCATAGGGGAAAACCAGAGTATTTTATTCAACTTCCAAACAAGGTTCACGAACAATAGTGGTTCCATAACTAACACCTTAACAACGAGATTATGTTCCAACTTAAGCAATAACAAATCAGACCAACCAATGTCAAACGAATGCTTAAACCAACATAAACCCCGTCCTAATCCATCCCTTCCTTTCCAGCCTTGTCTCGCGCGCTCCTTAGCCACTTCTGTTACCTGCCACCATGAAAGGGGGCATAAGCAAACGAATTGCTTAGTGAGATCGGTCATCCCGTCTCACCAGCTAACATCCAACATTATTTATACAACAATCATAAGCCATTATTGCATTTAACATCCATATCAACGTAATAACACACACCATGTCAAACGTAATATCATACCAAACTCAACATCAAACATCAACATCTAACATCAAACGTACGCGAACGTACCAAACCGTGTTGATCAAACACCAAACATGATATACGTGTTTACACTATTACCAAACCGTATACATAAGTATACCTATACACCGAAGTGTATCTGCCGTACGCGAACGTACCAAACCGTATACATAAGTATACCTATACACCGAAGTGTATCTGCCGTACGCAAACGTACCAAACCGTATACATAAGTATACCTATACACCGAAGTGTATCTGCCGTACGCGAACGTACCAAACCGTATACATAAGTATACCACCATACACCGAAGTGTATGACCTCAAACACAAACAAGACTCCATGAGCCATACAAACAACCCTAGACATTAGCTACGGTTACGAACTCACCTTAGCAACGGATGGTCGATGGAAAAACAAGCCAAAAGCGAGAGAAACCCCATCCCTCTCTTTCCTTTTTACGCCCCCCTGCCGCCACACGAGAGGGACATGGGGGCGTAAAAGGGGATCCTATCAACTTGTTCCGACCTAGGATAATAAGCTCACGTCCTTGGTACGATTGCTAACACCTTAGTAATCCGTACGGCTCACCCTAATCCATACGATCCAACCCACCACAAACAACAAGCAAACGTCTTAATAAAGACCACACCAATAGCAAACACTCACGGATCAGACCCAAACGAGCCATACGATCTATGAAGCACACAGGTTCAAATGATCTTACCTAGATCCGAACCACACCACAACCAAACACACCCGAATGGTTGAAACACACCCACGGATGAGATCACCCACGTTCGTGAACCACCTTCACCTTTTGACAAACACGATCCTCAAAAATCAGAGCCAAACTTCTGATCAAATGAAGAAAACACTTAGATTCAAACGATTCTTACCTAGAATCTCCACCCTCCAACTTTAGCTCTTGATTTCGCAAATCCGACGAAGAACTCACGAAGAACGAAGAACGAAGAACGAAGAACGAAGAACGAAGAACTCTCTCTGCTTCTTGCTCTCGTTCTCTCTCTCTCTCTTATCTCTCTCTAAGTGGCGGAAATGAGAAATGAGAGAGCTCCCACGGCCTCTCTTATATAGGCCTTGAGTGCATTAAATGCATTAAATGCATTAAATGCTCAAAACCCTAGCCTTGGAGAGAAAGGCATTCGGTTTACTCCAAACCGACTCAAACCAGCCCTTAACCGCCATCCATTTGATATATGATCCATGGCCCAAAGACCCATAACAACACCTCAAACTCACGGCTCATTAACACCAATCTAGCTGAAACTCGACCCAAGGGTGATAAAACGTGACCCACGGGTCAATCTGCCGTGGCCTTCCATGCCTTAGGCAATTTTCTTAGTTTTTCTCCAACCATGTTCGAATCAACCTCACTACCCCTCGTACCAAAAATTACAACGCGGATCACGGGTGTTACAATTATCCCCCACTTAGCATCGATTCGTCCTCGAATCAGCTCAAGCCTTACCCTTTCTCTTAGGTGCTTCCACCTCTTGCTTTTCGAACCACTTAGGAAATCTTTCCTTCATTGCCGTTTCTGGTTCCCACGTGATCTCTTTCCCACCATCGCAATCCCATACGACCTGAATCAACTTGACCTTTTTCCTTCGGTCTGCTCGAACTCTCCGGTCAATGATCCTGACAGGTCTACCTTCCACGGTCAGATTAGGCTGCAAATCTGCCGGAGGATTAACAACCACGTTTTCACCGTTTAACATGCACTTCCTTAGCATGGAAACGTGAAACACCTTGTGAAAAGCTTTCAAAGCCGGTGGCAATTCCAACTTATATGCCACTGCGCCAATCCTTTCCACAATCCGATACGGACCCATGTACCTCGGGCTCAACTTAGCCGTCTGACTAGACCGCTCTTTACCCTTGTAGGTAACCATCTTCAAATAGACCATATCTCTCACCTCAAACGTCAGCTCTCTCCGGCGCTTATCCGCATAACTCTTTTGCCGGTCCTGAGCTTCCTTAAGTTTGACTCTCAAAATTCGAACCTTCTCAGTCGTATCGTCCACAAAATCTCTACCAAAGATACTCCTCTCCCCCACTTGTGTCCAACGAAGGGGTGTACGACAAGGCCTGCCATACAAGGCTTCATACGGTGACATACTGATACTAGCTTGGTAGCTATTATCGTACGCAAACTCAGCCAACGACAAATGGCTCTCCCAATTTCCACCCCAATCTAGGATTGCCGCTCTTAGCAAATCCTCCAGAGTCTGAATCGTTCTCTCGGACTGTCCGTCCGACTGAGGATGATACGCAGTACTCATGTGAACCTTAGTTCCAAACCGTCTCTGCAACACCCTCCAGAATGCCGAAGCAAACTTAGAATCCCTATCAGACACAATACTTGCCGGAACTCCGTGCAATCGCACAATCTCCCTCACATAAATCTCGGCCAGCTTCTCCGATCTGTCATTTCGGTTCACTGCCAAGAAATGTGCCGATTTGGTCAATCGGTCCACGATGACCCAAATCGCATCCTTACCGTCACACATCGGTAATCCTGTGACAAAATCCATCGTGATCATGTCCCACTTCCACTCGGGAATCGGTAACCTTTGTAGCAACCCTCCCGGAACCTGATGTTCAGCCTTAACCAACTGACACGTCGGACAACTTGCAACCCAATTAGCAACATCCCTCTTCATTCCTACCCACTGGTAGTACCTCTTCAGGTCACGATACATCTTAGTTGCTCCCGGATGAATGGAGAACTTAGACTGGTGTGCTTCCTTAAGGATCTCGTCCTTTAACACCTTATCATTAGGCACACACACTCGACCATTCACCAGAATCGTACCATTATTCGAAATCTGGTACTCGGTCTTATCATTCTGAGCTGCCTGATTCAACTTCTCATCCTTTTCCTGGGCTGCTCTAACACGAGTCAACAAATCTGCCTGATCTGCTGCTCCCAAACCCAATGGTTCCACCTCATCAGTCAAAACTGCTAGCCGCAAGGCACTTACCATGCTTACCAATGACTCCATGTCCTTTTCCGAAGCCACCACTGCACGCTTCCGACTAAGTGCATCGGCCACGGAATTGGCCTTACCCGGATGGTATTCGATAGATACGTCGTAGTCTGCAACCAACTCCATCCATCTACGCTGCCTAAGGTTCAACTCGGGCTGAGTAAAAATGTACCTCAAGCTCTTATGGTCGGTGAAGACCTGAACCTTACCACCATAGAGATAGGATCTCCAAATCTTTAACGCAAACACCACCACTGCCATCTCTAGATCATGGGTAGGGTAGTTCCCTTCATGCTTCCTTAGCTGTCTAAATGCATAGGCGATCACCTTACCCTTCTGCATCAGAACACAACCCAGACCCAACCTTGAAGCATCCGTATAAACCACGAACGGTTCACCCGGCTCGGGCAATGCTAACACTGGTTAGCATCCTCTTAAGTGTCGAGAAACTCTTCTCACACTCGGCTGCCCACACGAACGGAACATCCTTTCCCGTTAGCTGTGTCATAGACTTGGCCGTACTAGCAAATCCCTTCACGAATTTCCTGTAGTACCCAGCCAATCCGAGAAAACTCCTTATCTCAGACGCATTCTGCGGTCTTGGCCACTCCTCTATGGCCTTGATCTTTCCTGGGTCAACGGATACTCCCTTGTCCGAAACGACATGACCCAAAAATCCAATCTCCTTCTTCCAGAAGCTACCCTTGCTGAACTTGGCGAACAACCTCTGCTCCCTCAGCCTACTCAACACCTTCTCCAAATGGACTCGGTGTTCATCTCGATCTCTCGAGTACACCAGAATGTCATCGATAAAGATGATGACAAACTCGTCCAAATACTCCCTGAACACGTTGTTCATGAGTTTCATAAATGCTGCCGGTGCGTTAGTCAATCCAAAGGGCATCACCACAAACTCGTAATGACCATACCTCGTCCTAAAGGCGGTCTTACGAACATCCTCCTCGGCTACCGGAATCTGATGATAACCCGAAGCCAGATCGATCTTCGAAAAACAGGTAGCACCCTTGAGTTGGTCCAACAACTCATCAATCCTTGGTAAAGGATACCTGTTCTTCACGGTTACCCGGTTCAACCCACGGTAATCGATACACAACCGAAAACTCCCATCCTTCTTCTTAACGAACAACACCGGTGCTCCCCACGGCGAACTGCTCGGACGAACAAAATCTTTGTCCACCAACTCACTGAGCTGCTTCTTCAGCTCGGCCATCTCAGCAGGCGCCATCCTATACTGCCTTAGAGATCGGAGCCGTACCAGGCTCTAACTCTATTGTGAACGGATCCGACCTTGCCGGTGGTAGTCCGGTCAACGACTCGAACACATCCACGAATTCCCTTACCACTGGAATTTCTCCCAACTCGGCAATCGGTTCCTCCTCACCCATACTGATAGTAGCCAGATACACTTCACACCCTTTCTCGATCAACTGCCCGGCCTGGATAGCCGACACGATCAAGCTGCTCGGCGAAGTCTGAATCCCTTGAAACACAACTTTCGCGTCGCCCTTCTCGAACCAAACACGCCTCCGGTGACAGTCTAGATGCGCCTTATACTTATCGAGCCAATCCATGCCCAAAATCACATCGTAGAACTTGACACGACAAACCCTCAAGTCTGCCGGCATATCGATTCCATCGATCATCACCGAGACATTCATGACCATCCCATAGGTTATCATCACCTGTCCACCTACTGCTTGGACCATTCCCAACTGATCCACCGGTTCCTTCACGAACCCACCCTTTCCTACTAACTCCGGGTTAACAAAACAATGTGTTGCTCCCGAATCGAACAACACATGAGTCGCTAACCCGCCCATACAAACAGTCCCTACACATTCATTTAGAATGCTAAGACTCAACCAACAACCGACAAACACAAACGCAAACGGCAATTCCAAACGCAAACGCAAACGCAATTTCCCAAACGCAGACTATAAACTCAAACGTAATTACCAGGCGAGATAGATGTACTAACCAGAAATCGGACGAGGCAAACTTGGATCAATAGCATCCTCCGAAATCGAGTACACCCTTGGCATCACGGCTGTCCCCACTGCTTGCCTCTTAGCCGGTGGCTGACTCCCACCCTGCTGAACCAGCTTCGGACAATTGGGCCTGATATGCCCCGGCTCACCACACTGGTAACACACCTTCTGAGCTGTGCACTTGCTGAGCTTATGTTCTGTGCTGCCACAACGGAAACATCCTCCAGATGCCATCCTACACGGACCTGGATGCATCTTCCCACACTTCGGACATGCACCCCGAGTAGTGGTCACCTTACCCCCACTCTTGTGCTTATCCCATTTCCGTTTCTGCCCGGAAACGTTCCCACTCTTAGCATACGGCACCGCTGGCACTGTCTGCTTCACCATACCAAGCTGCCTTGCTTCTTCGTCCAACCCAGACTCCAAGGCTGCTGCCTTCTCTACTAGCTCGGTAAGCGTAGTAAAGTTGCTCATCCAGACATGGTTACGGAGGTCAATCCGCATCGCCCTCATGAACCAACGGATACGAGCATCCTCATCCTCCATATGCCGTCCAACATACTTCCTCAGCCTGTTGAACTCCACTTCGAGCTCCCGGATGGTCATACTACCCTGACGCAACTCCAAGAACTCACTCTCCAACCTATCAGCTGCTTCCGGTGGGAAATACTTAGCCTGAAATTCCCCACAGAAAACTTCCCACGAACAGTCTGGGTCCAGCATCCTCCCGGATACACCCAACCACCAATCGTAGGCCTTCTCACCCAAGAAGTGCACTGCGATATCCTTCTTGTAGTCCTCCGGGCAACGAATAGAAATGAAGTTCCTCTCCATCCTCGACTTCCACTCGTCTGCCTCCACCGGATCAGAACCACCTTCAAACTTTTGGGTTCCCAATCTCACCATGTGCTCCATCATGGTCAGATAGGACGGAACTACACCAACCGCCCCTTGAACCACAGCCGGTTGTACCACATCCACTGGTGGTACCACCCCCACTGGTGCCTCCACAACAGCAGGTGCTGGTGCAACAACTGGCAACCTAGCCAAAAGCTGATTCAAGGCACCCAGCATTAGCCCAAACTCTTCCCGAGTCGGACCAGCTGCCGCAGCCTGAACATTCGCTGCGTCCACACCCACATTCTGACCAATCACAACGTGATTGTCAACCTGACGGTCCTCCCAATGATCAGAACTTCTAGCCACACTGCTCTCAGTGTTACTCGCGGCTGCTGCCGTACTTCTGGTCTTCCTACCATTACGGTTAGCCATCTACAAACCACACCAGATGTTATATACTAAGTTAGTGGTGAACTAACTTAGCAACACATCTACAAACAACAAACACCAAGACTTACCGCAAGACAGCTGGAAGGATGGATTATACAGCCCACTAAAACCCCATGCAAATTCAAACAATCCTAGAATGAACCGCGCTCTGATACCAACTTGTGACACCCTAACCCGGTGAACCTATCCGAGGTTAAGATACCAGCGAACACGTGCCAATGACCGTACTATACTTAGTAAAATTTTCGGCCATTCCTAAACCAATTCATTCAATTACAACTTAGCGGAAGTCTAACAACCTAAGCGGGCTCGCAAACATGCATAGGGGAAAACCAGAGCATTTTATTCAACTTCCAAACAAGGTTCACGAACAATAGTGGTTCCATAACTAACACCTTAACAACGAGATTATGTTCCAACTTAAGCAATAACAAATCAGACCAACCAATGTCAAACGAATGCTTAAACCAACATAAACCCCGTCCTAATCCATCCCTTCCTTTCCAGCCTTGTCTCGCGCGCTCCTTAACCACTTCTGTTACCTGCCACCATGAAAGGGGGCATAAGCAAACGAATTGCTTAGTGAGATCGGTCATCCCGTCTCACCAGCTAACATCCAATATTATTTATACAACAATCATAAGCCATTATTGCATTTAACATCCATATCAACGTAATAACACACACCATGTCAAACGTAATATCATACCAAACTCAACATCAAACATCAACATCTAACATCAAACGTACGCGAACGTACCAAACCGTGTTGATCAAACACCAAACATGATATACGTGTTTACACTATTACCAAACCGTATACATAAGTATACCTATACACCGAAGTGTATCTGCCGTACGCGAACGTACCAAACCGTATACATAAGTATACCTATACACCGAAGTGTATCTGCCGTACGCAAACGTACCAAACCGTATACATAAGTATACCTATACACCGAAGTGTATCTGCCGTACGCGAACGTACCAAACCGTATACATAAGTATACCACCATACACCGAAGTGTATGACCTCAAACACAAACAAGACTCCATGAGCCATACAAACAACCCTAGACATTAGCTACGGTTACGAACTCACCTTAGCAACGGATGGTCGATGGAAAAACAAGCCAAAAGCGAGAGAAACCCCATCCCTCTCTTTCCTTTTTACGCCCCCCTGCCGCCACACGAGAGGGACATGGGGGCGTAAAAGGGGATCCTATCAACTTGTTCCGACCTAGGATAATAAGCTCACGTCCTTGGTACGATTGCTAACACCTTAGTAATCCGTACGGCTCACCCTAATCCATACGATCCAACCCACCACAAACAACAAGCAAACGTCTTAATAAAGACCACACCAATAGCAAACACTCACGGATCAGACCCAAACGAGCCATACGATCTATGAAGCACACGGGTTCAAATGATCTTACCTAGATCCGAACCACACCACAACCAAACACACCCGAATGGTTGAAATACACCCACGGATGAGATCACCCACGTCCGTGAACCACCTTCACCTTTTGACAAACACGATCCTCAAAAATCAGAGCCAAACTTCTGATCAAATAAAGAAAACACTTAGATTCAAACGATTCTTACCTAGAATCTCCACCCTCCAACTTTAGCTCTTGATTTCGCAAATCCAACGAAGAACTCACGATGAACGAAGAACGAAGAACGAAGAACGAAGAACGAAGAACTCTCTCTGCTTCTTGCTCTCGTTCTCTCTCTCTCTTATCTCTCTCTAAGTGGCGGAAATGAGAAATGAGAGAGCTCCCACGGCCTCTCTTATATAGGCCTTGAGTGCATTAAATGCATTAAATGCATTAAATGCTCAAAACCCTAGCCTTGGAGAGAAAGGCATTCGGTTTACTCCAAACCGACTCAAACCAGCCCTTAACCGCCATCCATTTGATATATGATCCATGGCCCAAAGACCCATAACAACACCTCAAACTCATGGCTCATTAACACCAATCTAGCCGAAACTCGACCCAAGGGTGATAAAACGTGACCCACGGGTCAATCTGTCGTGGCCTTCCATGCCTTAGGCAATTTTCTTAGTTTTTCTCCAACCATGTTCGAATCAACCTCACTACCCCTCGTACCAAAAATTACAACGCGGATCACGGGTGTTACACTTACCCCTAGACTTTTTTCCACCAGAAAGGCCTCAGTCTCATTGATGGTCTTGTTGGTGGTGATCCTATGGAAACATATGAACTCACAATCAAGATGATTAACCTAGATGTATCTCATCTAAAGGTAGAGCAAACTTTTCAAAGCCTCTCCCACCCATTGTTGAATTTGAGAGCTAAGATGGATCAACTAAATCTATTTCAGTGGAATACCCATGGATCCCTCCTACCCGCCCATGTTGCAAGAAGATGGGCCTCTTGCAGATTAGATGTCCTTCTGTTAAGTGGACTCCAACTAAAAAAAATCAACCTGCTCAAGCAACAACTTATGCTATCCTTCAACGAATCAATCTATCCTAAGTGGATTCATGTTCCTAAAAACAGTTTGCTAATGCAACCTCTACCCCTCCCCAAAATTCTAACACCACGCCCAAAACCACCACTGGACCAGCTTCTCCCCCTACCAATTTCTCCATTGAATCAACTACCCCAAAAAATTCTCCAGCAATTGAACATTTACCTGAGCCAATGACTGCCTTGAAACCTGAAGTGGTGGTTCAGCAAAGTCAGATTACATCACTGAAAGACCTATACACTGGAAAAGAAATATGCTTTGGTCAGTGACTGGAGAAAACATTTATTTTCTAGTCAGAAAACATTACTCACCTTTTGGCACTACCTGCCCAAAGGAGAGCTCCAAAAAGACATCTCACAACTGGTACTAAGAAAGAAGAGTAATGTTTTCGTGGAAAAGTAGTCATTGATCCTCCCCCAACATCCTCTATCTCCTCACAAAGAAAACCAGTTACAAAGATCCCTCTCAGCCCCCATGGAAACAGAATTCTATTATATTCCCCAACCCTTTTAACCCATTTTAATCCTCTTTTTGAACATTCAGAAACCTCACACTTAGTCTATGACCCCTCCCTCATCAACTCAGAAAACCACCCTTTTTCAACTACCCCTTCAATGAGTTCTTCCCATTATAAAGGGAAGCCCCAACCCTAGTCTTTTATGTCAATAAACACATTTTTTTGGAATGTCAGGGGCAGAAAAAACACCTGATTTTTAAAAACTAGCTTATTACTAATAAAATACTTTTTGATGCTCTACTAGAAACTCATATAATGGAATATAATTTGAACATGCTGATGCAAGACATTTGTACCCACTGGTCATTTGCTTCCAATCATTCAAGATGAAGATGGCAGAATCATCCTTATTTATAAGCCTCCACTTTCATTTGTTTTTCTCCACAAGACAAGTCAAATGGCGACCTGCAAAATTAGCTGTCTTGGAGTTACTTCATTAATCCTTATTGCATTCTATGCAAAAAAATAAGAAAGAAGAAAGAGAAGTCCCATGGACGGACCTCTAGATCTTACACACTCAACTCCAGATAGGAACCCACCTGTGGATCCTAGGAGGCGACTTCAACCAAATAATCCACCACTCTGAACATTCTTCTCCTGCAATGAACCATTTCAACCCTCAGATGGTGGACCTCAAAAACTGCTTTGATAACCTCGAGGTGAGGGATCTAAGATACCATGTCCCCTGTTTCACATAGACAAATAAGCGACCAAAAAATTCCATAGCTAAAAAGCTTGGCAGAGCATTAATCAATGAGCTTTGGCTAGCTGCTTATCCTCACAGCTTAGCCACCTTCCTTGCTCCAGAGATTTCTAATCATACCCCATTGCCTCATCACCCTTTCTTGCCCTCCTCCTCCATGTGGTACCCGTCTGTTCAAATTCTTTAACTACCTAACCACCCTCCCTGACTCTCTAACCACTGTAACCTCTGCATGGACTGCACTGAAAAAGAGAACTACCCTCTTAGTTCATTGAGTCATAAGCAGAAAGAGTTGAAGAGAGCACTTAAAACACTAAATTAAAACAACTTTTCTGAGATCCAAAAGAGGGTTTGTGAGGCTAACAGTTTGCTAAAACATGCGCATGTTCTTTCACTTCAACAACCATTTCACACTCATTACGAAGAAGAAAGACAGTGCCAAGCAAAGCTTACAATGCTAAAAGGGGTTGAAGAAGCTTTCTACAAGTAAAAATCTAGGATCAATTGGCTAAAAACTGGGGATCAAAACACAAGCTATTTTCACAAGGTTACAAAGGCAAGAAATGCTTTCAATTCCATCCATACCTTGGAAAGTGTGGATGGCTTGATAGTTACTGACCCATCAGCCATGGGAGAGTTAGCTTCTGTTCATTTCAAAAGCATCTTGGGACCTCCCTCTATCATCAGACACGTTAGGCTACAAGTAGCACTTTCAACTATTGCAAATTTCTCCCGCTCCACGTTATGGATGTTAACAAGTTGGTTGGGACATTAAAGATGCTTTACATTTGTTACGAATAAGAATATTTAGGGAATGAGATAATGTGAGAAGGTAAACAAAGAGAGTAAGATGTTTAAAAGAGAGGAGAAGCATATGATTTAAAATCCATTCGTGAATTTTTGTTAAAAACGAATGGACTTGCGAAAAAAGTTTGGAGAATTTTTAGTGGGTTGTGACAAGTGTTGGATTCGAGCTGATTTAAGGATAGTTCTACGTTTTTGTTGCTCTAGTTATACTCTTCTCGAAAACGAAGACTCGAGATTTCAAAGAAGTTGAAGCTAAGTGTATATAAGTTGAATTCGAGAGATCGGACTAAGTTTGCTTCATTGGAATTAGTGGATTCTCTAGAAACGATCTCGACGTGTGTAGGTTGTTATTGTATTAATAGCAAAGTCGAACATGTAAATTATTATGATGGATTTCCAATTTCCGATTTCAAGATTGCAAGAGAGAGAAAACGTGTAAGTTTGATTTTGATTCGAAAGATATACAAATATGTTTGTGGGAGATAGGGTCACTTGTGTGGAAATGTTTGCGATAAGAGAGCCATTAGTTTTGAACTATTTCATTACTTGGTCAATCATAAAATGGGCGAAAACTAATAAAATGTTTTTTTTTAATTTTTTGACGTTTGTTTAATTAAAATCCGTAAAAGAAAAATTGATGGCAAGAATCTAGATTGCACCGGAGACACCGAATGACCGTAACCCTCAAAATGGCCTTTTACCCTCCCAAAGTCGCCAGACTGTAAAACACAATTCGCGACTCTTTCTCCTTCGTCTTCCTCCACGACGTCATCGATAGATCGATTCTGCTTCCCTTTGCCTGATCCGTGATCTAATTTTGTAGCTTCTTCCGAGGTTTCTTCGCGATTTTGGTTTCGCATATGAAAAATTAGGGTTTAAGCTTCCGTTGTTGAAGGATCTCTGGCCCCTGTGGCTTTGCTATAACCAAGTAAAGAGCTGGGGGCGAATCAGTCTCATTCCCGCCATTATCCTGGCGCTGCCGATCATACCAGGGTAGGATTTTGGGACTTTCTTCGACCTCTTCTAGGTAATGCCCCTCCGAACAACTCCCTACAGTTCATCGATTCAGTGAGCCGCGTCGGATCTGATCGCATCATGGACTCCGTCGCCAGAGGTAACGCCGCATCCACAACCGGCACCGTGGAAGAGCCGGAGTATCTTGCTAGGTACCTTGTGGTCAAGCACTCATGGCGGGGCCGTTATAAGAGGATCCTTTGCATTTCGAGCGCCGGAATCGTGACGCTTGACCCCAACACTCTCGCCATTACTAATTCCTATGATACTGGAAGCAATTTCGATGGAGCTTCACCCATGATTGCAAGGGATGAAAACACGGAAAGTGTGGGTGGTGAGTTTACCATCAACGTTAGGACGGACGGGAAAGGCAAGTTCAAGGCCATGAAGTTCTCATCTAGGTGCAGAGCAAGCATTCTAACCGAGTTGTACCGGCTTAGATTGAACCAAATTAGACCCGTGGCCGAGTTCCAGGTGCTACACCTTAGGAGACGGAACGCAGAATGGGTTCCCTACGTAAGTAGTTTCCTTACAGTTGTTCCAACCATCTCTAAGCTTTTATCCATGGGTTTGCTGATATTAAACTGTGCTGGTTGCTCTTGTTGTCAAATTGGTATCGTTGGTGAGGAGGTTACTTTGGTTTTGAAGTCAAGTCAGACTACGTCTTCTGGCCTTTCGATAGTCTTAGCCAGGGTTAGGTATTAGGCATTAAGCTGATGCAGTTAGTATCTTTCAATGTTTAATGTGCTCTTACTATTGTGTAATCATGAACTGGGTAGGGAGAATTGCGTTCTCCAGTAATTAACTAACATGACTAGTTTTACTCTTATTTTATATGGGATTGATTCCTTTTTCCAATTCTTTCAATTGCAAGAACCAGGAATCATGTGAAAGTTGCAATTGGTCGTAGAAATTTAGCGAGGCGCTTTTACTAACTGTATCAATTAGCTTTTGTTATTAAGTGTAATTTCTTTATTTTTCGCAGAAATTGAAGGTCACCTATGTCGGTTTGGAGCTCATCGACTCAAAATCTGGTGTTTCACGCTGGATTTTGGATTTCAGAGACATGGATTCCCCAGCAATTATTCTTCTCTCAGATGCATACCGGACAAAATCTACCGACTCCACTGGGTTTGTTCTGTGTCCCATGTATGGGAGAAAGTCAAAAGCTTTCAGAGCTGCACCCGGGACAACAAATTCCTCCATTGTCGCAAGTTTGGTATTAATAAGATGCTTGGACATAAGTTATTGCTAACTTCAGCGGTTCTTGTTGATTGCTTTAATGCAACATTGCACATGTAGCTTGATGGTTGCAAATTTCATTTGCAGGCTAAGACTGCAAAGTCCATGGTTGGGGTATTCTTGTCGGTCGATGGTTCACAATCGCTGACAGCATCAGAGTATATGACACAAAGGGGTACTTACAACCCCTCTTTACTTATTGTGCCTTGTCTAGTTCACTTTCCTGTCATTTCTTTATCTTGTTCTTTAATCTCTTTTGATTGACACAAGTTATTATATTCACTATGCAGCTAAAGAAGCAGTTGGAGCTGAAGAAACTCCTAATGGGGGTTGGTCTGTTACTAGATTACGATCTGCTGCTCATGGAACTCTAAACATGCCTGGACTAAGCTTGGGAATTGGCCCCAAAGGAGGACTTGGTGAGCATGGGGATGCTGTATCCCTTCAGCTAATTCTTACTAAGGCCTCCCTTGTTGAGAGACGACTAGATAACTATGAAGTAAGTTGGCAAGACGTTTTAGAAAGAATCTCTATCTACATAACTATTTTTATGACGCTTTGTTTTTCTTTGTTTTACTGTTTGTATTCCTGTGTTTATTAGAGTTTTAATGTAAAAAGTTTCCATGTTATGGTCATGCCTTTAATTGAACATAAGTCAAATAATTTACTATTTTTGAGGTGATATGGTAAGAGTGAAAATGACTAGGAAGTAGCTTTTACTTTCTACTTATTCAGTTTGGTTTTGTTCTGTCAAATACTGAGAATACTGCTTAGATGTGTGCAGGTTGTTATCGTTCGTCCTTTATCTTCAGTTAGTTCACTTGTCCGGTTCGCTGAGGAGCCCCAAATGTTTGCTATCGAATTCAGTGATGGATGCCCAGTTCATGTGAGTTTGTTCTTCTTCTATGTTACAACATATCTATTCATGATTTTTAGCTAACCTTTGTACCACATATATAGGTCTATGCAAGCATATCCCGAGACAACCTACTTGCAGCGATTCTAGATATTTTACAAACAGAAGTACGTAGATTCGTCATTTTTAGAAATTGATATATTTTTCGTAAGCATTTTCATATATTAATACTTTGCTTTAATTGAACGCAAAATCTATTCGTAGATGGGTATGTTGATATATGGGGAAAATATGATGCAGGGACAGTGCCCGATACCAGTATTACCAAGGCTTACCATGCCTGGCCATCGCATTGATCCACCTTGTGGAAGGGTTAGTTTGATCCTTGGACCACAACATCTTGTTGCTGATATGGAAACTTGCTCTCTACATCTGAAACATTTAGCTGCTGCTGCAAAAGATGCAGTTGCCGAAGGTGGGTCTGTTCCTGGTTGTAGGGCTAGACTATGGCGGAGAATAAGGGAGTTCAATGCTTGTATCCCATATACAGGTGTGCCTGCTAATATTGAAGTCCCTGATGTGACTTTGATGGCACTGATTACAATGCTCCCATCAACTCCAAATCTCCCTCTAGACGCCCCTCCTTTGCCACCTCCTTCGCCCAAAGCAGCAGCAACTGTCATTGGCTTTGTTGCATGTTTGCGTAGGTTATTGTCCTCCAGGAGTGCAGCATCCCATATAATGTCTTTCCCTGCTGCTGTTAATAGGATAATGGGTTTACTTAGGAACGGTTCTGAAGGCGTGGCTACTGAAGCTGCCGGGCTTATTGCGTCCCTCATAGGTGGTTGGTCAGCAGATCTAAGCACTGCACCAGATTCCAGAGGAGAAAAACATGCAACTATTATGCATACCAAGTCTGTGTTGTTTGCTCAACAGGGTTATGTTACTATCCTGGTCAATCGATTGAAACCCATGTCAGTCTCACCTTTGTTTTCCATGGCGATTGTTGAAGTCTTTGAGGCTATGGTTTGTGATCCACATGGAGAGACTACCCAATACACTGTTTTTGTAGAATTGTTACGCCAAGTAGCTGCCCTACGACGTCGTTTATTTGCACTCTTTGCACATCCTGCAGAAAGTGTCAGGGAAACTATTGCTGTTATAATGCGTACAATAGCTGAAGAAGATGCAATTGCTGCAGAGTCAATGCGTGATGCTGCTTTGCGCGACGGTGCTTTATTGAGACATTTATTGAATGCATTTATCCTTCCTGCCAGTGAGCGACGTGAGGTAAGTAGGCAGCTTGTGGCACTCTGGGCAGATTCTTACCAACCAGCTTTGGATCTACTTTCTCGAGTTCTGCCACCTGGGCTTGTTGCATATTTGCTTACACGTCCTGATGATATTCTCGACGATACAAATCAAGAAGGATCGTCAACAAATAGGCGGCAGAAAAGATTACTTCAACAGAGAAGAGGTCGCATAGCAAGAGGAATGGCTGCTCAAGATTTTCCTCTTCCCCCTGGTAACAATGTTGAGACTGGCGATGCAGCAAAACAGATGAGTGCAAATGCTGGTAATGTAGCCGATAACTTTCAAAGGCCTGCTGCAGATTCTTCCTCCGAAGCTTCGAATCCTCAGGCTTCTGCTTTTCCAGGTGGTGACAGCACCACTGCAGGGGTTTCACAAAATGGATCATTTGCTACAATCACGACAAATGCAAATGGGCATGAGCAAACTGAGACAAATGCATCTGATCTGGTTGGTATTGACCCAAACTTGTATGGCATCCAGAATTCAGTGCTTCCAGCACCTGCTCAAGTTATTATAGAAAGTACACCTGTAGGCTCAGGAAAGCTACTTCTAAATTGGCGTGAGTTTTGGCGAGCCTTTGGCCTTGATCATAATCGTGCAGATCTCATCTGGAATGAGCGTACAAGACAAGAATTAAAGGAAGCTTTGAAGGCTGAGGTTCACAACCTAGATGTCGAGAAAGAGCGCACGGAAGATATTTCCCCGGGATGTGTGGCTGTCGAGGCCACAACTGGCCAAGAGACTATCCCACGTATATCGTGGAACTATTCTGAGTTCTCTGTTAGTTATCCTAGCTTGTCAAAAGAAGTTTGTGTGGGTCAATATTATCTACGCTTATTGCTTGAAAGTGGGAGTGCTGGCAAGGCACGAGATTTCCCTCTCCGTGATCCAGTTGCTTTTTTCAGGGCACTCTATCATCGCTTCCAGTGTGATGCTGATATGGGGCTTACTATTGATGGTGCTGCTCCAGATGAAGTGGGTTCATCAAGCGACTGGTGTGATATGAGTAGGCTTGATGGTTTTGGTGGAGGGGGAGGAGCTTCTGTCAGGGAGCTTTGTGCAAGAGCGATGGCGATTGTCTATGAGCAACACTACAACATAATAGGTCCTTTCGAAGGTACCGCCCACATTACAGGACTGATAGATAGGACAGATGATAGAGCATTGAGGCATCGCCTGCTTCTTCTATTGAAGGTATCATCAACTTATTAAAATATCCTTTTCCCACTCTTTGTTTTATTCTAGTTATTCTTGTTCGTTTGCTACTTTTCAGCAGGTTTTGATTAGTTCACATACAATATCGTTCTGGAGATAGTTAGGACAACACATCTCTTTTCATGCTTTGTTGCTTACTTATTTTTTTTCGTACATGCAGGCTCTAGTTAAGGTCTTGTTAAACGTTGAGGGTTGTGTTGTAGTTGGTGGTTGTGTCCTAGCTGTAGATCTGCTGACGGTTGTTCATGAAAACTCAGAAAGGACTCCTATTCCATTACAGTCAAATTTAATTGCTGCTACTGCATTTATGGAACCACCTAAGGAATGGATGTACATTGACAAAGGTGGTGCAGAAGTTGGACCTGTTGAGAAGGACGTCATCAGAAGTTTATGGTCTAAAAAGGATATTGACTGGACGACAAAATGTCGGGCTTTTGGAATGTCAGACTGGAAGAAATTGCGTGATATCCGTGAACTTAGGTGGGCAGTAGCTGTTCGAGTTCCAGTCCTGACACCTACACAGGTGAAGCGATATGGTTTACTTATGTTTGTGACTGGCTATTCACATTTCATTTTATCATGCTTAACGTGCCAAAAGAAATATGCTTTTCATGTTCATTGCCTTGTTGTTCTATTCTCATTCTGTCATGTTCATGCAATACTCAATCTAATTAGTAAAACACTACGCAGGTAGGGGATGCTGCATTGTCCATTTTGCATAGCATGGTTTCGGCACATTCAGATTTGGATGACGCAGGAGAGATTGTAACTCCAACACCAAGAGTAAAACGTATCTTGTCTAGTACACGTTGTCTTCCTCACATTGCTCAGGTAATGCCTTTCTTTTTCTCCATTATTCTGCTTCTAGGTGCGTCCATGATGTGTCTGGTAGGTGTTGATAAGCTGAACCAAGGATCATGGTTCCTTTACAATTTGATGGCATTAGGCACGCCTTCTCTGCTCTAGTTTTTTCCCTTTTTTCGTAGCATCTGAGAGAGAGAGAGGAGTTGCAAAATAATCAGTTAGTATTTGGATCTTGCTCATTTAATTTTCCTTCATCCGAAAACTGGAAGTTGGAGAGCGAGCTGTTTTTTTTTCCCCTTAACTGAACACAGTTTATTATAAGCCTATGTTAATCTAATTTCTTTCCAAAATTTGTAAAAGGCTATGCTTTCGGGCGAACCAGTTATTGTGGAGGTTGGTGCTGCTCTTTTGAAAGACGTTGTTACCAGAAACCCCAAAGCGATGACCCGTCTGTACAGCACAGGGGCTTTTTACTTTGCCCTTGCTTACCCTGGATCCAATCTGTACTCAATTGCACAACTCTTCTCGGTCACCCACGTGCATCAAGCTTTTCATGGTGGGGAAGAAGCTACTGTTTCTTCCTCTCTGCCCCTGGCTAAACGAAGCGTATTGGGTGGTCTTCTCCCTGAGTCCTTATTATATGTGTTAGAGCGCAGTGGACCAGCCGCGTTTGCAGCTGCCATGGTTTCCGATTCCGATACTCCAGAGATTATATGGACACATAAAATGCGAGCAGAAAATCTTATATGTCAGGTATTTACATATTCTCTACTGTGGGCTTTAGGTCATTTTCTCTTGAAGACTATCTGCAAACTATCGCTTTCAATTATTCAGTTCAGTTTCTCGTTTCTATTTCCTCAGGTTTTGCAGCATCTTGGTGACTATCCTCAGAAATTGTCACAGCACTGCCACTCTCTGTATGATTATGCTCCCATGCCACCTGTTACATACCCAGAACTTAGAGATGAGATGTGGTGTCACCGTTATTATCTCAGAAATTTATGTGATGAGATTCATTTTCCAAATTGGCCGATAGTTGAACATGTCGAGTTTTTACAATCATTACTTGTGATGTGGCGCGAAGAGTTGACTAGGAAACCCATGGATCTTTCTGAAGAAGAAGCTTGCAAGATTCTAGAAATATCCCTGAATGATGTAACAAGTGATGAACTAAACAGGAAGGTTTCATTTGAGTTAAATGAGGAGATATCTAATATATCCAAACAGATTCAAAACCTTGATGAAGAGAAACTGAAGCGCCAGTATAGGAAGCTTGCAATGAGGTACCATCCTGACAAGAATCCAGAAGGAAGAGAAAAGTTTCTGGCTGTTCAAAAAGCTTATGAATGCCTACAGGTATGTCCACAAAGTTCTGATCATTGTCTGGGGTTTGAAGTTTCCTTCAATTATATGTTTAGCATCTTTTACTGCTATTGTACCTCTCTTTTAGAACATTGGATCGTCAAATTATATGTTAAAAAGTGCAGACTTCTTGGATACCAGCAGATATTTCATGTTCAAGTCAATTGATGAATGCTATATGTAGCAATTGGTTCCCCCTTCATTATGTTGCTGTTTTCTATTAGTAGAGAAAACATTGGTCAACTTTTTCCTTTTCGGTGTTTGCACTTACAATCAAGTCTATTTAATCAGAGAGTATGGACATGCTGTTCTCATCTAATTTCGGTTAATGAACTCAATTTGTATCTAAGAAGTTCCTAGTGTTTCTCCTATCTATGGAACTCTAGCAATGTGGATTAGCGTTTCAACTCCATAAATATGATCTAGTGGTATATTTTTTTTTTTTGGCACTCGATTAAATATTTATCATACTATACATATCCATTCTTCTGCTCATAGGCAACAATGCAAGGATTGCAAGGTCCTCAGCCTTGGAGGTTGCTGCTTCTACTCAAAGCGCAGTGCATCTTATATCGACGTTATGGACATGTGTTGCAGCCATTCAAATATGCTGGCTATCCCATGTTACTTGATGCAGTTACAGTGGACAAGGAGGACAACAACTTTCTATCTAACGATAGAGCCCCTCTTCTTGTTGCAGCATCTGAGCTTGTTTCGTTAACGTACTTGTTTCTCTTGCTAAAATTGTGCAATTCTAATTTTATTTATTTCCATACCTTCAATGTTATCTATTTTATTTTCCTGTTATTTACTTTATAGCTGTGCTGCATCGTCATTGAATGGTGAAGAACTAGTGAGAGATGGTGGTGTGCAGCTTCTATCGACTCTTCTTTCCCGCTGCATGTGTGTGGTTCAGCCAACAACTTCACAACACGAACCAGCTGCAATCATTGTCACAAATGTAATGCGCACATTTTCTGTAATAAGTCAGTTTGAGAGCGCAAGGGCTGGATTTCTAGAGTTATCCAGTCTGATTGAAGACATTGTGCATTGTACGGAATTAGAACTTGTGCCTGCAGCTGTTGATGCTGCTCTCCAGTCTATTGCCAATGTATCTGTCTTCCCTAAACTTCAGCATGGTCTACTAAAGGCTGGTGCCTTATGGTGAGCTATTTTCTTGTTCTGTTTGACGCCATCAATATGTTGTTCAATCTTAAGACAGAATGTTGGTGGCTCTGTTGTCCATGCATGTATAATGTTTATGTACTTAAAATGAAGGGATGGTGATCCAACTGTCAGCAGCACAGTGGTTCACTTGAATTTTGTACCTTTGTTACACTCATTTGGACCTTTGCTTGGGACAAAGTATAACTAATGGCTGTGCTTCTTTCGATTTTTGTGTCTGTTTGATCAGGTACATTCTCCCATTATTACTACAGTATGACTCAACTGCAGAGGAATCTAATTCTGCTGAGTCTCATGGGGTTGGAGTTAGCATTCAAATTGCCAAGAATGAGCACGCCTTGCAAGCATCACAAGCCCTATCAAGGCTTAGTGGACTGTGTGCAGATGAGAGTTTGACACCTTACAACGCTGCTGCGGCAGCTGTTCTCAGAGCATTGCTGACTCCAAAGCTTGCTAGTTTGTTGAAAGATGAAATTGCCAAAGATTTGTTATCCAAACTAAACACAAATTTGGAGACACCAGAGGTAAAGCTTTATCGTTTACTGATTTGTTTGCCTGACCAGCTTAAGAATATTGAAATGAATGGTGCATAAACATCTTCAGAATTTACATTTCCATGTATGTTTGGTCATATGTTTGACGTATCTCTCATGGTAAAGATATGTCTGATGTCATCATATTGCAGAACTTTCTATCTCATAAGATTCTTCTCTACATGCACATATGAAAACTTGAACACTTCAGTGAGTGTTAAAAGCATGTTAAGCTTTTGGCTGGATAGACTATAATTGTATCAAATTTTTGTTTCACAGATTATCTGGAACTCTGCCACTCGATCAGAGCTTTTAAATTTTGTGGATGAACAACGTGCCTGCCAGTGCCCTGATGGTTCATATGATCTGAAAACTGCTCAAGCTTTTGCATATGAGGCACTGTCAAACGAGGTCTATATTGGCAATGTTTACTTGAAGGTCTATAATGATCAACCCGACTCAGAGATCAGTGAACCAGAAGCATTCTGCAATGCTCTTATCGACTTTATATCATCTTTAGTGCATACTGAGTTGCCCTCTGTTTCTGAGGACCAAAATTTGATAGAAGAGAGCAGCACATCTAATGATACTCCAGAACTTCAAAGTAGTGGCATAGAATCCTCACTGATTGAAGGACATTCTGATCATCAATCATCATCTGAGGGGATGAAGAAGGAAGAACATTTTCTGATTGATCACCTCCAATTAGGATTGACTGCTCTTCAGGTACTCATATGGAACATGTGAATGTGTATATATCAAAGCAGTCAGTGTCTGACCTTTTCTTTGCATTTTTTTGGCAGAACTTGCTTACAAAGTATCCAGATCTGGCTTCAGTGTTTTCATCTAAAGAGAGATTATTACCTCTCTTTGAATGTTTTTCAGTGCCCATTGCATCAAAAACTGATATTCCGAAACTTTGCTTGAATGTCCTGTCTCGCCTAACTGCTTATGCTCCTTGCTTGGAGACAATGGTATCTGATGGATCTAGTCTTCTTCTCCTCTTGCAAATGCTTCATTCCGCACCTTCTTTTCGTGAGGGTGCTCTCCATGTTCTTTATGCTTTGGCAAGCACACCAGAACTTGCTTGGGCTGCTGCAAAACATGGTGGAGTAGTATACATTCTGGAACTTTTATTGCCTTTGCAAAGTAATGATTATCCACTCATTTTCTTTTTCCCATTGGCTTTCTGATTACATGTTATGGCATCCATGACACAAAATGGTCTTGTGCAGAAGAAATTCCAATAAAGCAAAGAGCTGCAGCGGCTTCTTTATTGGGGAAGCTTGTCGCACAACCAATGCATGGGCCTAGGGTTGCTATCACACTTGTGAGATTCCTTCCGGATGGTCTTGTATCTATCATTCGTGATGGACCTGGGGAGGCTGTTGTACATGCGCTTGAGCGGACCACAGAGACTCCAGAACTTGTGTGGACACCAGCAATGGCAGCATCTCTATCTGCACAGATTGCGACCATGGCGTCAGATATTTATCGTGAACAACAGAAGGGTTCTGTTATTGAATGGGATGTACCCGAGCAGTCATCTGGTCCACAAGAAATGAGAGACGAGCCGCAGGTTAATTTTATTTACTTAAACCTATATATGAATCAGAGCAGTAGCGAAAGAGTTCCTTTGAGTGAAAGCATAGTTCTTGATGATATTTATCTCTGTAGGTTGGTGGAATCTATGTCAGGCTTTTCTTAAAAGATCCCAAATTTCCTCTGAGAAATCCAAAAAGATTCTTGGAAGGACTGCTGGATCAGTATTTGTCAGCAATGGCGGCAACACATTATGAACAACATCCTGTTGACCCTGAGCTCCCTCTACTTCTCTCTGCTGCATTGGTTTCTTTGTTGCGTGTGCATCCTGCACTTGCAGATCACATAGGATATCTCGGGTATGTCCCGAAACTTGTCGCTGCTGTGGCGTATGAGGGCAGGCGGGAAACAATGTCTTCAGGCGAAGTGAAGGCTGAAGAAATTGGCTCTGATGGAGTGAATGAGACTGCTGATCCCTCAAGCCTACCTGGGCAAACCCCTCAAGAACGTGTCCGCCTTAGTTGTTTACGTGTTCTACATCAACTTGCTGCTAGTACAGCATGTGCCGAAGCAATGGCTGCAACTAGTGCTGGGAATGCCCAGGTTTTTTATGCTATTTTTCTCTCCTCTTGCTACCACACGCTATTAGTGGTTGGAACTAGTTATTGGTGTTGCTTGTGACATTTGTAATGAGCCTCGAGTTGATTAAATACTAGGTGGTTCCACTTCTTATGAAAGCAATAGGATGGCTTGGTGGGAGCATTTTAGCACTTGAGACGCTTAAGCGTGTTGTTGTTGCTGGAAATCGGGCAAGAGATGCGCTTGTTGCGCAGGGTCTAAAGTGAGTCATCCTGTTACTTTATGATTCTGTCTTTGGTCCTCAAGCTGACGGTTGCTCACATCTTATTTATCTCTAAATGCAAACTCATTTGAGACTGCTGAAGTGTTAAGTCTGGCAAAACCTAGTTACCGAATAAAAAATTGTCCAGTGTAGGATGGTGTATCTAATTGTCTGATGTAATAATACAAATGGTTGTGAAAAATTGGTAGGGTTGGTCTTATTGAGGTTCTTCTTGGGCTGCTTGACTGGAGGACGGGGGGAAGGTATGGGCTCAACTCTCACATGAAATGGAATGAATCGGAAGCATCAATCGGGCGGGTGCTTGCAGTGGAGGTTAGTTTCGATTTGTTGATTAAGTAGCGAGATGTTGTTTTGTTTGTTAGATGTGTGATTGATGGAAGGAAATAATATGAATCATACATGTCTCAGGTATTGCATGGTTTTGCAACAGAAGGGGCGCATTGTTCGAAAGTGCGTGAGATACTTGACGCTTCGGAAGTAAGTTGTTGCGACATCGAAACTACGATGAATAATGTATTGTTCAACTTGTCTTTTTTCTTTGAATAAAAACCGAAATGATTGTAACAGGTGTGGAGTGCATATAAAGACCAAAAGCACGACCTGTTCCTCCCATCAAACACTCAATCAGCGGCGGGAGTGGCTGGCTTTATCGAGAACTCATCCAACAGACTCACTTACGCCCTCACGGCTCCTCCACCTCCTTGACCATTCCTTCCTTTGTATATGTTTTGTAAAGTTACATCATTTCCTTGATTTCCTCTTTCTATAGAGAAGACGTTGTCGTTTGTAAATGTTTTATGAGAAAATAAAAAATATTGTGGTTTTTTTTTTATTCCTACCATTTCTCAATATTGATCCTAAATCTGAAGTTTGTTTCTCTTGACCTTCTCATTTGTTGAATTGAATCCCTCTTTGGCTAATGGCCACACTGAAGTAGTAATCAATTTCTAAGTACGATGATTGTAAATCTATTAAAATTTATTGTTAAGCATATTAAGATAATTGCTTTTAAAATTTCGGTACGGATCCTTCAAGTGAAATTTATTTATACCACCAAACTTTTTGCCCATTGTTTTTGGTTTAAACTTGTCCCGTGAGTGTAGTTATCCTTTGATCTTCGTCTATAGCTTTTTGTTGAATCTAAATGAGCTGCTCTCGTTACTTGTGAGATATTCATATTGTATATCCGCTTTTTCATCAATGATTGGTGTCACGGATTCACGGGGTTAATAAACCACAACTATTAACAAAAAACCCCCTTCCAAAAAAAAAAACACATATTTTAAGGAGAATTAACCCAATATTTATAGAGAAATTTGGCTCTATAATAGAAACTGGGTAAAAATTAAGCCTCTAACATATCAGAAACTGAAATTTAGTAAGTAACATTTGATTTTTGTGAATTCTCGATTATACTTTCATCTTATTCTGAAAACAAAAAGTAGCTAACTATACACTAAATAGCTAATATAGATGTAGTTAATTATATTTCTAACTATACACCCACATTATAGCTAACTATACACTAATATAGTTGATTATATTTACATGTAGTTTACCTATATTTCAAAAGTATTTACCTAAACATTTATATAGTTGATTATATATACATAAGTTAACTATATTTTAACTATATGCCCACATTATAACTAATACATTAATACAGTTGTTATATTTACATGTAGTTACATATATTTCTATTAAAAATGAATGTAGACGTAAATAACTCTTTATATATCTAATATAAGTAAACTTTATAGTTAACTATATATAAATGAAACTATATATCCACATAGTTGTTTTGTATTGACAAATAGTAACTATGTTTGTTTAAATAAGTAACTATTACAACAATAATTTTATGTAGTCAACTATGTTATGAAATTAGTAGAGTAGATAATTAGGCTATGAATATAGTTAACTATGTTTTTAAATATGTAGCTATTTTCTGAAAATAGGTAACTATGTTTAGATAGTTACAGAAACATTGCAATGTAGTTAACTATGTTATGAGATCAATATAATATGTAACTATGTTCCGAAAATAGTTAATGTAGGGGCAATTTCGTCAAAAATTTTCTTCTTTTTGCTAGTTACCTAAATTATTTTTTCCACATGTTACTTTCTAAATTCTCTCTCACAAATGTGTTATTCTACTAATTAACCCATATTTATATTGAGCCATTCAATTAACAATGTATCTATGATGTTTGGTCAATTAAGTGAATAACAGTTTGACCGAAACTCTTCCTCTTCTGTCTAGGCCACGTGGATTCCAACTGTTCAGGTGTGTCTGATGTGGACAAAAAAACATCTCAGCCTTGGGTTTTCTTCTTTTCCTTCCCGCCAACAAGTGTCATGTCACTAACATAACTATGACATACTAATTATTTTAAATTCACTTTAGTTTCCCCTTAAAAAAATCATGTGGCCAATAAACAAAGGGGATTATGTTAAATATTTCAGATTTGGGTAAGTGAGAGAAAGGTTCCTGTTACGCATCACTAAATATGTCTGATGAAGAGGACAATTTTATAAATGGAATAGCAGCCATGTTTTATACAAACAAAATACACAGTCCAGACTATGCTATACATATGACATTTCAAGATCGGGTTGAACTTGTTATTAGAGCCTGTTGGGGGAGAAAACATGCTGATGGTGGAGGCCACAAACGGAGATGCTACCACTACCTGTCCGGACGGAGCTTCGATTGCCAACCGCAAACTGTATTGCTGGAAACTATATACTATTCCATTTTCAGAAAAATGACAAACTGTATTTCTGGAAACCATGTTTATATATAGCAAAGCATAATCAATAAGATAGGAAAATCGTGAATAACATAGACAATAAGAAGATAGCATAACATTAATAGGTTCTCGACAGCTCGAATCCAATGAACTTAATATTTAAATGAAGCGGTTCTTTGGTAAAGCAGATGCATCAGCAATATCAACAAACATCCCAACCTCAAGGTTCACACCATCCTCCAGATCAGCTGCATCCTTCATTCCCAGTGTCTCTGACAACCTTTCCCTTATCATCCTCCACCTCATTAGCCATAACTCCACCACACCAACTATTTGACTCAAATGGGAACTCATCAAATATTAATACAATCATATGCTCTACTTCCTCATCATCAGATTCATCATTGAAACCAATAAAATCTCCATTAGCTGAAATTGATTCATTTAACAGAGACCTAACTTCAGCGTGCAGAAAACAAAAAATTTCAGTCATTAACATCATGCAGATTTGAATTCACGTGTTTTTAATCATAAAATTTAATTCTACAAGAAATCTTTAAGGAGAAAGTTACAAAAAATATCATAAATATGTGGTTGTTTTCAAAAACATCATTGTTTTGCTGTCAGTTTTCAAAAATACCAATTTGGTATACGTTTTATAAAGTTTTGTAAGATAATTAAAAAATGCAAAAACTATTGTGTTCTTCACCAAAAAAAAATCTTGTTCTAAAAAATACAAAAATTTATACAGTAAAAACAGTAGAACTGGAAAAAAAATATAAACAGTTAAACTTATTTTTATGAAATGAAACATAAAATGGAACATTGATAAGGGTTTGGAATTATTTTATAAAACATGTTATAAAATGATACTTTTGAAAAGCTTTTTTCTTAATAACTGGCATTTAAAAAAAAAAAAAAAGCTTCCAAAAATAGTATTTCTCAAAATTTTAAACACCAAATTAAATTAAATTTATACTTTTGATGTAAGTCTCATTGATCTTAATTTACATAAAGACATGAGATTGCACATGGAGAACTACAAAGAAAAGGAACACTGCAAAATCACTATCCGAGAGAAAGGAGAAGGAAGTGGATCAAGTCCTAGTAACAACAATCAGATTCGAGGTGCGGTGGACCCTAAATAATATGATGACCGCATGTTGGAACTGTCAAGGTCTAGGCATAGACCTTATAGTTCGACGCCTAAAAGAGATATAACGAAAGTATCTCCCGGACATGATATGCAGAGTTTTGGGGTATTCGTATATAAGGTCTAAGGGTCGTGCCTAGGAGAGGTGACACTTAGAGCCGCACTTTTGAGAGATTGTAACTTGAAGCTTCGACGAAAAACAGAAGCTGTCAAAGTGAGTGTTCAACCTTTTGATTCACAAGGGTGTGAGATCATCAGGTAGCATAGGCTATTGATTCGTTGGATAGAAAACAGTCTAAGAACTAGACGTATATAGATCCATATAGGCAAATCTTGTAAAGGTTACTTATACTGAATAATAGTAGATGCGTTGGGTTGATGCATTCCAAGCGAAATATTGTGTTGTGCTTATTCTCTAAACTTATAATTGGTATCAGAGCAGACATATGCTAAAGATCGTTTATTTCTTCGAACATGTGTGATCCTGAGATGAGTATGGAGAACCTACAACACTTGTACGCAATGACCAAACCACTGATTCTGGAAGCTGAGAACTTTGGATGGTGGAAGGTTCAGATTCAGGCGCTAATTCAAGGGATTGATGAAGATGCTTGGACTCTGGTTGAAGAAGGCTGGGAGAAACCAACAGTCAAGAATGATGAGGATGAGACTATGGTGAAACTTAAGAAAGACTGGAATGCCGAAGAGAAGACTCAGTCAAATTATAATTCTAAGGCACTGTCTGTGATATGGAGATCATTGTCCAAAGATCAGTTCGAGCAAGTTCAGAGCTGTATCACGGCCAAAGAAGCGTGGGACACCTTGAAAACTCAGTATGAAGGGACATACAGTGTGAGAAGGACGAGGATTGACATGCTGGCATCCAAATTTGAGACCATGAATATGGGGGAGGATGAGTAAATCCAAGCATACAGTGGATGCTTGGGCTTTGTATCTAACGAAGCGGCTGTTCTAGGCAAGAAGTACAATGGCAAAAAACTTGTGAAGAAGTTTCCGAGGAGTCTGCCTGAGAAGTTCCAGTCACACAAATCATCCATTGATGTGTCAATGAACTCTGATGAAATGTCATTCAGTTAGATTGTTGGTATGATTCAAACCTATGAATTGGAATACCAGAAGAAGCAGGAGGATAAAACCAGAGGCATTGCACTTGCTATAAACAAGGATGAAGACAAAACTGATGAGTTTGAGGGTCAGATTGGGTTGATTGTCAAGAAGTATTTCAAAAAGATGGAGCTAGGACAACGTAGAGGTTCTGGTTATCAATAGAAGGGTGTGACAAGTCAACTAAAGTCTAATGCAGACAAAGGTCTGAAGATGAGTGAAGGACAATGTCATGAATGTCAAGGATATGGACATTTCAAGGCTGATTATCCTACTGTCAAGAGACGATAACAATTGAAGTGTTCTGAATGTAAAGGGTTGGATCACATAAAGGCAGAGTGTGTTGGAAACACTAGAAGAAAGGAGAAATCCTATGTGACCTGGAGCGAAAGTGATTCAGAAGATGGTGACAAAGGTGAGATGCTAAGTTTTGTAGCATATCTGGGTGTGATCGAAGATGAGGAGTAAGTATAATCTGATGAAGAAGATGCTGAGCTGACGCTGGATGATGAAAACAAGATCCTGTGTGAGAATCTCAATAAGACTAAGAATGAGAACAGGGAGCTTGAAAGTCAGAATATCCGATTAAATGATTACATGAAGTGTCTGCATTCAGATTATGATAAGCTGACAAAGGATATCAGATCTAAGAATCTTCAGAGAACTGTTGATCAACTTTGACACGATCTCAAGGCAAAGGTAGAAGAATGTCAAAGGATGATTAAGAGTAACCTTGAACTGCTCAAGGAGATCAAGTACCTGAAGGAACAGTTGGACTGTGAGAAAAGTAAGTCTGAAGTGCTGCAAGGTCGTTTAGATGAACAACTGCGCAACATCACATGATGCTGAGCAAATGCACTAAAGACCTGGATAAGCTGCTCTCTGTGGGACAGTTAGAAAAAGCACATTGGGGTCTGGGATATCAAGGTGGATCATCTGGAGATAACTCATCATTTGTTAAAGCTTCGGGGCCAAAGGAGGTCCAGAATAGGCAATCTGAAGCTCTCAAATGGAATCGTACAGGAAGATTGTCTTTGTGTTACTACTATGGTAAACCAGGATACATCAAGACTTACTGTTTTAGATTTCAGGAAAAGGTTGAGCAATTGCTGAAGTACAAACCAGGATATCCAGACAGGAGGTTGAAAGACAAAGTGTGGGTACAGAAGCAAGACCTGTACTGTAATGTTGCATACACTGCTGATACACCAGAGTATAAGAGTATCAACACAAAGTTGTATTTTGACAGTGGCTGTTCTAGACACATGACCATCAGTCAAGCTAACCTTGATAAGTTTGAGGATGTGTCAGCTGGGAAAGTGACCTTTGGAGATGGAGCAAAGGGCAAGATCAAAGGTAAAGGAAACACTGGAGGACCAGACAAACCTGATCTTGTAAATGGGTTCTATGTTAAAGGGATAAAGGCTAATCTTATCAACATCAGTCAGTTGTGTGATGAAGGATATGATGTAGTATTTACCAAAACAGACTACAGAGCTTTGGATAAGAAGAAAGATATAAAGCTCAAAGGTATCAGGACAGGGAATAACTATTATGGGTAGAAGCAGGCTGATAGGTGTTACAATGTTACAAGGGATAATGATTTGCATCTGTGGCATCAGAAGCTAGGTCACATGAATGTCAGGACTATGACTAAGCTGATCAATCAAGAACTGGTTCGGGGTGTTCCAAAACTTGTGTCAGATCATAATTTTGTGTGTGGACCATGTTCTAAAGGAAAATACGTCAAAGTACAACACAAAGGAAGTTATGATATCCAGACCAAAATGGCTCTAGATCTGGTTCATATGGATCTCATGGGACCAATTCTGGTAGAGAGCATTGCTGGTAAAAAGTATGTGTTTGTTATAGTTGATGACTACACCAGAGACACATGGGTTCGATTCTTGAAGGAGAAGTCAAAAACTTTGAAAAGCTTCAAAATCCTTGCACTACAATTGAGGAATGAGAAGTGGGGCATTAAGACGATTAAAAGTAATAATGGTGGAGAATTCCAGAATGATATGTTTGAAAAGTTATGTGGTGCACATGGGATAAGTCATCAGTATTCTGCTCCACGTACTCCACAGCAGAATGGTGTAGTGGAAAGGAAGAATCAGACACTACAAGAGATGGCTCGAGAAATGTTACATGGGAATCAAGTGGCAAAGCATTTCTGGGCTGAAGCTGTTAGCACTGCCTGTTACATCATAAACAGAGTGTATGTACGTCGAGGTACCAACATGACGCCTATGAGATGTGGAAAGGTAAAACACCAAGTGTGAGCTATTTTCATGTGTTGGGTGTGTGTGCTATATTTTGAATGATAAGGATCAACTCGGGAAGTTTGATGCCAAGAGTGATGATGGTATATTTCTTGGATACTCTAGCTCAAGCACATCATACATAGTGTATAACAAAAGAACCAGGATGGTGATGGAGACAGTGAATATTGTGTTTGATGATTCACAGCCTCAACAGAGGTGTGTCAAGCTGTTAGACATAACCGATGAGCCAGCCAAGGAGATATAACGATTCTGATGTAAGGGGTGATGATCAGGAATCAGAATCAGATGGTGATGGCTCAAATGGAAAATTCAACCAAGGGTTCATCGAAATCATTCACAGAGAGATGTGATTGGAGAAGTAACATGAGGTAGAGTTACGCGCAAGAGGCAGATTGACTTCAAAGAAATAGTTAGGTTTGCATGTTTTGTGTCAGCAATCGAACCTAGGAATCACAAGGAAGCATTGGTTGATGAATATTGGATTGCATTAATGCAAGAAGAGTTAGAGCAGTTTGAACGAAGTCAAGTTTGGAACTTGACACCTAGGCCAGACAATGTGAATGTTATTGGCATAAAATGGATCTTCAAGAACAAGATTGATGCACATGGTAACGTCCTGAGAAATAAAACAAGGCTAATTGCTCAAGGATGTTCCCAGGTTGAAGGGATTGACTTTGATAAAATATTTGCTCCTGTTGCAAGACTGGAGTCAATCAGGTTTCTGTTTGGAATGGCATGTGTGTTGAATTTTAGAGTACACCAGATGGACGTCAAGAGTGCATTTATGAATGGGATTCTACAAGAAGTGTATGTCGAGTAGCCTAAAGGTTTTGAGGATCTAGATCATCCAACGAATGTCTACAAACTTAAGAAGGCTTTGTATGGTCTCAAACATGCACCACGAGCTTGGTATGAAAGGTTGACTACGTTCTTGATTGAACAAGGATACAAACGAGGAAGTGTTGACAAGACACTGGTCATTATGCTGATGACATAGTGTTTGGTTCAACAAACCAGAAGCTTGTGGATGTGTTTGTCAAAAGTATGATGAAAGAGTTTTAGATGAGTATGGTTGGTGAACTCACATACTTTCTGGGGTTCCAAGTGAAGCAGGCTGCTGAAGGTATTTTTGTCACTCAAAGTACCTATGCTCGAAACCTAGTGACTTGGTTTGATCTTCAGTCAAGAAAAAAAGCAAAGACACCAATGGGATCAACCACTAAGCTCTCAAAAGACGAGCATGGAGAAGCAGTGGATGAAAAGCTGTATCGAGGGATGATTGGGAGTCTGTTGTACCTGACTGCAAGTAGACCAGACCTCTGTTTTAGTGTTGGAATGTGTGCCAAATATCAGGCCACCTAAGATGTCTCATTTGCAAGCTGTGAAGCGAATCATCAAGTATGTCAAAGGGACTGCGGATCTGGGTATTTACTACACCAAGGATACCAACAAGAATATGGCTGGGTATTGTGATGCTAATTAAGCTGGGTATCTGGATGATCGCAGAAGCACAAGTGGAGGATGTTTCTTTTTGGGGAACAATATTGTGTCCTGGCATAGGAAGAAATAGAACAGTGTGTCTCTGTCAACAGCTGAGGCGGAGTACATTGCTTTAGGGAGCTGCTGCACACAACTCCACTAGATGAAACACATGGCTGCAGATTATGGTACACTCTCTAATTCCCTATTAGTGCATTGTGATAATCAAAGTGCCATCAATATTGCTAAAAATCTTGTTCAGCATTCACGCACAAAACACATAGATGAAACATATGGCTGCTTTAGGGAGCTGCTGCACACAACTCCACTAGATGAAACATATGGCTGCAGATTATGGTACACTCTCTAATTCCCTATTAGTGCATTGTGATAATCAAAGTGCCATCAATATTGCTAAAAATCTTGTTCAGCATTCACGCACAAAACACATAGATATCATGCATCATTTTATCTGTGAACTTGTTGAGGAGAAACTGATTGTGGTTGAAAATGTGGGTACTGATTTTCAACTGGCTGATCTATTCACAAAAGCTCTTGGTTTTAATTGATTTGTTAATCTAAGAAATACTATTGGCATTTGTGAAATCTAACTTGCTGGTTGAGTTTTGTATATTGAAACAGAGACAAGTGCTGGAACATGTCATAAGAAAGTTTTCAAGCTGTTTTTCAAAGACTTTTGGTCCCTTTCTATATAGTGTTTGATGGAAAAAAGCTGCATGTCATGCCGGTTCTTTACAGTCAAGTACAAGTGTGTGCACCGAGGCTATGGTAAAAAAGGCTGGAATAAGAGGATGAGCTGTGCAAAGAAACTCTTGACGCAGCAAACTGAAAATCAAGGTGATGTTTCTGTGTCAAGATGCACCAGCTACACCACTATCCATACGGTCATCAGAAAGAGAAAGGGGGTTGCAAGAAAAAAAAAATAGAAAAGAAAAGAAAGCACAAAAAAGCATCCCCAGAGCTTGCTCACATATGCTCATATGCCTGAAAGGTCAAGTGATGGCATTCTCTGACTGACTACCCTTGCAAAACAGGCTATTCTCTGACTGACTACCCTTGCAAAACAGGCTACACTGTCATGTTCTTGAGAAGTCAAGTGATGGCACAGACAACTGTTCAAAGCTATTATTCCAGAGAGATTTCTAGCCATGCCGAAGGAATGACCAAGCGGAAAGCTTGATTGTGTGGGATGCGGGAATGCCAGTGCGAAATGACTAGCCATCCAACCCAGGGATTGAACTATTTTCATATGAAAGGTTTTGACATGTTCTGGTGCATGTTTTGGATCAAGTCTTGATACCACACTGATCAGACAGTGAATTTCCAAGGTAAACGACATATCTTTAATACTCAAAAGCTCATACGGACTATCATTTTTTGGGTCACTGAACGTCTGTGTGATTTGATCTTTGATTGTCTAGTAGTATTTCCTGTGTTTTAAAATGTCTGTTGGAGAGCGCAAGTAAACCAAACAAGTTCTTGATTGGCGGTCTGTGTGTTATATCACAAAATTGCACTGATGGGGTTTGAGAGTGGTTTCATGTCCGGGTATGTTAGGCCCAATAAATATGTGTAGGCCCATATATGTTTTTAGAGGGAAAAACCTAGGGTTTTACTTGTCACATCAATCAAAAGGGAGAAAAAGAGGAAGTGAACGGTTTTTGTTATATTATTGTTCAAGATTCTCAAATTGTTTTTCTTTACCGTTGAAATCTCCAAATCCTAAAATCAAGATTAATGCTATCTTTTCTGGTCTACAATCTCTTGTTCAGCAATGGTCGTCGTCTTCGACGGGCTCGGATAGTTCTGATGGGTTTTAAGAAGCTGTGTCGAGCCCAAGCGTCGCCATGCAAGTGAATCCGAATCACTTGGCGATATTTCTGTACTGTCCTCCGTCGGGGATGTTAGCGCTGCTCTGGTACCCTCGCCTCCTCCTACAAGGGTGATTTCTCCGATTCGTGTGGATGAGCCAATGGGTTCACAGAGAAGCGATGATTCAGAGACTTCTGGGTCAAAATCCTTCAAGCATGAGACCGCTGCTACTGGGTCTCGTCATCTGCACAAGCTGTACCGCTCTCATCGCAGTCAGAACCCTAAGGCCACTGGTGTATATGGATATGAGTTTGCTGCTGCATCGAATCACCCGTTGAGGTCCCTGACACTTCAGATAGTGAGGTGGCTGCTACAGTAAAGAAGAAGAGCGGACTCTGTCCCTGGAAGTCTGAGGGTTCGTCTTTTCGAATTACTACTGCCAGATCTCAGCCGTCTGCATTTTAGGCTGTGTTTGATGCCACCAGGTTCCTGTCTCATGCTGCGCAATCAAGATATGATCTCTTTGTGACTCATCTCTTTCATCAGGAACGTGTGGTGGATTTTGGTGCTAATCCTGCTGAGGTTGAGAGGATTAACAAAGATGCTGGTTTTCTGAATACGGTTACCATGGTTAAACTATTTGTGGATGAGATTGTGAGGGAGTTCTGGGCACATCTTCCTACTATGAAGATTGAGGAAGATTCGGGGGTTGTGTGGGTTCGTGGTCATGAGTATGAGTTCTTCCATATGAGGATCAATGCTCTGTTTGATCTGCCAGATGTGGATGATACTGAGCCTCTGGTTGCTACTGCCAAGGTCACCGAAGCTGATTTGGTTCACTTTATCACTGGTGGTAAAATCAAGACTATGGGAGGCATCACCTCGACCACTCAGTATACAGCTGACAAGAATGCTCTCCTCAAGATCTGCAGCTTTAACTTGTACCCTACAAAGAAGTCAGGGTACATGAACAAGACTCGGTTCATGATGCTGTACAAACTGGCTCACAAGATTCCGTTCAACTTTGGGAAACTTGTGTTTGATCACGTGCTACTTTTGGCTCTCTCTCTCCCGAGTCAAATTTCTTCCTACCGTATCAGATTTTGATCTACCAGTTACTGGAGACACAACATCCTGTAAGCCTGAATCAGGGAGAAAAGCTGCCAGAGGTCAAAATGTACAAGAAGGATGCTCGGATTGGAGGCAATATGACCAAGCTTTGCACAGCTATGTGTTTGGCAATCGAGGTTCTCCAGGAGGCACTTGCAGCAGGTAAGTTTCACTTAAACTCTTCACTTGTTATGGCTGTCTTAGATATTTTTATCTTAGTTATGCTATCAAGCAGGGGGAGATAAGGCTGATTCTGATCAATCAGAGAATGAACCAGAGGTGGCACCAGCCAGTGACGCCAAGAACAAGAGGAAGAGGAAGGCATAGTTGTGGGGGAGCTGCTATGTCATGTGTTTAACTTTAGATCTAACATATTTCTCTGTTCTTGGCATGTTTAACATATTTTGAAGTTAATCTTGGATCACATTAAGTGTGATTCTATTTTACCAGCTGTCTGTAGAGAAACTGGCTTTTATAAGCGAAACATGATCGCTAATATGTTTGGTTACTTCGGTTTTTTATGTCTCTCTCTATTTTTGCTTGAGATGGTGGATATTTTCTTGGCTTTTTCTTTGTGTGTGATATGTGTTGATAGGTACCAAAAGAAGGAAGTGCTTAATTATCAAACTAAGCTAAAAAGGGGAGATTGAAGATGCATCAGGTCTGTGAGGTAGAAGCTGTGAACACAGAAGATGTATCAGACAGCCGGACAGGAAGCAAGGGCCTGGAGTGGCAGGAAAGCTAACATGTCAAGACTTGCTGAGCTGGACAGGAGAATATTGGCGCTGAAGATTTGAAGATCTTGGCGTGCCCAAAATATGGAAAGCATAAACTTAAAGACCACGTTTATGCCTTTTTGCATATCTTGGAGAATATCTTGAGAATCCTAGGGTTAGGATTTTGGGGTATTCGTATATAAGGTATAAGGTTCATACCTAGGAGATGTAACACTTAGAGACACACTTTTGAGAGATTGTAACTTGAAGCTTCGACGAAAAACATAAGTTGTCAAGGTGAGTGTTCAACCTTTTGATTCACAAGGGTGTGAGATCATCAGATAGCATAGACTATTGATTCGTTGGATATAAAACAATTTAAGAACTAGACGTATATAGATCCATATAGGTGAATCTTGTAAATGTTACTTATACTGAATAATAGTAGATACGTTGGCTTGGCGCCTTCCAAGCAAAATATTGTGTTGTGCTTGTTCTCTAAATTTACAGACTTTATGTGCAAAATATTCTTCATACATAAACATATTCAGAACACGATTTACAAAAAATATTTCATGTTAACCATTTAAAACATCTTTCAAAACATAGCAAACAAACCTTTACATTTCACGTTCCTCCTCGGCTGCTATATGTAAACTGAAAGGAGACTAAAAAAAGTCCTGGCCAATATAGAATTGTTTAGTGAATCTAGATTATCCTAGCACTCATTCAACTATAATATAATTAATAAATATGTATCAAGTATAATAATACTACTTTATTATATAATAAATATGTATCAAGTATAATAATACTACTTTATTATACCAGAGACAATTTTCTTATATAATAATCACAATCATAACAATCATCACACACATATATAATAACAAGATTACATAATCCATAAGGACTCACGAGTCCTTATAAAACACAACTCTATCCTCTGAACTACTCATCGTGATTTAGTACATGTCTTTACTACACAAGGTGACCTGGCAATCCTATTAACCACAAACGCTATACTAGTTCTTAGTTCATATTGTTACCTTCTCGGTAACCTCAACTAGCTGTCATTAGTATAAGACCTTAGACTATAGTTCCTTCTCTGTGTCTTCGTACCCAATACATGTTATTGATATTCTCGAATTTTACCGCTTTTTCTTGATTTCATCTTTTTCTTTGTGTTTTTTCTTGTGTTTCATTGTATGTTTGTTGCATTTAGAGTTTTAATATGTGTTGTTACATTTAAGGTGTCCTAAGTTGTTTTGTGTTCTTTTTGGTTGGTTTATCTTTATTTAGGTGTTTGATGATACTTGGATTAAAAAGGATGCATGGAGCTTGAAGCCAAGGTTTTTAGAATGGAATTGTCGAAAAGAATCTAAAAAATGATTGAGCAAATCTCATTTCAGGTCATAACAACCTACCTGGATCGAGCTGAAAATGACCCTAATTCAACAAACACAATTCATCGCTGAAAAAATTCACCCGTAAATCATGACCCACGTGCTGGGTAACCACCATCCATCCCGTGACAGATCGGTTGTTACCATCCATTCGAGAAAATCTTACCTGCGGACCGGCCCATGCACACCCGTGACCAACTCGTCAGTTATCCCGCTGTTATTTTCCACTTTTTAGGTCGGATCCGACCCGTGGCAAACTGAGTCGACCAGATTCTGACCCCTTTTGCTATTTAAGTTGTTTAAGACCATTTTTAATCTAAGTTTCACTTTCGAAACAATTCTAAGAAATTTGGGAGAGAACAAAAGACTCATTTGCTATTTTTTGATGGAGATTTCAACATTCTACCCACTTTAGTGATAATTTCTTATTAATACCTTTCTCTTTATCTTTAATTATATATTTTCTTTCATTAACTTTTTTTTTCTTTGTTCTTAAATATGTGTGAGTAGTTTACATATTGGACTTGGATTTGATAGATTAGATTGATTAATGGTTGGATAATGATGCTTAGGACTAGATTTTTTGGAGTTTCGCTGATCACTTGCGCTTTGGTTTTGAAGGAGTCTCTTCTTTTGTCCACATATCCTTGCGAGAGACTATTTCCTCTTTTTGGTTGGTCTGGCCACGTTTTGTCTTTTTCTGGAATATTTCTTCTGACGGTGGGGGTGTTCTCCTTTTCTTTCCCTTGCTAAAGGTAGCTTTCCCACCGTGACTAGACCAACTGTTCTTGGGAATTACGACAATGCATGCCCTTCGTAGGAGGAATCGTAGGGCTCTTCCACGTTGTTCTACAATGCACTGCCTTTCACAGCCGGTGAGTGTGTCGGGATTCCTAGGAACGCCGGGCTCATCGGCTCGAATCTGTCGCCGGTATAGTGAGGAGTTTTGCCAGAGACGCCTTCCAGTGTGGCTCCCACACTGCGGTGGTAGACTTCCTCGGCTGAGGATTTTTTTTACAGATTTTACTCCTCGATGTACTCTCCTCTTAGGTTTGCTAGCGTTTTTCCTATCGAGGGTTCTTCTCCCTGGTGGTGTGTCCACATTTCCCTCTCTAGTGTCGCCGCTTGCAGAATGTTTTTAGTCACTCATGTAGTGGGTAGTTTTCGTGTAAAGTTTGCTAGAGCTCTTTTGGGAGTGGCAGAGCTGCCGTCAGATGGGTGCTTCGAGCTGTCGAGGAGTGCGCTCTCCATTCGCCGTTCATCGGTATTCCTCCTAGCATGTGATGCCCCCACATGCCATCCATCTGTTCATATATGGGTACTCTTTGACGGATATGAGTCCCTAAGGGTTTGGTCAACGTTTGTTGAGTTAGTAACATAGGTGCCAAATTGTTCAAGGCATTTTTCATCAGTGGGTACAACCACTAGAGGAAAAGTTTCCTACACAATCAACAAATGCATTGAGGTTGGAAAAATACGATGGTGGGATGTTTTCCGACTACTCTCTGACGCTCAATTCAGCAAAAAGAGAGTGAGAACAGACAGAAATACCAAAAGTTGAAGCGTTGAAAAACTTGGAAGAAGTCAAAAAACAAAAGAGAAAGGAACGAAGTGACACCGGGTCATGATGGGTTGATCCTCTGTGTATCAGGACGTTTGTGAGAAAAATTTGGGTGGTGAGAGTTATTGAAAATAAAATATTTCGAGTGGAGAAGGGCCAAGTATGGCTGGGAAAGTGACAGAGGGTGGTCGAAAAAGTGACCGTGATAGGTTGGAAAGAGATATGGTCTCGAAGAAACAAGGAAAACTCAAGTGTTTAGAGAGAACAATATTTTTTTAGAAAATGTAAGCAAGAAGTCAAAGATATTTTCTTTATCTCGTTGGAGAAAAGGGTATTAATAGAGGTTTATCTACCCGAACTAGTATACCGGATCACGCGTCCTAGGTCGGATCGGATCCGGGTCCATCGGTTTGGACATGTACGAAACACTCGAGTGATTTTCACTTACCACCATTGTCTTTACGTGCCAGCTGCCCGACAACTTAGTCTCGAGACACAAAGCAACATCATCGCCTTACAAGAAACATCGGATAATGCGATGGGTCAAGCACTGGAAGGTTCCTCAAAATCACCCTTGTCTACTTTAATCGTCCTGTGGTGTAGATGTTAGTTGTTTTACGTATCAAATACACAAGGTAAATAAGATTAATCGTTTGACCAAATTCTAGTTTAAATATGTTCGACTTATTGAAGTTCGCGCCATAGAAGAATGAAAATTGATACTTACCTCAGGTTTCTGATACTGAAACTCGGGATGCGTGTCTAGCTCCCCATCTACTTTTCTACATGTACGTTTTACCACTCAGTCTCCAGCCTGATTTGTTCTTCGCGGTGTGGCCACACCGTTCGGGACGAGATGTAGAGATATGTGGTCTAGCCTGTTAAGTTATCTGGGTCATTGTAGATCAAAGCCAAATACCTCTAGGGGGCGGCCCAATAGACCAACTGCACAAATGGCGGTAAGAGATTCATCTAATCTAAATACACGTAACGCTAAGAGATTCACCTAAGTTAAGTGGATAGATTTATCCCAGACAGTTAGCCAACTGAGGTTTAGCTTAGTTTGGTAATCCGTAAAATGAATAGTACCAAATAAGTGGATTAGACATACTTGAGTGTTTCATGTCCTATGATTAAGCTTGATGATTGTCTAATGTTAGTCCAACTTAGTCAGTTACCTTACCCATGATCAATGGTTTAGTTTTTACCAATTTCACTAAACCGATGTTTACTTCTAAAATTCTTTATTTTTTCTAAACCAAATCATAAATTTAGCTTTGAATTTTGATCGATGATAGAAAAAGAATCGTAAAGACAATTTCGGATCACCAAAAAATGGTTAACATCATTGATCACTGGTGACTAGCAATTACCAGCATTGACATATAGTGATCCGAGATCTTTTAAACTCTTTTCACCTAGAAAACCATATTAAACCATGTTAGATCCATTGAAAACATTATCTAGAGCTTAGGAGGAGTTCGAATATGGTTTTTGGTCAGAAAACTTACGTAAGAAGCAAATTTAAAAATTATCCGATTTGAAAGTCACGGCAGTTCTCCGCCTCTTTCTATAGTCTCACAGAGTCTAGATCACATGGATGAGAAAGTGAAGAATACATCAAATTCATTTTTGAAACTTTATAAAAAGGCTAGAAGAACAAATTGGAAAAAGACAGAGCCGGCGGTTCACGACGGCTAGGAGTGGTTTAAGTGATGATCTTTAATTAAATCGTAATTTTTCTTAGTTCAATCTAAAACTGAAATTAAATCGGGACAACTGTATAAATTTCCACACTACTCGAAAAAGATTATCCAAGACTTATATCATCATCTCCATTTTCTTGGAATCTATAAAATTATTTGTGTGCGATTTTCCAAAATATCAGGAATTTGTGTTATTTTTGGAAATTCTCTAAATTTTTACGAATGGTACATCACCACGTGGAAGTTCATTCGATGTTATTTTTGTTATAGTACGAGATGCTACAAAACCTATCCACAACAAAAGAGACTCATATTTGGAACACTAAAGCCAAGCAGGTGCACTATCACTACCTTATTTGGTTTCGAGCTAAAATGCCTAATGGGTCGGAATTATGATGTTTGCCTTAAACAATGATATACTTTGGTTTTTACGGTACTTAACTATAGTTTTAAAGGTTTTTATTTAGTATTTTATATTGGTTTTAGTGTTTTAAAAGTGCTTTTAGTGTTTTTCGAGTTTCTAGAGTCTTTACATGATATTTACACAAATTGGACTAAAAATGAAAAAGGCAAGAAATCAAGAATCTTGACAGATCTGAAGCATCAGAAGTTTGAGATTCGTTGAAGACCTTAAACTTAAGGGATTAAGCGGAAATTTGGGCACAAGATAAACACAGGATTTAGCTTTCATCCAAAAGTGGTTTCAAGTCATTTGGATCAACGGTTGAAGAATTATACCAATTTTTGAGAAGCATGTCCAAGTAGACTTGAACTGGCGAGTCAATGAGCTTTTACCCACGACTCCAGCCATTGTGACCACGGGCATGAGCCAATATCACGTCCCTCATGCTTCTTTATGCCGTGGCTCATGCTCTTGACGAACCCAAAGCCCAAATCCAAGTCCAAACATGCCCAAGACTTTCATAAACCAAAAATAAAAAAGACCTAGAAGCTTCTCAACACTTATAAACACACCTCTCTCTTGTAATTTTAGGGAAACCACGAAATATAACTTTGCAGCCACGAAATTTACAGACACCATAACATATTTTTATAGTTCTTATTGTTTAAGAGAGAAAGATCGTCCTTTTTGTAACCATTGAAGAGATCTCTAAACCCTTTTTCTTCTACTTGATTTTAATTATGCGATTCTTCTCTTCTTCTTATGTGTTGATTTTCTTAGTTATGATTGAGTAGTTTCTTTGTTGGGTTTAACGGATATTCAAAGGGGATTCATGGATTGTTAAATTTAGGTTTTTAGATTAGAGTTTATTCTTTTAGAGTTTTGCGTTCTAGATTCATACGTATTGCTTATTGCTAGAGTAGTTAACTATAAACTCATTTTAGGTTAACTTATCCACCAAAAGTGCATCTAAGCAGCATGAACTAATCTAGACGAGAGAAAGACGCTATAACCTGCGTTAGGTTACATAAAGTATTTGTGAACATATCGAATCTAATCTTATTATATGTTTAACTGCTTGATTGCTTGCGAGAGTTGAGTAATTAGGTTATTTAAACATAGATAATTAGTGTTGCGAGAGTGGATTAATTATTCATTAGTTATTTGAGTGCACAAACATTATCTAATTGAAATTTCCTAGTTTGATTTATCTAAGTAAAACATATATATAATACGAACATTAGAATCAATAAAATCCCAAATTTTTTGGTCTTGTTCGTCGTTTTCAATACATATCACCAGAGAAGAAGACGACGAACAAGACAAAAAATTTGGAATTTTATTGATTTTAATGTTCGTATTATATATATGTAATTGTTAGTAATAACAATAAAATGCTAATGACACAATGATTATGTATGTGCCACATATTCCAAGGAAATCTGGGTTCGAGTCCTTCTTTTTACATTATTTTGCTTATTAAAAAAATTCAAAACTATGTCGTTTTGATGATAGATACACGATGATATACCGATTGAAAAACATATACACAGGCGAGGGCTATATTGCGCATTTTTTTAAGTTGAAGGGTAATTTTGCAAACAAAAACTTTGTGACATGTTTTTTTGCATCGTTTTGATGATAGATACACGGCGATATACAGATTTAAAAACATATACACATGCGAGAGCTATATTGCGGGTGACCGTTGAGTTGGATAGATCGACCTGCATTTTTTTAAGTTGAAGGGTAATCTTGCAAAAAAAAACTTTTTGACGGGTTTTTTTACAGAAAACCCTTTTTTATTATTTTTAAAGTGTTTATTACAGTCTGATTTTCGTACATCACTCTTTTTATTTTGTCTTAGCTTTGTTTGAATCCAACAGATTTGTAGTGCAGTTTTCAGGTTTAAGTCTTCAGTGGATCCACCCCTAAGTACTACTGCATTTGCTGTGCACTTACAGTTTTATTTCAGGATTTAAAACCTGAGCACATCAAACACTAAACTACATTTTGGACTTATTTCTCTTTTCTCTTTTGACCATTTTCTGGACGTCTCTAGAAATCTCTAGAAAAACTTAGAACGTTCAAAAGTGCCTTAGAGAGTTGTAGAATTTGTAGAAATGTGTAAAATGATCTAGAGGACTATTCTATACCGTTAAATCGGATTACTCACACCGTCCATTTAAGAGGTGATTGGGTATATAAAGTGGTGGGATCTTTAATTTGTAATCAACCAAGCATTTTCCAAGTAATAGAGTTCTCTAATTGATCTCTTTCAATGTTTTTTTCTCTCTCCATGATCCAAAAGTTTAAGTTTGGGTTGGGCTGACTTAGCAACCGCAAGACGTGCAAAAGTGATGAGGTCGCACAAATTGGTTCACGAGAAATCAGTCTGTTACAAGTGGTATCATAGCTAAGTTCGACCAAAGGTTTGACAAATAAAATTATTATTGAGGAGGATGGACAAGGAAAACAAGGAAATCGACAACAACTCTAATATTACCAAAGACATTGGAAGGGATTCCACGAATGTTTATGGAGCAGCCATGAACCAAGGGATAAGAGCCTTTTTAATCAAATGTTGGGGCTGACCATGGAGGAGCTCAGGTTGAGGCTTTAAAGGGCCGAGCATGCCATGACTAAAATCGAGAATCACGTGTTCATACAGTTGGAGGAAGTAAAAAAAATGATTTCGACTTAGATTCTTGGTTTGTTTGGCTTGATGAGTTGGTCATGGAGGCGATCCAAGTCTTTAGAGAAAGCATTAGGGATATGCATGCTCGCATCAAAGAAATGCAATAAAACTTGGCATTGTGCGAGCAAATGGATGCCGATGGAGGGGCTATAATCACCAAAACAAGGGATTCGACCAAGGTAGATTTTCCAAGGCCATCGTTGTTCAATGGTGTAAGAAATGTCCAAGAAGTTTAGAACTTATGGAAGATGGACTGATATTTATCTTGGTTTCCATCATTTTTACTGGAGTAAGAGACGCCAAGAAGTTGATGAGAACTTATGAAAGATAGATTGGCATTTATCAAATTTTGGTCTAGCAGACGAGCCAACAAAGATCAAATCTGCAGTATCATACTTAGCAGACACGATTATGCTTATGGTGGAGGAGGTGAGGCGTAAACATTGAAAGGTGAACATGTCAGATCAATACAAGGGACGATTTTGAAAGAGACTTGAAGCATAAATTTTACTGAGAACGTTATGTACCATGTTTCAAAAAGGTAAGAGAGCTTCGACAAGGAGGTATGATTCAAGACTATGTAAATGATTGTATCACTTTAATGTTGCAAATCTCTAGCATGATCGAGGAATACTATGTGTTAGCTTCATCGTTGGATTTCAATCTTAAACCAAGAAATAGTTGAAAAGGCACATGGTCTGATTAGTTTATGAAGAATCATGGCAGCGAGTAACTCTCAAATTTTTTCATCCAAAGCCACCTTAAGACCTATGAGAGGGAAACGAGGGGAATTGCGGTTCATTGAAAAATTACTTCAAAAATTGGATTTTTCAGAGTAATAGATCTCCTAGGTTATGTAGTGTGTCCAGTCGGTCAAATGTCAGGTTTTAAATAATGGTCAACAACAAGAACATATAAAACCTCATAGAAGACTGAGACAAGGAGAACCTTTATCGTCATATTTATATATTTTATGTACAAATTTTTTAATTGCCAATATTCAGAAGGTGAAAAAGAGAAAATGCTTACGGGGTTGAGGATTGCGAGAAAAAGCCTTCTGGTGTCGCATCTACTCTTTCCAGATGACAGTCTATTCTTTGTAAGGCAGAAAATAACCAATGTACGGTTATTCTCAATATATTGAAACAGTATAAACGAGCATCATACCAATATATTAATTTCACAAAACCATTGCTTCAGTTCGATCATTTGGTGGAGGATCAAGTTCAGGATGAAATGAAAAATATTTTGAGGATTTCAAAGTTGGGTGGTATGGGATCCTACCTTGGATTATCAGAAAGTCTAGGTAACTCTAAGAGTAAAGTTTTTGCTTTCATTTGAAATCAATTGCAGAATTGGATAAATGGTTAGTCAACTAATTTTTTTTCAAAAGGGGGTAAAGAGGTTCTTATCAAGTTAGTGTAGGCGATTTTACCAAGATATACATATGCGATATGTTGTTTTAGACTACCAAAACCAATTACTTCCCGACTTTCAAGCTCAATAGCGAAGTTTTGGTGGAGTTCGAAGAATGGGCAATATAGCTGTTTGCATTAGATCGCTTGGCAAAAATTTTGTCGTCATAAATCCAACGGTGGAATTGGATTCAGGAATGTCGATGATTTTAATTCAGCCCTACTAGCAAAGTATTTATGGCGCTTAATAGATAACCGGAAATTTCTTTTTGCAAAGGCTTTTAAAAGGTGGTATGATAGATCGTATAAGTAATTACTTACTTTCTTATGGTTGGAGGAGCATTATTTCAGCAAGATCAGTGAAAAAATGGAATGATCAAAAGAGTCGGTTTAGGGTACTCAATATTAGTCTGGAATGATCTTTGGATTCTGAATATTATGCCTCGTCCTGCAAAATGCCTATAATTTTCATCCAACCTTAACGGTGAACCAATTGATTAGCCTAGAAAAAATCATGGTGTATATAAATGCTTAATGCACTTATAGATCCTATAGATGTTCACATAAATTTGAATACACCAATAAGTAGAGTATACAAAGCAATTTGGATGGCGTTTTACTAAATCAGGTAAGGTTAAGCGAGGCTATTAGATAGCTCAACACTCGTCTTTCATAGAGAATAGAGCTCCAATGTTTGGTCTAGATGTTAAGTCGCTTCAGGCATACTCTTGGAAGTTAAAATGTTCCTCAAACTTGAAACACTTCTTATAACATACTTTTATGGTTATTTATCGGTTAATTTAAATTTACAGAATCAATGAGTTAACTGTGATTCTTTTTGTCCCTGGTGTGAAGTTAAAGAGGAGATGATTAATCATATCCATTTTGAATGTCCACCGACATTACAAATTTGGGCTCTTTCGAAAACCCCTCGACCATAGGTTGTTATCCGATTTCCTCATTTTGTTTTCGACTTTTTATTCTGGCGATAATATGGTTCTCCAAAGAATCAAAGTTTCGCAATGATTATCTGGTTTATCTGGAAAACACGGAATAATAAAGTTTTAAATGGAGTGGATCGATATCGATATCCACAGGAGGTAGTTGAGTTAGCAGAAAGTGAGACAACAGCTTGGGAGACAACACAGTCTTGAACCAAAACCATCACCGGTTGATGCAGTGCATAATCTGACGGAAACCCCCCTCCTCCATGTCAAGCAGAATTCAATGTCGTATCGATGGATTATGAAAACCCTAAACTAGAGAATTATTTTGTTTTCAGATACGACAAATAAAAAATTTGTTAAACCGAGAACCAAAACCATCACCGGTTAATTTACAGATTTTGTTTTCAGAATTATTTTGATTTAAATAAAAAATTTGAGATTTTTTTTTGGTTTTTGTGTTAGTTGGTGAACAAACGAATTTTTAAACGTGTGGAAGTGAAGACGATTATTTACAGAATTTGTACTCATTTGCTTTATGTTTTATTTTTATTTTTTCAAGGACAGTAAGTTAAATGGGTTTACCTTAAGAGTAGTACGAATGGATATTTCAAATATGAACAAGTCTAAATCGTCGATGTATTGCCTCTTAAGGATATCTATAGTATCTAACGTTAAGTGTGAGTTACATGATTTTAATTTTGATCATTAATCATGCGGTTGGTTGGGATGAGTCCAAATTATGACAACTTATCTACGCATAGACATCGTATTAAGTAACTTGACCACCCTACCTAGGCTTCAGAATTTGAAGTATTAGATGGCAATTTAGGGCTCTCAATTGGGCTGTCACGTCCAAATGGATATGTCCAAGCAGACAATTTTTTTTTTGTGGTAAAAAATGGTCATGTCCATAAATGACCGCGTCCAATAATGGCCGCGTCCAATAATGATCGCGTCCAAATAGACTGTCCGCAGATCATAAAAATATATAATTTAAAATGTCAAAAAATGATTTGAATCAAAAATTTAAAACAAATTTGATCACAAGAATCTAAAATAAATATCCAAAAGCTAAAACTCACAAAATATCAAATTCAAAATCTAAAACAAATATTCAAAGGCCAAAACTCACAAAAGTATCAAATTCAAAGTCTAAAACAAATATGCAAAAGCTAAAACTCACAAAATATCAAATTCAACGTCTAAATCAAATATCCAAAAACCAAAACTCATAAAAATATCAAATTCAAAGTTGACAACAAATATCCAAATGCTCAAACTTACAAAAGTACCAAATTCAAAATCTCAACCCATAATTTTTTTTGTTTTTTTTTTGACTTTTTTCACCCAAATTGATAAAACCCTAAATTTGATTTAAATTTCACCCAATGTCTGTCTAATGACTATGCGGTCTAACCTGCTTTTGACCATGGAAAAAATTGGACTACTTCGTATTTGGACGTGACCATGACTGTCCATTAATGTTTTGGACTGGGTTAGTCCATAAACAGCCCGCTCAATTGACAGCTCTACATGACATTACCAATCAAATTATTTAGATTTCCGTAGAAAATGGTCCAAATACCTCTAAACTTTGTCCAAAGAACCAATACATAAAATTAATACTTAGCATTACATAATTTGTATAAGCTAAGTTACATGTGTCACTAAATAATTCGCCTAAATTAAATTATTGACAATGCTATATATATATATATTTTTTTTTTTTTTTGTTAAACCTTTGACATCTTTTTTTCCATAGTCATTTATTAACACTTTTTTCATCTGTCATTTTATCATTATTTTATATTGACTTTGTATTTAGTAATTAATTTTGCTGGATTTTTATAATTAGAATTTTAATTTACTATTCTACTTTAGAAAATTCTTTGACTTAAATTAAAAAGTGTTGAGATTCTTTTGAATTATGTTCGTTTTGAATTGTTTTTTTTTGTATGGCAATAAAAAAATGCTTTTTACATTTTCATTTACTTTGTATCAATCTTATATATATACCAAAGAAAACTACAAACAAAATAAAAAAGAGGCCTAAGGCAGAAAGTTATCCACCCATATATCATCTCCATCATCAGAATCTCCCCCTTCTCCCAAAAAAAAAAGTAAAAAAAAAATGCATGTGAAAATATGGGTTTCACAACTTGCTTTGATTCTCCTACTAGCAGTAGGGATTCTATACAAGCAAGCTCATGCGACAAGTCCGATCAAGACGGTCGTAGTTCTGGTTATGGAAAACCGATCGTTCGATCACATGCTTGGATGGATGAAGAAGCTCAACCCGGAGATCAACGGCGTGGATGGGTCGGAGTCGAACCCTGTGTCCGTGTCCGACCCTTCCTCTAAGAAAATCCAATTTGGGTCGGGTTCGCATTACGTGGATCCGGATCCGGGTCATTCATTTCAGGCAATAAGGGAGCAGATATTCGGCTCGAATGACACATCCATGGATCCTCCGCCGATGAACGGGTTCGTTCAAGTAGCATATTCGATGGACCCCACTGGTAACATGTCCGCAAGTGTTATGAATGGGTTCGAACCTGATAAGGTTCCTGTCTACAAGTCCCTTGTCTCTGAGTTCGCTGTTTTCGATAGGTAAATTTTTTTAACAATATTTTCCTGTCTTTTTGGAATTATTATTACGTAATACAATCTTATTGTCGCACCCTTTGTCGTCTTATTTGATCATCTTAGATCGGTATATATTAATATATTACGCAATAAAATTCGTTAGATATATTTCTAAAAAGAATAAATCTGAAATTAAAAAGAAAAAAAAAACAGATGGTTCAATTTTAATGGAAGTATTATTACGTCAGATAGTCTAGTTTTGTTAAGTACGTAATATTATAATAGTCTTATTGGCACTCTCTTTTGTGTACTTAGAACACCTCCAGTAGGAGGTTTTCATAGAGTTTCTCAACAATAAAAATAAGAAAAAATAGGAGAGAAAGAGAAATGGGTTTTTCAAATGAGAGACTTTGAGATACTCACGAGAGACTCTCATAGCACATGTCTAGTTGTAAATGGTTCAATTTCTTTTAAAATATTAAATTTTAATTAAATAACTAAATTATATTAAAATATTAATATTGTTTAGTTTAGAACTCCATTTGAGAAACTCTACCAATGTGGATGCTCTTATTGTTGTAAAAAAATATGATTAGTACTAAAAGGCAATAAATCTAAAATTTCGAAAAAACAGATGGTTTGCATCGGTTCCATCATCGACACAACCAAACCGAATGTTCGTGCACTCAGGGACGTCAGGGGGAGCCACAAGCAACAACCCTAAGTTTCTTGCAAAGGGTTATCCTCAAAGAACCATCTTCCAAAATCTTGAAGAAAACGACATCTCTTTCGGAATATACTACCAGAATATTCCGGCTGTATTGTTTTACCGAAACCTAAGGAAACTCAAATACGTGCCTAAATTTCATAGCTATGGACTCTCCTTCAAGGATCATGCAAAGAAGGGGAAGCTCCCTGGCTACGCTGTAATTGAGCAACGTTACATGGACACCATCTTCGAGCCGGCTACTGATGATCATCCTTCCCATGACGTCTACCAAGGACAGGTTTTTTTCCCCCTTTATCTTATAGTTATTTTATTATTAACAATTTATATTTACATTTTTCACTCAAAACTTTGTATGATTACACATTTCAGAAGTTTATAAAGGAAGTGTACGAGATCCTAAGAGCGAGCCCACAATGGAACGAAACTCTATTGATGATCACTTACGACGAGCACGGTGGGTACTTCGACCACGTGGCCACACCCGTCCGTAATGTTCCTAGCCCGGATGGTATAGTCGGACCAGAACCGTTCCTATTCCAATTCAACAGGTTAGGTGTTCGTGTACCAACAATAGCAGTGTCTCCATGGATCGAGAAAGCAACGGTGGTACATGGACCAAACGGATCACCATTCCCATCATCGGAATACGAACATTCTTCGATCCCCGCGACTGTGAAGAAACTATTCAATCTATCAACGCCTTTCCTTACAAAGAGAGATGAATGGGCTGGGACTTTTGAGAACATTTTGCAGATCCGAAAAGAGCCTCGAACTGATTGCCCCGAGACATTACCGGAACCAGTTAAGATAAGAATGAGAGAGGCGAATGAGAGTGCTCTTTTGAGTGAGTTTCAGCAAGAGCTTGTACAACTGGCTGCTGTTTTAAAAGGAGATGATGTGTTCACAACATTTCCTAGAGAAATAGGAAAAGGAATGACAGTGATTGAAGGGAAGAGGTATATGGAAGATGCTGTGAAACGATTCTTCGAGGCGGGTCGTTTAGCTCTCGCCATGGGAGCTAATAAAGAAGAGCTTGTCCATATGAAACCTTCCCTTACCGGAAGAAGACGTTAAACTTCGATTCCCATTTTTCATTTTAACTTCCAAAAATCATATTATATCTCTGCTTCTATTTCGCCATTACTGATGTGAAACCGCTATCTTATTAATAAAATAAAATTATTCTTTACCAAAAAAAAATTGAGTGTTCATAATTCGCATCCCCTCATTTTCTCTTGGGAAAATTGCACCACATTTTGAGATTTTATTGTTGGAACATATTTGATTAATAAAATGGGCCATTAAATAATCTTATTATTATGCAAAAATGTAATAAAAAGTGAATGAAAAAGGGACAAAGGGATTCCATGGGCTAAATGAAAAAGCCTCAAAATGTTGCCTAAATAAAAGAACATGTTTTTGTCCAACATTAGAAATTTGAGAAAATTTCTAGTAGTATATAAAGGGATGTACACATGTTTAAGTTCAAAACATTAGAACATACATGGTGCATGCATGAGAAAAAGAAAACAAGACCACACGCGCGCACTCGCCTCGCTGGGCTCATGCACGTAGGCTTATAAAGGAAGAGTTCATTTCACTCACTTTGAAATCTCAGAACAAAACGTTCCAACCCTCTTTCTCTCTTGTTTTTCATCTCTACTGTTTTTGCTAAAACTAAGTCTTAGTTCGAGAGTATATCATAGTATGCTAGTTCGTAGATTCTAAATTCGAGTGTTACAAATTCAGTCTCCTCAAAGTTGTATCCTGGGATTCATTATCACTATATATCGTCACACTACGTATGCTATTTTGAATTAAGGACATAGATAATAATCTCGCCTTCTTGAATTGTTTTATCTTCTTTATTTCATTCGTTTTGGATTTCAAATAAATCATTATTCTTCTATCGTTTGTTAAAATTTATCAGCAGTTTTCACATCCGATTTTACAAGGTTCTAACAGTCTTAATTCAAAATAATCTGCGTTCTGCATATAACATTAATCAGATTGAATTCTGCAAATTTCTTTATAAAAAAGATTTCAAAACGGTTTACAAATTTTTTATTCTTCTACGTTAAACGTTTCTGCGAACGTTTTATAACGCTTCCGCGAAACATTTTCGAATAGAATGCTTTTACATTTCTCTCTTACTCGCTACACTGTTTTGCAAACGCTCTCTAGCGCTTCTGTGAAACAGTTCTTAAACAATCTGTGAAACGTTGTATGCGAACGCTCCTTAGCGAATCCGCAAAATGTTTATCAAAAAGATCTATAATGTTTCTGGAAACGCTTGTTGCGACTTGAAGAACGTTTTAAAAATGATCTATATTTCAGTTTCCGCGAACGCTTTATAGCGAGATTGCGAAACGCCTAAACTCACTAAATTCAAACCGTTTTCGCAAACGCTTCTGAGCGAGTTTGCAATTCGGGTATTAGCAGTGATAAAAACGGTCTCACAAATGTTCCTTATAGTGGTATGTGAAACGTTTATATGCAAACTCAAATGGTTTCTAGAAATGCTCTTTAGTGACTTCTGGAAGAACACCGCTTTAAGCAAACTCTGGAAACGCTCCTTATCGACTTCCACAGACACGCTTGATTGAGACTAGCAAACACTTAAATTTGGTTTATTTTGTGTAGATAAATCATTTTTGTTGGATACTAATCTGCTTGATTTTTTTTTGTCAACAGATGGCTACCAACAACGACAACACCAACGTGATCATTGAAACACATGCTGGGGAAACACCTGTTGATGCGTCTGCTAGAGGCTCTAATGGCAACAGGTCAAATGATACGACACGCCGAGCTCTGTTCGGAAATGGTCTTCATGTTGTGTCCATTCCAAATGAGGCTATTTCTGTGATCCCGTCGATGCCGAGCTCACCCACCCAAGGATTGATGCCGAAAAAGTTTGACGGAAATGGCTTTAAAACATGGCAGCAAAAGATGCTTATTCTTCTGACCATGTTGAACTTTGAGAAGTTCCTAAAAGAGGATAAGCCAATTATTCCTGCTGGGAATATTGATGCCTACACTCTTGCGAGTGTTGAAACTTGGATCCACGGGAATTTCTTGTGCAAAGGCCAGATTTTGGGCTGCCTGATTGATCTACTTTACACGATATACAGTCAGGCAAAATCCTCCAAGGCACTATGGCTCGCTTTGGAGAAGAAGTACAAGTCTGACGACGTTAGAGATTTTCCACAGCAAAGTTTCTGAACTTCAAGATGGTGGACTCCAAACCAATAATGGAGTAAGTGGAAGCTCTCCAGCTGATCACCGTCAATAGCTTCATCGAGAAGCTACCATATGGCTGGTTAGACTTCAAGAACTACCTCACGCATAAGCGAAAGGCGATGTCTCTTGAAGACGTGATCCAAAGGCTGCGAATAGAGGATGGAAACCGCTAGGCTAATGGCCTTCAGATTCAGGGCCACAATGTGAACGTGGATGAGCATAAGGGAAAGAACAAAGGCAAGAGAAACTCATGTCTCCCAAGAATAATCCTTAGCATCCCCGAAAGCCTCCTCCTCCATGAACTTCAAGAAGGAAAAGGCCGCTGAGAAGAAGTTCACAGGAAGTACCACTATTGTGGCAAAGTAGGGCACATATCTGATGTCTACAAGGCAAAGGAAAATGGGAAAGCCCATGTGAATCTGACGGAGCAGACATGTGCGCCGTGGTCACCACAACTCGATGGAGTGATGGTACGACACAAGTGCTACCATGCACATCTGCTTTGATAGGGCCATGTTCAACACCTATTAGAAGACCAAGGCTGAGGAACAACTGTTCATGGGCAACACGACAACGTCCAAGATTGAAGGTAATGGCAAAGTGGTCTTGAAGCTGACTTCAGGATGAGAGATCACCCTCCAGAATGTGAAGCATGTCCCAGACATGCGCAAGAACCTGATCTCCGGAACTCTGATAAGCAAGCATGGCTTCGCTGTGAACTTCGAGTCCGACAAGCTAGTTCATAGGATGAATGGAGTGTATTTGGGAAAGGGATTTGTTAAAGGTGGACTGATCAAAATGTCTGTAATGACAGTCCTCCAAAAAAATGTTGCTTCTGCTTCTGTTGTTTCAACTGTTCCAATGAATGAGAAGAACCCTATTGCTTACTTGGTTGAGTCGTTTGATACTTGGCATGAAAGTTTAGGACATGTTAATTATAAAATAATTCAAAAAATGCAAAACATGAATTTAATTCCAAAATGCAAAACAAGTAAATAAAAATGTAAAGTTTATCTATAGGCCAAACTCACTAAAAAACCATCATCCCAGTTGAAAGAACAACCGAACCTCTAGGTTTAATACACACATATTTGTGTGGTTTAAAATATGTGTAAACTAGAAGTGGTAAAAAGTATTTTGTGACATTCATAGATGATTGCACAAAATATTGTTATGTATATATGTATCTTCTTTGCAGCACCAAGATACTTCATCTCAAACTCTCTTCCCAGTAATCCTTTCAACTCCATAATATCATCCATACTTTTCCCAGCAATGAGCATATAATCAACGTACAGTAAGAGGAATATGGGAGTATGGTTTTCGAGGTACCTTACATAAACGTAGCAATCATACTCACACCTCTGATAGCCAATGCTCAACATATATGATTTAAACCGTTTGTACCACTGCCTAGGAGCCTGCTTCAACCCATACAAAGAATTCTTCAATCTGCACTCAAGGTTCTCCTCTCTTGGCATCACAAACCCTTCAGGTTGCTCCATATAGATCTCTTCCTCCAAATCTCCCTGAAGGAAAGCTGTTTTCACGTCCATTTGTTCTAAGCGAAAATCCCAGCTAGCTACAAGTTGTGGGAGTGTAAATCCACGCCAATTGAATTTGTTGAAGGTTAGTTAAGAGAGATGAAATTTCTGAGCAAAAACCACCAAAAGCACAAACAGAGATCCAAAGATGATCTTTTATTAAGCTGCTTAGAAAGCTTTTGGTATGAGAGCAAAAGTACAGAGTTTTGCTAGGTCAAATTCCGGATCCCCCTTTTCAGAGGGTATACATGAGTATATATAAGTTTAAGTCGGCTAGGCCAATATCTAAAGAGATAAAGAAGATTTCCTAATTCTTCGGGATTTCCTTTTAGCAAAGCTTGCCACCGCCATGGGCTTTGATTCATGGGCTCATTGTTTTGGCCCACCCGTTCATTTGTTCAGTTCGGCCCAACTTCTTGTCCTTAGGCTTTGGCTCGGATGGCAGTGGTTGAGCGGCTCGGGTGACACCATGGTTCACAGCTCGGGCGACACCATGGTTCACAGCTCGAGCGACACCATGGTTCAAGGTTCGGATGACACCATGGTTCACGGCTCGGGTGACCCCTTGGTTCACGGCTCGGGTGACCCCTTGGTTCACGGCTCGAGTAACACCATGGTTCATGGCTTGGGGGACACCATGGTTCACGGCTCGGGTGACACCATGGTTCACGGCTCGGGTGACACAATGGTTCATGGCTAGGGTGACACCATGGTTCACGGCTCGGGCGACACCATGGTTCACGGCTCGGGCGACACCATGGTTCACGGCTCGGGCGACACCATGGTTCACGGCTCGGGCGACACCATGGTTCACGGCTCGGACGACACCATGGTTCATGGCTCGGGCGACACAATGGTTCATGGATCGGGCGACACCATGGTTCACGGCTCGGGGGACACCATGGTACACGGCTCGGGTGACACCATGGTTCACGGCTCGGGCTACACCATGGTTCACGGCTCGGGCTACACCATGGTTCATGGCTCGGGTGACACCATGGTTCACGGCTCGGGCGACACCATGGTTCACGGCTCGAGCGACACCATGGTTCACGGCTCGGGTGACACCATGGTTCACGGCTTGGGTGACACCATGGTTCACGGCTCGGGTGACATCATGGTTCACGGCTCGAGTGACACCATGGTTCACGGCTCCGGTGACACCATGATTTACTGCTCCAGTGACACCATGGTTCACGGCTCCGGTGACACCATGGTTCACGGCTCGGGTGACACCATGGTTCACGGCTCGGGTGACACCATGGTTCACGGCTCGGGTGACACCATGGTTCACGGCTCGGGTGACACCATGGTTCACGGCTCGGGTGACACCATGGTTCGCGGCTCGGGTGATACCATGGTTCACGGTGCCGTACTATGGGTCGTGATACCCGAATCGTTTGCTGTACCATGGATCGGGTACACGACCCAGCTTATTCACCGTGGGTCGTGACACCCGATCTGTTTGCTGGACCATGGATCGACCCAGCTTCTTCACCATGGGCCGTGACACCCGATCCATTTGCTGTACCATGGATCGGGTACACGACCCAGCTTCTTCACCATGGGTCGTGACACCCGATCCGTTTATTGTACCATGGATCATGGTGCACGACCCAACTTCTTCACCATGGGTCATGACACCCGATCCATTTGCTGTACCATGGATCGTGGTAAACGACCCAGCTTCTTCACCATGGATCGTGACACCCGATCCGTTTGCTGTACCATGGATCGGGGTGCATGACCCAGCTTCTTCATAATGGGTCGTGACACCCGATCCATTTGCTGTACCATGGATCGGGGTACATGACCCAGCTTCTTCACCGTGGGTCGTGACACCCGATCCGTTTGCTGTTCCATGGATCGGGGTGCATGACGCAGCTTCTTCACCATGGGTCGTGACATCCGATCCGTTTGCTGTACCATGGATCGGGGTGCATGACTCAGCTTCTTCACCATGGGCCGTGACATCCGATCCGTTTGCGGTACCATGGATCGGGGTGCAGGACCCAGCTTCTTAACCATGGGTCGTGACACCCGATCCATTTGCTGTACCATGGATCGGGGTACACGACCCAGCTTCTTCATCGTGGGTCGTGACACCCGATCCGTTTGCTGTACCATGGATCGGGGTGCACGACCCTGCCTCTTCACCTTGGGTCGTGACACCGGATGCATTTGCTGTACCAAGGATCGGGATGCACGACCCAGCTTCTTCACCATGGCTCGTGACACCCGATCCGTTTACTGTACCATGGATCGGGGTACACGACCCAGCTTCTTCACCGTGGGTCGTGACACCCGATCCGTTTGCTATACCATGGATCAGGGTACACGACCGAGCTTCTTCACCATGGGTCGTGACACTCGATCCGTCTGCTGTTAACTTCAAGGGGGTGAATATTGACCCCAACAGTTAGCCCCCAGCTCGTCAGTTTTAATATGGAAAGTGTTGAGGTAAGAAGGAGTCTGAAGTTAACATGCCCCAAACCAATTCTCTTCGTGACACCGAGCTATTTTTCACTATCACTCCGAACAACTTTTAGTGGTCACCCCGAACCACTTGTTATATTAAGAATTTGGATTCTGTTCGGGGGACTTTGGCAAGCTATCACCTTTATCGGGGAGTCTAAATGTTTCTGCCAATTCCCGAGGTATATGACGTCACTTTTTTGCCTATATAACTCGTGATGCTCCCCATTTTCTTTCGCTACTTCATTTCTTCAAAAATTTCTTCAAACAGGTAACCTCTCTCTTCTTTCTCTCTCTAATTTCTGCTTAAGTTTAATTTTTGCTTGTTCCTCCGTTATTTCTTCCCTGCCGCCGAACCGTTCGAGTTCCCCGATCCATCTTCAATCAGCTCCGCCGCTATCCTTGAGTTTTCTGGTGGTTTGCATGAAGATTTGGATCTAATTTCAAATTTATTTTGAAGATCTCGTCTTGTTCTTCGATTCCTAGAAAGTTTCGATCCATTTTGATAGGCTGTTGATAAACCCGATCTGTTTTTTTTTTATAACTTTCTAAAACCTAGATCTTTTCTTCTGAGCTTCTGGAGATCCCGATCTGTTTTCAACAAAGGATGTCTCAGCTATCTGCATCTGCGTTACCCGATCCCTATGCCAGATTGTTTGTCAGTCCAGACCAATCTTCACTTCCTGAGCCTTCTTTTTCCCCCGATCCAATCTTCGCTCAAAGTTGCAGCCGAGCATATTCATCTGGCGTGAACATCCTAGAGGATTTGGATGATTCAAATGGTTTGGGGGTAGGGCCTTCTCTTCTTGGTAGGAAAATGGTGCTCTCCGAATCCTCGAGAGCTGACAGTAATGCCGGGGCTCTTGTGGAATTCGAAATTTCCCATCTTCATGATTCTCCATTTGACGAGACGGCGAACCCTTTCGCGGACACAGTAGATGACGAGCCGGCAAAAATTGAACCAGAGAATTGGTTCTACGATCCAGTCGTAGCAAGACAAAAGTTAGAGCGTTTGATTTGGACCTATCCAATGAGCCCCAAGGAAGAGGAAAGCAAAAAAGAGACCCGACCCATCGGGTTCGACCCTTTCCACTCCAGATTCATTGTCAGCCCTTAGGCAGAGATTCAACATCTCGGAAGAAATTGAATTTGTTCTTCCGTCACCGGCTGATCGAGCCAACAAACCTCCCCCGATCACTTCACCCTCTATGAGAGGTTCTTCTATCGTTGCTTGCTGTGGCTCCCGATCCCCGAAGTGATTTTGCGGTTTCTATGGAAACATAATCTGGCAATTGCCCAGATCAATACTAGGGGAATCAGACATCGGTCGATATTCTCGTAAGAAGTTACAAATGCGATGTTGAGGTTGGGGTCGAACACTTGAGGAGCCTCCTCGAATTCAGGCGTCACAACAAGAGAGAGCTGAAATACTATATATCAGGTAAAGCCAAAAAGAAGATCATAAAAGGATTCCCGAGCAAGGATGACAACTGGAAGAATTTCTTCTTCTTCGTTTCCATCACCGAGGCGTCAGTGGGATCAAGATGTCTTAGCATAGTCAAGTCGAGTTGGGGAGAACTTGGTAGTCGACCCGTGGCTTGCTCTTGGGCTGCGGCTCAGTTTTCCTTTTTATTGTTTTTGTCTTAGTTTATTTATATTATTTCCTTCTTTTGCAGCACGCCACTTTCAACTTTCGTTGCCACCCGATTTGTTTGCGATTCACGAAGCTTTTTTAGCTCAAAAGTGTAATTGGACAAGGGATTTTAACCTCCAGCGAGTGGAAAGACCCCGAGCCCTGTTTGAAGGTCAATCCGTTGGTCCATCATCTTCTTCTGATTCAGACGATACTATGGGAAGACCTACGTTCAGAGATAGAGCTGCAGCCAAAGCAAAGGCGGAAGCCGAAGCCAAAGAAAGAGCAAAGCAGGCCGACGCGTTGGGTCAGCTTCGCCTCCCAAACCCTCAGATCTCCGCCGCTCTTGTCCCCAATCCGACCTCTTCTAGCCATCCCCCCGAACCAAGTCTCAACTTAACCCCCAAAGGGGTTGTATTAGGGCTTCGCCCCGTGGAGTCGCAGCTGGTGCTGCACAAAGGCAAAGGGAAAGCCAATGAAAAGGAAGGGCCGAGCCAAAAATATCGGACGAATGACAGAGGTGAAGGGCTGGCTGAGGCCGCGAAGCGGCGGTGTCGTGCTAAAGCTCCTCGACTTATCCCCGAGGCGATTCCATTATCTGTCATGCCCCTTAATGCTGAAGGGGCTTATAACGATGCTGTGGCGTCCGTAGCCATCTTTTCCAAGATCACCTGTCCAGGTGATCAGCTTTCTCCTCCTGACACCTTGCTTAGGGATAAAGCCTACAACGAGGTGTCCCTTCGGGGCGTCAAGGTGCATTTTCTATCTGTTTTTATTTATTTTTACCATCATTACCTGAGCCGTCTTTTGTTTGTCGTTACGTTTGCTGAACTGCCTTTCTTATTTTTGCACAGTTCATATCCCATCTTAATGGGATGGTTCTTGGGTATGAATCTGACGCCCGCAAAGATAGGGAAAGAGTTGAGGACGCCTGGAAAAGAGCCATTGAGCTAGACGGGAGGCTCAAGGATGTCGAGGCAAGTCACGTTTCTGAGCGGGAGAAAACCCTTAAGAAAATCAAGGCCTTTGAAGCCGAAGCAGAAGGGAACAAGAAGCATATCAAAGAAGCTGACAAACGGATCCTGAGGTTGGAATCTGGCAGGTCAAAGCGGGACGCTTACATCGCCAGCTTAACGAGGCAGTTGGAAGTGGCGAATGAATTGCGAGAGAGCAAGATCGAGCAAGCTGTGCTTGAGGCCAAGTAGGAGATGATGACAATGTTTGAGGATAAAATCTCCCGAGCCGGCAAACTTCTTGGCAGGATTGTCGGCGAGCCGAAGGAAAATATGCTTGATCTAGCTCAGATCGAAGGCAACCTTCAGTTTATAGAGTTGCTCCAAAGCGATGAGCCGCCATCACTTGACTCCGAGGCGAAGAGGCTGGCTGAGCAAAAGGGGGATCTAGATGGAGCCCATGAGGTATTTGCTAGGCTCGTGGCCGAGGCGAGTGAAATTTTGAAGTTGTCTCCCGTTCGGTCTGACATTTTGAAGGAGCTTAATATAGATGAACCCATGGAGACAGCTGCTGCGAGCATTGGCGTCCAGGACTTTTTTGGCTCGAACAAGGGAACGCCAGGTTTAGCTGAGTTTAGTTGAAAAGAGATTGATGAGGAACCGATCCCCGAACCATCTTCTGAGAAAGGCAATGAGGCCGTTCTTGAGGAAACCGTCATAGAGTTTGTTGAGATGGTACTCGAAGAAGACAAAGCGCTGGAAAGCGACGTGGCTGAGCAACCGGTGCAGCCAAAACAGAGGGTGGTCACGTCCCTGAGATTACGGAGGATTACGATCCTACCTTCTTTGTTTAGTCTAAAACTCTACCTTTTTTTTGGTTTGATGCCTGGACGGCTTTATCCAAGTAGTTTTTTTTGGTTTTGAAGAACCATTATTTTGTCTTGTTATTTCTCTGTATTCTGGGCCGAGACGTTTAACTTGTTTGGTGATAAGTCCAAATGCCTTGCTCGTATTGTCTTGATAAGATTAGCAGTTTAGATGAATGGATCTGAGTACGGGTTTGTACAGTAGTTATGTTCGAGATGAACAATTCGGCTTACAGATATGTTACCATAAACTTCCCTGCTCTGAAATTGATCATATGTTTGCATAGTTTAGTTTTGAATATTTCAGTTTATGGACACATTATCATAAATGTATTCGCTCCAACAATGGTCATATGCTTATGTAGTTTAGGATGAATATTTTGGTTTATGGATACGTTACCGTAAACATATCCGCTCTGACAATGAACAAATATTTGTATAGCGCGCTTTTAATCCTAAGACGGATGTGGTAGTTTAGATCCGAGATGGATGCAAGAGGTCACTACCATGGCCAGCAATAGTGAAGATTGGGCGAGATGCCTATCGTAGCTTTAATTCGTTCAAATATGTCTGTTTTGTTAAGACTTCGTGATCCTTAAAGGATGTTTAGGTAAAACTTTGTCTTTGAAAGCTTTGCTTTGATAGATCGTAGAATCTATTACAAAGATGGGAGTATACGAGTATACGTATACGTACCCACTCCCCCTTCTTTTGAAAGGAGGGGGCAACTGAACCCATCAGAAGACGAGCTGCCTACGTACCCTTTGCAGGGATCAAGTCGCCCTGTAGTTCATGGAAGTGTGTCTAACTATAGGAGAGAAAATCTCGTCATATTCAATCCCCTTCTTCTGTAAGTAACTCTTTGCTACTAACCTCGCTTTGTACTTCACTGCTTCCTTCTCAGACCCTCCATGTTTCACATTGAAAACCCACTTACAACCAATCGCTTTCTTGCCCTTTGGTAGAAGTACAAGATCCCAAGTCTGATTCTTCTCTGGACTCTCATTCTCTTCTATTGTAGCACCTATCCACCACTCTCTTTCTGGACTATACATAGCCTCTCGAAAACTAGATGGATCATCCATACCAACCAGAAGCGCATAAGCAACCATGTCTTCAAACCCGTACATGACTGGTGGTTTTATCACACGTTTTGGTATGTTTGCAGCTGTACTCTCCTCTCCACGTTTTTGATTACCTTTCTGTCCTTCTTGGACAGCCTGCTCATCACTTATTGCTGCTGGTCCAGTTTCACTGTACCCCTCCTGAACTGCCTCAGAACCTATGTCAGCCTCAATGGTAACATGCATTCGTTCTAACCTTGCCTGCTACACCATACTCTCTTCATCAAACACCACATCTCGACTGATCACCCTTTTCTTAGCCTCCGGATCCCATAACTTGAAACCTTTCACACCTTTCTCAAAGCCTAGAAAGATGTACTTCTTCGACTTAGACTCTAACTTAGATCTCTCGTCACTTGGAATCAACACATAAGCTGGACATCCAAAAATCCTCAAGTTTGATAGATCAATATCTACCCTAGTCTAAACCTCTTCAGCGATTTTACCCTCTAGGGAAATCCTTGGCGATCTATTGATGAGATAAACCGCCATGTTTACTGCCTCTGCCCATAACTGTTTTGAGAGCCCTGCATTCAGGCTTAAACACCTAGCCTTCTCTGTAATTGAACGGTTCATTCTCTCACTGACACCGTTATGCTGAGGTATTTTCCTCATTGTAAAGTGCCTCTGAATACCATGCTCCTCACAAAAATTCTGGAATGCGCCATCAGTATACTCTCTGCCATTATCTGATCTCAGATACTTTACCTTTCTACATGTTTGGTTCTCGACTTCAGCCTTCCAAATCTTAATTTTTTCGAATACCTCAGATTTCTGCCTTAAGAAGTACACCCAAACTTTTCTGGAAAAGTCATCGATGAATAAAACAAAGTATCTTGATCCTTCCACTGTCTGTTCCCGAGTTGGTCCCCACACATCAGAATGGACATAGTCTAAAAGACCTTTTGTCGTGTGTTCACCTATCTTGAAAGACACCTTGGACTACTTTCCCATCACACAAAACTTACAGAAATCCATCTTGCATCTCATCATTCCATCCAGAAGACCCCTCTTATGGAGTTCATTCAAACCATGCTCTCCAATATGCTCCATACGCATATGCCATAGAGCCATTTTATCAAATTCAGATTCCGTAGCTGCAGCTCCGCCTACAACCACGCTTTCCATCAATCTATATATGTTTCTAGCTGTAATCCGTCCCTTCATCACTGTCACACCTCATTTACTAACCTTCAACACGTCTTCATCTTCATTAGCACTGAATATGAATCCGTTTCTGTGGAGAGCACCCATGGAGATCAAATTCTTCTTTACCACTGGAACATGTCGTACATCAGTTAGCGTCCTGATTGTACCATTGTGCATACGAAACTTGACTTGTGCAACGCCCACGATATTAATAACTTTGTCATATGCCAACTGAATTAACCCAATATTTCCAGCCTTGTACGTCTCAAACCATTCCCTGTTCGAGGTCATATGGAATGAAGCGCCTGAAGCAAGCATCCAAGAAGCTAAGTTTTTCCCTGATGTTACAGTGAGCATATCAAAGTGAATATCCTCTGAATTTTCCGTTTCCTGGATCACATTCGCAGACTTTGTAGAATACTATAAATTTCTGTTACCGTTCGGTCTCTTGGCAGGACAATCTCTTTTGAAGTGGCATGTTTTACCACAACCATAGCAGATAGCCTTATTCCCGACTTTTGGCTTTGATTTGCTTATGCTATTACCTTTTAACTGCTTCTCTTTCTGTCTCCCCCTATCCTGGTTGTAGTTTACATACAACCCATCGCCTTGAGACCTCTCTGAACCGATTTTCTGTCGTCGTTCATGATGAAATAGCAATGATGCAGTGACAGTCTCCAGCTTTATTGTTTCCTTATCGCACGTTAAAGCTGTCAATATGTTCTCATATGCATGGGTTGATAACACAACAGAATCATGGCTTTATCCTCGTCCTCAATCTTTACATCCACACGCGTTAGATCACCAATGATTTGATTAAACGAGTTAACGTGCTGTACAAGATCACCTCCATCAGGCATCTTCAACCCATATAACTTTTTTTTGAGATACAACTTTGTAGACAGCGACTTTGACATATACAACTTCTCTAACTTATCCCATATAGCTTTCGAAGTTGTAAGATCCATTACCTGATGAGTAATCTCGTTTGAAAAACACAGACGAATCATCGAAACTAGCCTCTCCTACATATCATCCGAATCATCATGTGTGATCGCTTCTGGCTTTTCATCTAACATCGTCTTCTTCATATCCTGCTGTGTTAGCAAATCTTTCACCCGCCGTTGCTATAGCCCAAAGTTTCCCTTACCACCGAATTGTGGAATCTCGAACTTAAGAGAACTTCCTCCTTCAGCCGTCGCCCTAGAATCACAACCCTAAACTGGCTCTGATACCAATTGTTGTGAATTCGGCCTTATGAAAGATTAAAGAAGAAACGAAATATAAGAGAGAAAAGCAATATTAAGGCGAATACCCCATTTGTTTAGGATTTATTATTGATTGTGTGAATTATGAATTACAAACCCTTATGACCCCTTTATATAAGCTTTAAACCCGATACAACAAAGAAAATGAAATATTTCTAAGCTATACCGTCTGCACACCCACATGTGAACCCTAGTCCGGCCCGAGATACTATATCCCACTTGGGCCCTTCTTGAAGAAAATACAGAGCTTATATCGAACCCCTTCCCTTAGATATGAGGGGTTAGATGAACATTTCGGCTTACAGATACGTTACCATAAATATATCTACTCCGATAATGAACATATGTTTGCATAGTTTAGTTTGAACATTTCGGTTTACGGATATGTTACCATAAACATATCCGCTCCGACAATGGACATATGCTTGTATAGTTTAGGACGAATATTTCGGTTTACGGACATGTAACCATAAACATATCTGCTCTGACAATGGACATATGCTTGTATAGTTTAGGATGAACATTTCGGTTTACGGATACGTTACCGTAAACATATCTGCTCCGATAATGAACAAATATTTTTATAGCGCGCTTTTAATCTTGAGAAGGATGTAATGTCCCGTTGCTGTGGCCAACATCAATGAGGTGATATGAAATGTCTGTTTAGTTGAGACTGGTAATCCGTAGAGGATGTGAGTGGGATGCCTGTTTTGTTAAGGCTGTAGTAATCCGTAAAGGATGTGATTTGAAGATCTTAGCTTCGAAAAGTTTGCTTTAATTAGACATAAAGTCTATTATAAAATGGGAGTATACGAGTATACGTACCCACTCACCCCCCTTTTATAAGGAAGGGGGCAGCTGAACCCACCCGAAGACGATCTGCCTACGTACCCTTTGCAGGGATCAAACCACCTCGTAGTTCATGTAAAATACCTTAGTGACAGTATTTCTTGAGATGCATTGTGTTCTGAGATCCTAATACTGGAATGTCGATCATGTTAATGAGTTCGTACACTCCTGGTCGAATTGAAGTTAGATAGCTCGTTCTTAGGTTGTCGGTTCGGCTTGGCTTTCTTTTGCTTCGTATTCGTGTTAAGTTCTACTACGGGATTCCTGAGCTTCTGCTCGGCCATAACACAACTTCGGGACTCCTTCTGATTTCCATGAATGGTTTTGATTCCGTTCGGCGTCGGGAACTTTATGCAAATGTGGTATGTCGATGGGACAGCTCTCATAGAATTTATCAAAGAGGTTCCCATGATTATGTTGTGTATCGCGGGATGATCTGCCACCAAAAATTCTACGATCTTTGTTACTCCTTCGGCTCGAACAGGTAGCCTGATTGTTCCAAGTGTCATCGTTGTTTCTCCTGAAAATCCGGTTAGTGGTTTCGGCATTTCTGAACTTCGGATAGATTGATCTCCATATACCTTAACTTTTCTCGAAAATAACATTGACATAACTTCCCATGTCAATAAGCACTTTGGCAATGTCATGGTGTCTTATGATCAGCTCGATAATGAGAGGATCACTATAAGGCTGGTCAATGATGACTTTTTCACTTTGCTCGAACGAAATCACGTCATTTGGCAAATTGGCGAGCGCCAACCAGTTGGTGCTAACATCCTCCTTGCGCTGGAATGCCTTGATTATGGACACCGTATCTATGCAGTATTGGGATCCTCCCATTATCATGTTAATTCTTCTTCGGGAATCCTGTTGTGTTGCCTCGTCGGATTGCCTCTCTCTCTTAATCGCGTCTCTAGTTTGGACATTCTGATCAGGCTGCTCTTTTTCTTCTTCTAGTTCGAGATCTTTGAGGCTGATAGTGTCACCGAGCTCTCCTCCAATTAGTTTTGCCGTGAGGTTTTTGCCAAGACTCTGACAATTCCCGGTTGAGTGTCCATAGTAATGATGGTATTTGTAGTAGGCCATTTCGTCATAAGAACTGTCGTTTCTGGTCCACATGCTCCATGAACTTCTTCCACGGCCTCCGCCTCTTCGTCGACCGAATCCAGGGGCGTCAATTTGATAGTTATGAGCTCCTCGAAAGCCTCCCTCGTGCTGGGCGTAGCCAGAACTTTGGTTGTTTCTCTTATTGTTTAAAGAATTTGAAGCCTGGGGAGGATGCTTAGTGGTTTTGCATTTCCATACTTCTCGGTTAGGATCTTCATTTCCTATTCTTCGGTTATGAAATCTGCAGCTCGGTGCATTGCATCTTGTATCGTTGCGGGGGCATTTAGCGCGATCTCTTTGCGAAAGTTGGAATTAAACCCAAGTGCTCATTTTAGGGTTAGCAAAGCCGCTTTATCGCTTAAGCCTTCCACTTTGGATATGACTGCTTTGAATCTTCCGACGAAACTTTGGAGTATTTCGTTATGCCCCTGAGCTAGGGTCCACAGGTCGGCATCTGAAGTCCCGGGATCCATGAATATGGAGTAATGCTTTAGGAATGCTGCAGATAGCTGGTTGTAGTTGTCGATGGAGTTCCTCTCGAGCCTGAAAAACCACTAGAGTGCCGGGCCTTTAAGGTGTTCCACGAAAAGGTGACATTGTCCGGCATCTCTTTCACTTTCTTTGAAGTTACAGCGACCCATGGCTATGGCAAAAGCCGTTAGATGCTCCTTTGGGTCAGTTTTCCCTTCGTAAACTGGAACTTTCATCTTTCCTGGGTCGGGAATTCTCGCACTGGTGATCCGCGCCGTGAATGGGGTGTTCTGTGCCTCTTCTAGTACGCGGTCTATTTCGGGCACCTTACTTGTTGCTTTGTGCATCATGGATCGGACGGCTTTTATGTCAGCGGCTGCTCGATCCATATCCGCGCACATTGCAGCTATCTCCTCTCTCTGAGCTTGGATCCCTGCTCTTCGCTCCCCATCGATCCGAGTATGCTCGGCCCAGAGGATGTTCTCTTCCTCTTCGGTCAGTTCTTGGTCTCCTTCTGGGATGGTTTCGGGCCGTCCGGTTCGGATTTGGCCAGCTGCTGGGAGCTCATGGTCATCGCGGCTCTCCGTTATGTGGTCCACTCGATTCTCCTCTTCTAGATTGATGATTGGGGCCGGCTCATACTCCTTTGATGAATCGCCTGCTTCTTGCGCTCCGAAAGTCGTATTTGCTGAGTTTTGATGGAGCGGTGGCAATCTTCCACGGTTTCTCAGCATGTTGAGAGGGGTCGAGAAATCTAGGACTATTGGGTTAAGGCGCCTGACGCCACGTCCGATCGGATTTGAGATCCTACTACTGGCTCGGGTCTCTATCGCCAGGGCTTCCAACTTTTGTGTCATTGTGCCGTTCAGCTTGTCCTGCTCGTCGGCCTTTTTGAGAAGTTTCTCCAACATATTCTTCATCTCCGTAAGTGTTGCTGAAGTCTCCTCGGTATTTTCAGGTCGGTTCGTCTGATCCTCCATGCCGGTGTCTCTGGTGTTAGCAGCGTCATGCTCTTCGTCGTTGGCCATCGTCCTTCGAACCCATTTTGCGGTGGTTTTAGGTGTAAGAAAATTTCTACTCCCCTCAGAGGGATATGAAAATTCCGAGATTAAAACCACAAACACGAAGATCCAAAGATGGTTATTTTATTAAGCTGTTTTGAAAGCTTTTTGTATTAGAGCAAAAGTACAGAGTTTCTGCTAGGTAAAAATTGTGGATCCCCCCTTTTCAAGGGGATACATGGATATATATACACAAGTCTGTGTCGGCTAGGGCGACTTCTAAAGAGATAAGGAAGTTTTCCTATTCTTTCGCTTCTTTTCCTTCCTTCATGTCGATCTTCGTTTTCTTTCTCAGCCCATAAGATTTCTGGTGTGATGCCTCGGCCCATTCAGATCTATTAACGTGTCTTGACTCATCGTGAAAATCAAGGCGTTTGGCTTGTAAACCATGGGCCGACCCCCATTTTTTGGCTCGTCGCTTCGGATGGCCGAAGCCTGTGTTTGGGTCGGGAGGTATTCGACTTTTGCGGCTTCGCGGCTCGGGTGACGAAGAGCTCCGCATCTCGGGTGGAACTTTCCTTCATGGCTCGGGTGGCATTTTTCTTTTCGGCTCGGTTGGCATTTTCCTCTACGGATCGGGTGGCATTTGGTTCGGGTGGTATTTCAGGTAGTCAGACATAGCAGTTGCGTACCCGAACTATTTTTGTGTGACACCCGAATCATTTTTGAGTGACACCCGAACCATTTTTGTGTGACACCCGAGCCGTTTGAGTTTGGCTTGGGTGTTCAAGATACTTTGTTGACACCGAACCATTTTAGTCATTTTCTCATCTGTTAACTTCAAGTGGGTGAAAATTAACCCCAACAATGTACCCGAGCCCTTTGTTCTGTCACAAGTCAGGGTACCCGAGCCCTTTGCTCTGTCATGGGTCGGGGTACCCGAGCACTTGCTTGGCTTTACGGATCGGGTCGGTTTCTATTCTGCGCATGCTTCATTTGCAGAACACGATAATTTGTGTAACTTTCTGACCGTTGATCTAAATGACTTGAAATTTCTTTTGGATGAAAACTGAATCAATCATCTATCTCGTATCCAAATTTCAGCTCGGTATGTCTTCAGCTCGGGTTTTACCGAGCCCATATTTTTGGCTCGGTTACGACAAGCCCAGATTGATGCATCTCCACGGTAATTGGTGTAACTTTCTAACCGTTGATCCAAATGAATTCAAACTTCTTTTGGATGAAATCTAACTCAAAGATCTTGTATGTCATCAATTGTGAGCTCGTTATGTTTTCTGCTCGGGTCCTACTGGGGCGATATTTTTGGCTCGGTTACGACGAGCCCAAATTGATGCATCTTCACGATAATTGGTGTAACATTCTAACCGTTGATCCAAATGACTTCAAACTTCATTTGGATGAAAGCTAACTCAAAGATCTTGTTTGTCACCAATTTTAAGCTCGGTATGATTTATTCTCGGGTCCTACCGAGTCGATCGTTTTGGCTCAGTTACGACGAGCCCAGATTGATGCATCTTCACGATAATTGGTGTAACCTTCTAACCGTTGATCCAAATGACTTCAAAATTCTTTTGGATGAAATCTAAATCAAAGATCTTGTTTGTCACCAATTTTTAGCTCGGCATATTTTCTGCTTGGGGCCTACCGAGCCGATCGATTGCGACGAGCCCAGATTGATGCATCTCCACGATAATTGGTGTAACTTTCTAACCATTGATCCAAATGATTTCAAACTTCTTTTGGATGAAAAATAACTCAAATATATTGTTTGCCACCAATTTTCGACTCGGTGTGTCTTCGGCTCGGGTCATACCGATCCCATCTCTACGGCTCGGGTACGACAAGCACATATTGATATGTCTTCAGTAAATCGGGTGTATCTTGCCAACCTCAGGTCCAAATGATATGATTCCAACTCCATTGGAAAGCTAACTTAAAGATATTTTTTGCCATCACTGAACTGATCTCTTTAGTATGTTATCGAACCGATCCGAGCTCTTTAGCTCAATGGCTCGGTTTTCTGAATCCTTTATGGATTTGGTCCATCAAGGCTTCTTTGGCTCGGTTCGTGATAAATTGAGCTTGTCATGCTCGTCTATTTTCTATAGTTAGTTAAATTTCGGTTGATCTCAGTGGGTTGAAAACCGACCCCAACAGTTAGCCCCCAGCTCGGTAGTATCAGTGATGGTGATGTCGAGGTGAAAATAGTCGTTACTGAGATCAATATGCCGAGCTGAAATTGGCATTTTTGACATGCCGAGCCATTTCTTTGATGACTTTTCCAAGCTGTGTCTTCGATCAAATCGCCGAGCTGTGTCTTCGTTCAAATCGCCGAGCTGTTTTGTCGTAAGAGTACTTGACGAGACGTTTAGGCCGGGGAAAACATGACGAGCTGTTTTGCCGAGGAAAATGTGACGAGGCATTTTGCCAGGGAAAACATGACAAGGCGTTTTGCCAAGGAAAACATGATGAGCCACTTTGCCGAGGAAAATGTGACGATGCGTTTTGCCGAGATGTCGTCCCGAGATTATCATGAGAATGCGATGCACCAAAACTATTTTGTTGCTTTGTGAGAATTTCTCAAGGGACAAGTTCCAACGGGTACCTTGCAAAAAATTGAAAAGAGTATTCACGTCATTCCGATCCGGGTGTTATACTTGATGCCCTTGCTTAAAACTCATAATCGTAACGAGCTGAGATTAGTTAGCCGAAGCGTGTTAGGGTAACTCGCACCTCTGCGCAGAGTGGCTAAGTTCCAGTGTGCTATGAAGCGATGTTTAGTGGGTTTTAAGAAGTTAAAGACCAGCGTGCTAAGGAGCGAGTGATTGCTGGGTTTTGGTTACTGCCTTCGGTTTTAGGGCCTACGATGTACCATCGACTTACATGGCCGTTTCGATAAAACATGCTTCAGTATCTCAAACTAAACAACATACGTTTAGTACTATGTTTTTGAGATGGTAAAGACTAGCGTGTGATATCTTGGTTTAGACGAAACATGTTTATGTATCTCACACTAATGATATACGTTTAGTGTTATGTTTCTAAGATGTTGCGACCAGCGATCAGTTGCTGGGTTTAGACGAAACATATTTAGGTATCTCACGCTAACGATAAACATTTAGCGCTATGTTTTCAAGATGTTGCGACCAGCAATCAGTTGCTGGGTTTTAGATGAACATTTCGGCTTACAGATAGGTTACCATAAACATATCTGCTCCGATAATGAACATATGTTTGCAGAATTTAGTTTGAACATTTCGGTTTACGGACATGTTACCATAAACAAATCCGCTCCGACAATGGACATATGCTTGTATAGTTTAGGATGAATATTTCGGTTTACGGATACGTTACCGTAAACATATCTGCTCCGACAATGAACAAATATATGTTTAGCGTGCTTTTAATCCTGAAAGGATGTAATGTCCCGTTGCTGTGGCCAACAACAATGAGGTGATATGAAATGTCTGTTTAGTTGAGACTGATAATCCGTAGAGGATGTGAGTTGGATGCCTATTTTTTTTAAGGCTGTAGTAATCCGTAAAGGATGTAATTTGAAGATCTTAGCTTCGAAAAGTTTGCTTTAATTAGACATAGAGTCTATTATAAAGATGGGAGTATACGAGTATACGTACCCACTCTCCCTTTTTTAAGGAAGGGGGCAGCTGAACCCATCCGAAGACGAGCTGCCTACGTACCCTTTGCAGGGATCAAGCCGCATTGTAGTTCATGTAAAATACCTTAGTGATAGTATTTCTTGAGATGCATTGCGTTCTCAGATCCTAGTACTGGAATGTCGATCATGTTAGCGAGCTCGTACACTCCCGGTCGAATTGAAGTCAGATAGCTCGTTCTTAGGTTGCCAGTTTGGGTTGGCTTTCTTCTGCTTCGTCTTCGTGTTAAGTTCTGCTATGGGATTCCTGAGCTTATGCTTGGCCATAACACAACTTCGGGACTCCTTCTGATTTCCACGAATGGTTTTGATTCCATTCGGCGTCGGGAACTTTATGCACATGTGGTATGTTGATGGGACAACTCTCATAGAATTTATCCAAGGGGTTCCCATGATTTCATTGTATATCACGGGATGATCTGCCACCAAAAATTCTACGATCTTTGTTACTCCTTTGGCTCGAACAGGTAGCCTGATCGTTCCAAGTGTCATCGTTGTTTAACCTGAAAATCCGGTTAGTGGCTTCGGCATTTCTGTAACTTCGGATAGATTGATCTCCATATACCTTAACGTTTCTCAAAAAATTACATCGACATAACTTCCGGTGTCAATCAGCACTTTGGCAATGTCGTGGTCTCTTATGATCAGCTCGATAATGAGAGGATCGCTAGGAGGCTGGTCAATGTTGACTGTTTCACTTTTCTCGAACGAAATTAGGTCATTTGGCAAATTGGCGGGCGCCAACCAGTTGGTGCTAACATCTGCCTTGCGCTGGAACGCCTTGATTGCGGACACCGTATCTAAGCAGTATTGGGATCCTCCCATTATCATGTTAATTCTTCTTCGGGAATCTTGTTGTGTTGCCTCGTCGGTTTGCCTCCCTCTCTTAATCGCATCTCTAGTTTGGACATTCTGATCAGGCTGTTCTTTTTCTTCTTCTCATTCGAGATCTTTGAGGCTGATAGTGTCACCGAGCTCTCCCGCCATTAGTTTTGCCGTGAGTTTTTCGCCAAGACTCTGACAATTCCCGTTTGAGTGTCCGTAGTAATGATGGTATTTGTAGTAGGCCATTTCCTCATAAAAACTGTCATTTTTGGTCCATGTGCTCCATGAACTTCTTCCACGGCCTCGGCCTCTTCGTCGACCGAATCCAGGGGCGTCAATTTGATAGTTATGAGCTCTTCGAAAGCCTTCTTCGTGATAGACATAGCCGGAACTTTGGTTGTTTCTCTTATTGTTCAAAGAATTTGAAGCCTAGGGAGGATGGCTTAGTGGTTTTGCCTTTCCATACTTCTCGGTTAGGATCTTCATTTCCTCTTCTTCGGTTATGAAATCTACAGCTCGGTGCATTGCGTCTTGTATTGTTGCGGGGGCGTTTAGCGCGATACAAGATGAAACTTCAGAGCCTTTCGTTCTGCGCCTGAGCTACGGTCCACAGGTCGGTATATGAAGTCCCGGGATCCATGAATATGGAGTAATGCTTCAGGAATGCTGCAGACAGCTGGTTTTAGTTGTCGATGGAGTTTCTCTCGAGCCTGGAAAACCACTGGAGTGCCGGGCCTTTAAGGTGTTCCACAAAAAGGTAGCATTGTCCGGCATCTCTTTCACTTTCTTTGAAGTTAGAGCAACCCATGGCTTTGGCAAAAGCCGTTAGATGCTCCTTTGGGTCAGTTTTCCCTTCGTAAACTGGAACTTTCATCTTTTCTGGATCGGGAAATCTTGCACTGGTGATCCGCGCCACGAATGGGATGTTCGGTTCCTCTTTTAGTACGCGGTCTATTTCGGACACCTTGCTTGTTGCTTTGTGCATCATGGATCGGACGGATTTTATGTCAGCGGCTGCTCGATCCATATCCGCGCGCATTGCATCTTTGCTCCCCATCGATCCGAGTCTGCTCGGCGCAGAGGATGTTCTCTTCCTCTTCGGTCAGTTCTTGGTCTCCTTCTAGGATGTTTTTGGGTCGTTCGGTTCGGATTTGGCCAGCTGCTAGGAGCTCGGGGTCATCGCGGCTCTCCGTGATGCGGTCCATTCGATTCTCCTCTTCTAGATTGATGATTGGGGCCGGCTCATACTCTTTTGATGAATTGCCTGATTCTTGCACTCCGGAAGTCGTATTTGCTGCGTTTTGATGGAGCGGTGGCAATCTTCCACGGGTTCTCAGCACGTCGAGAGGGGTCGAGAAATCTAAGGCTGTTGGGTTATGGCGCCTGACGCCACGTCCAATCGGATTTGAGATCCTGCTACTGGCTCGGGTCTCTGTCGCCAGGGCTTCCAACTTTTGTGTCATTGTGCCGTTCAGCTTGTCCTGCTCGTCGGCCTTTTTGAGAAGCTTCTCCAACATATTCTTCATCTTCGTGAGTGTTGCTGAAGTCTCCTCGGTATTTTCAGGTCGGTTCGTCTGATCCTCCACGCCGGTGTCTTTGGTGTCAGCAGCGTCCTGCTCTCCGTCGTTGGCCATCGTTCTTGGGACCGGTTTTGCGGTGGTTTTAGGTGTAAGAAAATTTCTACCCCCCTCAGACAGCGCCAAATTGTGGGAGTGTAAATCCACACAATTGAATTTGGTTAGACTTTTAGAGGGATCTGAAAACTTCTGAGATTAAAACCACAAATACGAAGATCCAAAGATGGTTATTTTATTAAGCTGTTTTGAAAGCTTTTCGTATGAGAGCAAAAGTACAGAGTTTCTGCTAGGTAAAAATTGCGGACCCCCCTTTTCAAGGGGGCTACATGGATATATACACAAGTCTGAGTCGGTTAGGGCGACTCCTAAAGAGATAAAGAAGTTTTCCTATTCTTTTGCTTCTTTTCCTTCCTTCATGTCTATCTTCCTTTTCCTTCTCAGCCCATAAGATTTATGGTGTGATGCCTCGGCCCATTCAGAACCATTAACGTGTCTTGACTCGTCGTAACTATTTTGCGCATGCTTCATTTGCATAACACGATAATTAGTGTAACTATCTGACCGTTGATCCAAATGATTTCAAATTTCTTTTGGATGAAAGCTGACTCAACATCTATCTTGTTTCCAAATTTCAGCTTGGTATGTCTTCAGCTCGGGTCCTACCGAGCCCATCTTTTCGACTCGGTTACGACATGCACAGATTTATGCATCTCCACGATAATTTGTGTAACTTTCTAACCGTTGATCCAAATGAATTCAAAATTCTTTTGGATGAAATATAACTCAAAGATCTTGTTTGTCACCAATTTTCAGCTTGGTATGTTTTCTGCTCGGGTCCTACCGAGCTGATATTTTCGGCTCGGTTACGACGAGCCCAGATTGATGCATCTCCACGATAATTGGTGTAACTTTCTAACCGTTTATCTAAATGACTTCAAACTTTTTTTGGATGAAAGCTAACTCAAATATCTTGTTTGCCACCAATTTTCGGCTCGGTTTATTGTGGGGTCAAGATCAACACAATTAGTTTTGTCACGAAACTTTTAAGGGATCTGAAACTTCTGCGTATGAACCACGAAAACGAAGATCCAAAGATGGTATTTATTAAGCTGTTTCGAAAAGTTTTTGCGTACAAGAGTTTGAGAGGAAAAAGTCTAGGGGTTTGCTAAGTAAATTGCGGATCCCCTTTTCAAGAGATGTACATAGATATATATACTAGTTTGAGTCGGCCAAGCCAATTCCAAAGAGATAAGGAAAACTTCCTAATCCTTCGGGATTTCTGTTTAGCTAAGTCAGCTCGACTTCATGGGCCTTCATCTTGACATCGGCCGAAGATGGACTTGTTGCTTCGGCCTGCAAGTTTGCGTATTCTGCTCGGACCATTGCCTATGCCAGGATTGGGATCGGCCTTATCGACTTCGGGCGTATTGGCTTCGGCTATGACTTCGTTTAGAATTGGCTTCGGCCATGACTTTGCATATAATTGGCTTCGGCCAGGACTTCGCATAGAATTGGCTTTGGCCACGACTTCGTATAGAATTGACTTCGGCCGCGACTTCGTATAGAATTATCTTTGGCCATGACTTCGTATAGAATTGGCTTCGGCCATGACTTCGTATGGAATTGGCTTCGTATGGAATTCACTTCGGCCACGACTTCGTATAGTTGACTTCGGCCGCGACTTCCTATAGAATTGACTTTGGCCACGACTTCGTATAGAATTGGCTTCGTATAGAATTGACTTTTGGCCACATTGTCTTCGGCCAAACTGTCTTCAGCCACACTGTCTTCGGCCACACTGTCTTCGTATAAAATTAGCCTCGTATAGAATTGACTTCGGCCACATTGTCTTTGGCTACAGTGTCTTCGGCCACACTGTCTTCGTTTAGAATTGGCTTCGTTTAGAATTGACTTCGGCCACATTGTCTTTGTGGGGTCGAAATCAACACAATTAGATTTGTCGGAGGTTTGTTAAGAGGGGTGAAATTTCTGCGTATGAACCCCGAAAGCGAAGATCCAAACATGGTTTTTATTAAGCTGTTTTGAAAAGCTTTTCGTACAAGAGTTTGAGAGCAAAAAGTCTAGGGTTTTGCTAAGTAAATTGCGGATCCCTTTTTCAAGAGATGTACATCGTTATATATACTAGCTTGAGTCGGCCAGATCAATCCTAAAGAGATAAGGAAAACTTCCTAATCCTTCGAGATTTCCGTTTTAGCTAAGTCGGCTTGACTTCATGGGCCTTTATATCGTTGTAGGCTAAAGATGGGCTTGTTGTCTTCGTATAGAAATGACTTCGGCCGCGGCTTCATATAGAAATGACTTTGGCCGCGTCGTCTTCTGGCTTCGTGTAGAATTGACTTTGGCCGCGGCTTCGTATAGAAATGACTTCGGCCGCGTCGTCTTCTGGCTTCGTATAGAATTGACTTCGGCCAGACAGCTTCGTATATAATTGACTTCGACCAGACAACTTCGTATAGAATTGACTTCGGCCAGACATCTTCGTAGAGAATTGACTTCGGCCAGACAGCTTCGTATAGATTTGACTTCGGCCAGACAGCTCTGTATGGAAATGACTTCAGCCAGACAGCTTCATATAGAATTAACTTCGGCCAGACAACTCCGTATAGAATTGACTTTGGCCAGACAGCTCCGTATGGAAATGACTTCGGCCGAAGTGAGCTCGTTGGTCGAAGCGGATGGCTTGGCCGAAATGTCCATTGCCGAAGTCTCCTCTCCCGCCGAAGTCTCCTTGCCGATGTGAGCTGTACCGAAGTGGATCCGGAGCTGTGCCGAAGTGGAATTTGGCCGAAGTGGCCTTGTTGGCCGAAGTGGCCTTGTTGGCCGAAGTGGAGTTTGGCCGAAGTGGCCTTGTTGGCCGAAGTGGAGCTTGGCCGAAGTGGCTTTGTTGGCCGAGCTGGAGCTTGGCCGAAGTGGCCTTGTTGGCCGAACTGGAGTTTGGCCGAAGTGGCCTTGTTGGCCGAAGTGGAGCTTGGACGCAGTGGCCTTATTGGCCGAAGTGGAGCTTGGCCGAAGTGGAGTTTGACCGAAGTGGAGTTTGGCCGAAGTGGCCTTGTCGGCCAAAGTGGAGCTTGGCCGAAGTGGCCTTGTTGGACGAAGCGGAGTTTGGCCGAAGTGGCCTTGTCGGCCGAAGTGGAGCTTGGCCGAAGTGGCCTTGTTGGCCGCAGTAGAGTTTGGCCAAAGTGGCCTTGTTGGCCGAATCGGAGTTTGGCCGAAGCGGAGTTTGGCCGTAGTGGCCTTGTTGGCCGAAGTAGATCGTTGCCAATGTGGGCTGTGCTGAAGTCTCCCTTGCCGAAGTGGAGGCTTTGCCGAAGTGAAGGCCTTCGCCGAAGTGAAGGCTTGCCGAAGTGAAGCTTCTCTGCCGAAGTGGAGCTGTGCCGAAGCGGAGCTGTGCTGAAGCGGAGCTGTGACGAAGTGAAGCTTCCTTGGCCGAAGTGAAGGCTTGCCGAAGTGAAGCTTCTCTGCCGAAGTGGAGCTGTGCTGAAGTGAAGGCTTACTTGGCCGAAGTGAAGCTTCTCTACCGAAGTGGAGGCTTTGCCCAAGTGAAGGCCTTCGCCGAAGTGAAGGCTTGCCGAAGTGTAGCTTCTCTGCCGAAGTGGAGCTATGCCAAAGCGGAGCTGTGCCGAAGTGAAGCTTCTCTGCCTAAGTGGAGCTGTGCCGAAGTGGAGCTGTGCCAAAGTGAAGGCTTCCTTGGCCGAAGTGGAGTTTGCGTTGGCCTAAATCTCCCCTTACCCAAGTAGAGGCTTTGTCGAAGTGAAGGCTTCTCTGCCGAAGTGGAGCCGTGCCGAAGTGAGCTCGTATCATTCCTAAGTGGATCCGTATCACGACTTAGGCTACGATTTCGGCCTTGTCCAATTCTTCATATTTCCATACTTAGCCATTTTTCCATTGATCACAGCTGAGTGGGTTTTGACCCCAACAGTCGTCGGCCACGACTTCGACCGTATTGGCTTCGGCCACGACTTCGGCCGTATTGGCTTCATATAGAAATGACTTTGGCCACATTGTCTGTGGCTAAGTTTGGCTTCGGCCAGGATTGTCTTCGGCCATGATGTCGTGGGCCAAGATTGGCTTCGGGCAGGATGTCTTCGGCCAGGATGGCTTCGGCCAGGACGTCTTCGGTAAGGATGGCTTCGGCCAAGCTGTCTTCGGCCATGATGGCTTCGGCCAAGCTTTCTTCGGCCACGATGGATTCGGCCAAGCTGTCTTCGACCACGATGGCTTTGGCATAGCTACCTTCAGCCACGCTAGCTTCGGCCGAGCTATCTTCGGCCACGCTGGCTTCAGCCGAGCTATCTTCAGCCACGATGGCTTCGGCTAAGCTGTCTTCGGCCACGCTGGCTTTGGCCGAGCTATCTTCGGCCACGATGGCTTTAGCCAAGCTATCTTCGGCCACGCTGGCTTCGGCCAAGCTGTCGTCGGCCAAGTTGTCTTCGGCCAGGATTGTCTTCGTATGGAATTGACTTCTGCCATGACTTTGGCCGCGACTTCGGCCATGACTTCGGCCTTGTCCGATTCCTCATAAATATATACTTAGCCATTTCCCATTGATCTCAGCTGGGTGGATTCTGACCCCAACAGTTAGCCCTCCAGCTCGGTAGTTTTAGTTATGATAGTGCTGAGGTAAAGGAAGTCTAAGATGGGATCAATGCATCACGTCAATCGGTACGAGCTGAACTGACGTGGTGCCGAGTCCGTTGCATTTGATGTCCTGTCAGGTTCTCTATCTTCAGATCGGTAATCTCATACCAGTAGAAATTTCTTCATGCAACTGTGTTTTGCACGATTCCCAAGGCATGATGACATCACCCTTTCGCGTTAAGAGTCTATATATATCTCCACTCTTTCTCTTTTCTTCCTCATTCTTCACTTCTCAAAAATCTCCAAGAAGACAAGGTAACTCCCTTCCTCCCTTCTTTCTCCTTCATTCAAAGATTTTTTGTTTGTTTTTTTTTCTTTCTCCCCGAAGTGCCTTGCCGTTGCCGAAGTGATTTCATATTTTCGTCAAAGATTATTCCGCCGAAGTGCCCTTATCTTTGCCGAAGTGGCCCTTTCGCCGAAGTGACTTCGCCGAAAAGCCCTTGTTTTTGCTGAAGTGGCCCTCTGGCCGAAGTGATTTTTCTCCGTACTGACGACTTTCCCTTTGCCGAAGTCCTTCTCGCGAAGTCCTTTTCGACGAAATCTTCTTCTTTTCCGAAGTGGCTTTTGCCGAAGTCTTTCTTGCCAAATTGGCCCTTTGGCCAAAGTCTCCTCTTTTGCCGAAGCCCTTGCCGAAATCTCCTCTTTTGCTGAAGTGGCCCTTTGGCCAAAATCTCCTCTTTTGCCGAAGTGGCCCTTTGGTCGAAGTGGCCCTTGCCGAAGTCTCATTTCTTGCCGAAGTCTCCTTTCTTGCCTAAGTGGCCCTTTGGCCGAAGTGGCCCTTGCCGAAGTGGCCCTTTGGCCGAAGTGGCCCTTGCCGAAGTCTCCTTTTTTGCCGAAGTGGCCTTGTGTTTGCCGAAGTGGAGCTCTCCCCGAAGAGCTTGCATCGTTGCTGAGGTAATGTTGACTTCGCCGAAGTGGTTTCGTCGAAGTGTTTGCGGTTTTGCCGAAAACTTTCCCTTCCACTTCGTCGCATCACTTTTTTGATTTTCCGAACCGGATCTTAGAGCTTTTGCCGAGCCTCATCTTGCAAAGGATTTTTGACGAAACAAGTTTTGCCGAACCGACGCTTTGCCGAAGTGCTTTTGCCGAACCGGAGCTTCGCCGAAGTGCTTTGTGTTTGCCAAAGTGGCCCTTTGGCCGACGAAAATGGAGAATCCTTTCGAATTAAAAATCAAAACGGGGAACTGGAGTTTTGATTTCGCCGAGATGAAGCGAGATGTGGGACTCCAAGCATGTTCTTCAAAGCGACGAGTTTCCAAGAGTGGATCAAAGTGTGACGTACTCGATCCTCCGGGGTCTACCCTTTCTACTGCAGAATCTTTGGAGAGTCTTAGGCATCGGTTCAATATCTTCGAAGAGATTGAGCTTATCCTCCCGTCACCGTTAGATCGAGCCGAGGAGCCACCCAAGGAGTGTTTCACTTTGTACGAAAGTTGCTTCTACATGTGCTTTCTTTGGTTTCCGATACCAAGGGTCATTCTTGAGTATTTATGGAAGCACAGGTTGGCTTTGGCGCAAGTAGCTTCTCGGGGTATTCGGCACTTGGTTGGAATTATGGTTCGTAGTTTCGAGTGTGGTGAGGAGGTTACCGTGGATCACTTGTTGAACTTACTATCCTTTCGGCAATTTCATTTCGGCAATTTCATTCTAAGGATACGCTTCTCTACTCCATCTCGAACAAGGTCCACCGTAAAATTATCGAAGGTTTTCCAAGTAAAGATAGATATTGGGAGGACTATTTTTTCTTCGTGCCCATTTTCGAAGCTTCGGTTGGTGCTGACTGGATTAAGAAGATTAGGACAAGATGGAGAAAAATCAGTAGCCGATCTGTAACTTTATGAATTTTTCCGCTTTGTTGAATAGATCGTGATCTTCTGCTTTGTTTGTTGGTTTTGCAGTTCCTAACCCGATCCCAACGTGTCCTCCAGACGTAATTACACTTTGCGAGACTCTCGCTTCCAGTGAGTGTGAGTGGTAAAAAAATTTTACTCTTCGAAGAGTAGAGAGAGCACGAGCCCGATACTTTGGTTATCCAAGCTCAACTTCTTCGTCTTCTCCTAGCAGTACGAGGAGAGCCATGGGAAAGCGATCATCGGTCCGTTAAAGGATGGAAGTCGAAGCCCGTGCCCAGACTGAGCAAGCGAAGATTAGCTAGACTGAAGTTTCTGCTGAGCATCTAAGTGCTGCCCTTTCTTTTCACGCACCCGACCCGTCCGTAGAGCCGTCCATGTTAGCCCCGTCCGTTCCCAACGCGAGAGAGATCGTGTTGGGTCTTAGGCGACTAGATCCATCTCCGATTCGGTGCAGAAATGGTAAGGCTGTGGCCATGAGTGAGGACGCCGACCCGGTGAAGCAAGCCCGGAGGCGTGCAGCGATGAAGGCCGATAAAGGGAAAGGTCCTTCAAAGGTTGATGTTCATAAACGAAAAAGGCGTAATGCTCCAATTCACGACGCTGCCGAGCAGAAACTGCCTTCAGAGCCTGTAACTCTGCCGTTCTCCTCCGAATTGGTTTGCGACGATGCATCAGCATAATCTTCTCTTTTCTCGAAAATTCTTTCTACGGGAGATTGCTTCCCTTCTTTCGATACTCTGGTTCGGAGCAAACCATATGCCAATATGTCTCTTCGTGGTACTAAGGTACTTTATGTCAACTTTCCCTTCTCCTTTTTTTTTTTACTCTGTTGAAGATATGATATCTAACCTTCTCTTTCCGTTCAGATTTTGGTTTCCATCAACAAAATTGCGTTTGGCTACGAGACGGATGCCCGAAGGAACGCGAGGAGAGTTAAGCGTGCACGGAAAGTGGAGGAAGAACTTCAAACCAAGCTTGACGAAGCTGAGCGTGAACGCGATGTTGCGATGGAGAGAGCGTTGAAGCAGAAGGAACACTTGGAAACTGAGGTGGAACTTCACAAGGAGAGGCTCGGCCAAGCCGATGACAAGGTTCTTCGCTTAGCGTCTTCTCGGGTTCGACAAGATGCTCAGGTTACCGAGCTTCAATAGCTGCGAAGCTCGGAGAAGGCTATGACCGACAAGAAGGTGGAGCGAGCTGAGAAGACGGTAATACATAAAATGGCAAAGAAATTCCGGGCCAAGGTCGATCGGGCCAAGGAGAAGCTTCAGAGATTAGGCGGGTCGTCGAAAAGTAATATGGTCGATCTCGCCCAAGTCGATGGTAACCTTGAATTCATTGCATTGCTTCGTGGTGACGAACCGCCCTCGTTGGAGGCCGAAGTTGAGAAACTCCACAAATGGAAAGCTAGGTACGATGCTGCCGACGATGAGTTCGACAGGTTGGTCACCGAGTTGGAGAGCAACTTGGTGGTTTCACCAATTTCTGAGGATTCAGCCAAGGTTATGCTGGGTAACGAGTCTATCGAAGCGTTAACGATGAATGTTGGGGTCCGCGCTTTCTCTAGATCTAACAGGGGTACTCCTGGTTTGTCTTTGCTTGGTTTGAAGAGGGCTTCTGAATCCTGGACGACGACCGAATCCTCCTCTGACGATGATGATGTGTCTTCGAAGGGTAAGGTTGCCGATGATGGGGATCGCCGAACCCGTCATTGAGGACATGCCGAAGACTATGGCTTGGTTTATCTCATTCTATGATGTTGTGCTTGACTTTGTTTGAATACGGCACCTGGACGGCTTTATCCGTATCAACTTGTTATTTTCGTCTTGTGGCCTTTTGTTATTGTTGTTTCTTTGTTTTCGAACCTCACTTTAATATTAACACCAACGATTCGTTTGTTGGGTTTGAGATGAACGTTCCGGTTCGCGGATACGTTACCGTAGACATATCTGCTCCGATAATGAGCATAGCTGTTTCGACAATGACTTGTTTGTTGGGTTTAAGATGAGCATTGCAGTTTACGGATACGCTACCGTAAGCATATCGGCTCCGACAATGGACATCTAGTACTGTTGCGACCAACAATTCGTTTGTTGGGTTTTTGATGATCATTTTGGTTTAGAGACGAGTTGCCATCAACAAATCTGCTCCAACAATGAACATGTAGTACTGTTATGACCAACGATTTGTTTGTTGGGTTTAAGATGAACATTTCGATTTACGGATACGCTACCGTAAGCATATCTGCTCCGACAATGGACATAGATATTTATATAGCACGTGCTTTTAATCCGCTAGGATGTAATAGTTAGATCCGTAAAGAATGTAGTAGTTCGTTGCTGTGGCCAGCAGCAACGAGAGTGAGATGAGGTGTCTGTTTAGTTAAGATTTTGAGTAATTCGTAAAGGATGCGAATGGGATTCCTGTTTTTGTTAAGGCTTTAGTAATCCGTGAAGGATGTGATATGATGATCTTAGCTTCGAAAAGCTTGCATTAAGTAGACGTAGAGCCTATTATAAAGTTGGGAGTATACGAGTATACGTACCCACCCCCCTCCCCCTTCCAAAGAGGGGCAGTTGAACCCATCCGAAGACGAGCTGCCTACGTACCCTTTACAGGGATCAAGCCACCCTGTAGTTCCTGTAAAGTACCTTAAGGATATTACTTCTTGAGATGTATTGCGTTCCACGATCTTGGTATTGGAACGTCAAACATGTTGGCGAGTTCATATACTCCGGGTCGGACTACTATTGTAATTTTGTGAGGTCCTTCCCAATTTGCTCCAAGTTTGCCGGCGTTCTGTTCTGCGGTATTCTGAAAACCTTATGTAGGACTAAGTTTCCTTCGTAGAACTATCGATTTCGTACGTGAGAGTTGTAGTACTTTGCCGCTGCATTCTGGTAATTCTGAATTCGGATCAAAGCTTGATCCCGCCTTTCATTGATAAAGTCCAACTCATCAAGCATCAATAATTGATTGAGCCCTTCTTATTCTAGGAGAAGTCTTCGGCGGACTCCTGGAAAATGTATCTCAGGTGGAATGACGCATTCTGTCCCATAGATGAGAGCGAACAGAGTCTCGTTGGTTGCTCATCGCGGTGTTGTCCTATGAGACCACAATACTCCTTCCAGTTTGTTGGCCCACCGTCCTTTCTTTTCGTCAAGATGCTTTTTTAGACCGTCGAGAATTGTCTTGTTTACTGCTTCTGCCTGGCCGTTCCCTTGTGGATATCTCGGGGTGGATTTGCTTAGTCGGATCTTCCACTTCTCGCAGAAAGTTTCAAACCTTGTGGAGATGAATTGCGAACCATTATCGGTAACGATTTCGTATGGGACGCCATGTTGGCATATGATATTTTTCCATACGAAACTTTTGACTTGTGCGTTCCTGCTACTGGCGTAAGAATCTGCCTCCACCCACTTCGAAAAATAGTCCGTCAAGACCAGTAAGAATCATTTCTGCTTTGAAGGATGTAAAGGTCCAACAATGTCCATGGACCATCGCATGAACGGATAAGGTGACGATATTGAGGAAAGCATCTCGGTTGGCTGATGAATCATTGGTGCATGACGCTGACACTTTTCACATCTTGCGGAGAACTTCTCGCAATCTTGTATCATAGTTGGCCAATAATAATCGTGTCGTTTGATTTTTATTGCCAACGCTCATCCTCCTGAGTGGTTACCGCATGATCCGCTATGGACTTCCTCCATGATTGCTGTTGCCTCCTTTTCTTCGACGCAGGCGAGTAATGGTCCCGAGAATCTCCATTTGAAAACATTTCCATCGAGCAAGATGTAACGAGCCGCTTGTGCCCGAAGCTTACGAGCCATCCATTTGTCAGAAGGTAAGATACAATCACAGATATATCCTCGGATGTCATCAAGCCACCCTTTGTCGCAGCCGTATTTCATTTCCTGTGATGTTTCGTCTGTCTCGATCGTTTCATTTTCACGAAAGGGGCTGATGTCGGGAGATAGGGGAACGGAATCCTTGCCCATGGCTGTCGCTTAGTTTTTAACATTTTCGAGATTTTCATCTTCGTTGACCGCATCTATTTCTGTTTGAGATTCGGATCCTTTATATGCCGCGTATGTCTCGTCCTGGCCCATTGAGTCGTTGGTTATGGCTTCTTGTTGTTCGGCATTGTCCTCAGCGACGTCCGGTGCACATATTTTATCCTTGCTTTCCTAACGGCTTGAGATCGAGTAACTACACTCACCGTTTCTGAAAGAGTGATTCTCAGGCGTTCGATAAATTCTACCGGGATAATTCGCTTCAAATCTGGATCAGAAGTGGATGCGAGAGTGGCTAGTGCATCAGCCGAAGTGTTTTCTCCTCGGGGAATACGTGTGAGCGTGAATTCTTTGAACTGTGCAGTCAAGTCTTTGACGACCTTCAGATATGCTTCCATACGGTCGTGTTTAGCTGCGTATTCCCCGCTGAATTGGTTTACAACTAACTGTGAATCGTAGAACGTGCGAATGTAGTCAATCTTGAGTCCTTGTGCGAGCTTTATTCCAGCAATGAGGGCTTCGTACTCTGCTTCATTGTTGGACGCACGAAAGCCTAGGCGGAAAGATTGTTCAAGTATCTCGCCCATCGGTGACGTCAGACGTATCCCAATTCCCGAGCCATTTTTGGATGACGAGCCGTCAACGTGGAGTTGCCAAGTCGAACTCGGGTTTCCTTCAGCGAGGCTCTCCTCCGGAAGTTTGATCAAAAAGTCGGCTAACACTAACGATTTCGCGCAAGTCCGTCCGAGATACTCGATGTCGTACTGGCCAATCTCCCGGATTGACTTAGGCTGTGAAAAACGGACCGTAGGCGGGAAGTACTAAGGACCACAATGGAGTGTGATTGGAAGTACGGCCTTAGTTTTCTGGCAGACATGACAACCGATGAAGCCAACTTTTCCATTTGCGGGTATCTTGTCTCTTCGTCGGTGAGAGTCTTGCTAACGTAAAAAATAGATTTTTGTTCTCCCTGTTCGTCTCGAATGAGCACTCCACTTATTTCTGTGGTGGAGATTGCGGTGTACAAGAAGAGTGGCTCTCTCTCGACTGGCTTTGCAAGCGGCGGATTAGTAAGGTATTTCTTCAATTGCTGGAAGGATTCTTCGCACTTATCCATCCATTAAAACTCCTTCTTTCCTCGTAAAGTATCGTAGAAAGGTAAGCATTTATCGGTGGATCGCGAAATAAACCTGTTGAGTGCAGCCACCCTTCTAGTCAGTCTTTGCACTTCACGTTTTGTTTTTGGCGAGGCCATCTGGATAAGCGCGTCAATCTGGTTGGGGTTTGTTTCGATACCTCGATGAATAACTAAGTAACTAAGAAACTCTCCGGACGTGACTGCGAATCTACACTTTGTCGGGTTCAGCTTCATGTTGTGTGAGTTGAGCTGTTTGAAACATTCCTCCAAATGTGCTACGTGATCCTTTGCTTCTAGTGATTTCACCAGCATGTCGTCTACGTAAACCTCCATCATATTTCTGAGTTGGTTAGCAAACATCTTGTTTACTAAACGCTGATATGTGGCTCCAACATTTTTGAGGCCGAAAGACTTCACCTTGTAGCAATGTATTCTGCGATCTGTAATGAAGGATGTCTTCTCTCGATCGTCGGGATTCATCAAAATCTGGTTGTATCCGGAAAATGTATCCATGAATGAAAGGAGCTTGTTGCCTGCCGTTGCTTCGACCAGTCGATCAATGTGTGCTAGCGGAAAGCTGTCTTTCGGGCATGCCTTGTTTAAGTCGGTGAAATCTACACACTCGCCATTTTCTGTTCTTCTTTTTGACTACTACAGGATTCGCCAACCAATCCGGGTACTTGACTTCCATTATCGAACCGACTCGTAAGAGCCTTTCGACTTTGTCGTTCACTACTTTCGCTCTGTCGGGCCCCAACTTCCTCCATTTTTGCTTTACTGGCTTAAAGGTTGGGTCGACATTCGACTCATGATTGGTTACGCCGATATCGATTCCGGACATATCCTCTGCTGCCCACACGAAAGTGTCTACGTTTTCTTTTAAGAACGAAACAAGCTCTTCCTTGACCTTTTCGTTGAGGCCGAATCCAATCTCTACGCATCGTTCTAGGTGTTTATCGTCAATACAAACTGATATTACAGGGTCGTAGGTCAGTTCGGCCGCTTCTTGTTCGCGATCCTCCGCAATCTGTAATTGTTGTAAGAGTTTGGAGAGTACTTTCACTGGCTCTCTGTCTGTCTTCATCTTCTTCCGTTCTGACATGGCTATCGGATCGATGACAGGGTTCCTGAGTTTGTTTGCGGCTAGGAAACATACGCGGGACTCCTTATGACTCCCCAAGATTGTTTTGACTCCGCTCGGTGTTGGGAACTTTATGCAGAGATGATAGGTCGAGGCTACGGTGCGTATTGAATTTAACCAAGTTGTTCCAATGATGACTTTATAGATTGCCAGGTGATCGGCTACAGAAAACTCGACGATCTTGACGACTTCCCCACCTTGTACAGGTAGTTTGATTGTTCCGATTGTCATTGTCGTTTCTCCGGAGAATCCAGTTAACGGTTTTGGGGTGGCCACCATGTTGGACAGATTGATGTCCATTCTTCTAAGAGTCTCTTTGAAGAGTATGTCCATTGTGCTGCCCGTATCAACCAATACCCGGGCTACGCCATAACCACTGATGATCAACTCGATTACGAGAGGATCATCATGCGGTTTTTCGATTCTGGCTGTTTATCTTTCTTCGAATGAGATTATGTCATCTAGAAACTTTGAAGGTGCCGACCAGTTAACGCTGACATCGGCTCGCCGTTGAAAAGCTTTAATCGACGAGACGGTGTCTGAGCAATAGTGAGATCCGCCCATTATCATATTGATCCGTCTTTTGGGTCCAGATTGTGGAGCTTCATCATTTTTCCTCCCTCGCTTAGGAAGATCTTCATTCACCTGCTCGGGCGGTTCGCGTTGGTATCCATGTCAAAATCCTTGAGGCTAATATCACCCTTGAGTTTGCCAGCTGGCAGCTTTGCAGCGAGCTTTAAGCCCATAATACGGTAATTTGCAGTCGAATGTCCGAAGATATGGTGATGTTCGCAATAAGCCGTTTCGTCGTAAGTCCCTTGGCCCTTGGTCCACGTGCTATTCCGTTTACCTCTTCCTGGACCTTGGCCTCGTCCTTGCCCGTATCCTGACGAGTCAACTTGGTAACTATGGGCTCCTTTGAAACCTCCTTTGTGCTGGACGTATCCAGAACCTTGGTTGGCCTTTCTGCTGTTTGGTGGGTTTGGAGCAGAGGGAGGATAGTTCGTAGACTTCACCTTTCCGTGCTTCTAGGCTAGGATCTTCACTTCTTCTTCGTTGGAGGCGAAGTCCATTGCTCGATGCAATGCATCCTGGATCGTGGTTGGAGCGTTTAACACAATATCCTTTCGGAAATGTGAATCGAACCACATGGCTTTCTTCTATGCTTGCAACGCGGTTTTGTCACTTATCCCTTCTACTTTTGACGGTACCGACTTGAACCGTTCGATGAAAGTTCATAACGTCTCATTTTGTCCTTGCCCCATGGTCCATAGATCCGCATCGGATGTTCGGCGTTCCATGAATATAGAAAATGCTTGAGGAATGCTGATGACAGCTGATTGAAATTGTTGATCGAATTTCTTCCGAGCCTAGAGAACCATTGGAGAGCTGGCCCTTTAAGGTGCTCAACGAACAAAAGACATTGACCAGCGTCTTCTTCGCCTTTGTTGAAGTTTCCTCATCCCATTGCTATTGCGAAGGCAGTCAAGTGTTCCTTTGGATCGGCATTTCCTTCGTAAATCGGTATTTTCATTTTCCCCGGGTCAGAAACCTTTGTCTTCGTAATTCGAGTGGTGAATGGAGTGTTCTGTGCTTCTTCGAGCACTCGGTCGAGTTCGGGAGCCTTGCTGGTGGCCCTATGCATCTAAGACCAAGAAATCTCATCTCAGTGGCATCTCGCTCCATACTGGCTCGAATCTCAGCCATCTCCTCCTTCTGAGCTTGGATTACTGCTTTTCGCTCTTCTTCAATCTGGGCTCGTTGGATCCAAAGGATGTTATCCTCATCCTCGGTAAAGTCTTGATCATGGCCGAGGTTGGTACCGCTTCGTTCTACTCGAGTTCGGCTTGCACCTGCAAGTTCGGCTTCGCGGCGGTTTTCCAAGTCGTGTTCACCCTCTGGGTTTCCTCCAGGTCGATCGCCGGATTCGTTTCGGCCACAGTCTGTGTTGGGGTCAATATTCAGCCACTTGAACTTAACAGCAAACGGATCGGGTGTCACAACCCATGGTGAAGAAACTGGGGCGTGTACCCCGATCCATGGCATAGCAAACGGATCAGGTGTCATGACCCATGGTGAAGAAACTGGGTCAAGTATCCCGATCCAAGGTACAACAAACGGATCGGGTGTCACGACCCAGGGTGAAGAAACTGGGTCGTGTACCCCGATCCATGGCACAACAAATGGATCGGATGTCACGACAAACGGTGAAGAAACTGGGTCGTGTACCCCGATCCATAGCAAAGCAGACGGATCGGATGTCACGACCCATGGTGAAGAAACTGGGTCGTGTACCCCGATCTATGCCACCGCAAATGGATCGGGTGTCACGACCCACGGTAAAAAAAATGGGTCGTGTACCCTGATCCATGGCACAGCAGACGGATCGGGTGTCACGATCCAAGGTGAAGAAAATGGGTTGTGTACCCCGATGCATGGTACAACGAACGGATCGGGTGTCACGGCCCATGGTGAAAAAGCTGGGTCGTGTACCCCGATCCATGATAAAGCAAACGGCTCAGGTGTCACGACCCATGAAGAAGAAGCTGGGTCGTGTACCAGATCCATGGTACAACAAACGGATCGGGTGTCACGACCCATGGTCAAGAAGCTGGGTCGTGTACCCCGATCCATGGTACAGCAAACGGATCGGGTGTCACGACCCATGGTGAAGAAGCTGGGCCGTGTACCCCGATCCATGGTACAACGAACGGATCGGGTGTCAGGACCCATGGTGAAGAAGCTGGGTCGTGTACCCCGATCTGTGGTACAGCAAACGGATCGGGTGTCACGACCCATGGTGAAGAAGATGGGTCGTGTACCCTGATCCATGGTACAACGAACGGATCGGGTGTCACTACCTATAGTACGAACCGTGAACCATGGTGTCTCCCGAACCGTGAACCATTGTGTCACCCGAACCGTGAACCATGGTGTCACCCGAACCGTGAACCATGGTGTCACCCGAACCGTGAACCATGGTGTCACCCGAACCGTGAATAATGGTGTCACCCGAACCATGAACCATGGTGTCACCCGAACTGTGAACCATGGTGTTAGCCAAACCGTGAACCATGGTGTCACCCGAGCCATGAACCATGGTGTCACCCGACCCGTGAACCATGGTGTAAGCCGAGCCGTGAACCATGGTGTCATCCGAGCCCTGAACCATGGTGTCGTCCGAGCCCTGAACCATGGTGTCACCCGAGCCGTAAACCATGGTGTCACCCGAGACGTGAACCATGGTGTCGCCCGAGCCGTGAACCATGATGTCACTCCAGCTGCTCAGCCACTGCAATCCGAGCCAAAGCCTAAGGATAAGGAGTTGGGCCAAGCTGAGCAAATGAACGTGTGGGCCGAAACAATGAACCCATGAACGGAAGCCCATGGCGGTGGCAGGTTTTGCTAAAAGGAAATCCTGAGGAATTAGGAAATCTTCCTTATCTCTTGAGATATTAACCTAGCCGACTTAAACTTGTAAACTCGTATATATACTGATGTATACCCTCTGAAAAGAGGATCCGCAATTTAACCTAGCAGAACTTTATACTTTTGCTCTCATACGAAAAGCTTTCTAAGCAGCTTAATAAAATACCATCTATGGATCTCTGTTTATGTTTTTAGTGGTTTTTGCTCAGAAATTTCATCACCCTTAACAAACCCTCGATAAATTCAATTGGTGTGGATTTACACCCCCACAATTTGGCGCTAGAAGGAGGGGAATTGAAATTATCTTACACCAGAAAGCCACCTGGAAACCGATCCAAAGACGATGGCCAATGACGGAGACGATAACACTGTTGACATCAGAAACACCAGCGCGGAGGATCAGCCAAACCAACCCAACAACACCGGGGAGTCTTCGGCAACACTAACGACGATGAAGACTATGCTTGAGACGCTGCTCAAGAAGATGGAGGAACAAGACAAGCTGAACAACGCGATGGCAGGCGAGCTGAAGGCTTTGGCAATGACGAGTAGAGCCCAAGGGGTGGGTTCCGCTATGGACCCAGCAAGGCGAATCGGAAGATGCCTTAACCCAAGGGCCCTATATTTCTCAACCCCGCTCAACCCACTGGGAACCCGGAGAAGACTGTCGTCACTCCATCAAAGCTTAGCAAACCTGGCTTCCGGGATGCAAGGAGCAAGGGATATACCGACGGAGGAGGAGGCGGCCCCAATCATCAATATGGAGGAAGAGAATCGAGTGGAGCGTAACACAGAGAGCCGTGATGACCCCGAACCCCTAGCAGCTGGTCGGACCCGAACTGAAATATGCGAGGCCATCCCAAAAGGAGATCAAGAGCTAACCGAGGAAGAAGAGAACGTCCTCTGGGCCGAGCAAGCACGGGTCAACGAAGAGCGAAGAACAGGAGTTCGAGCCCATAAAGAAGAGATGGCTATCATGCGAGCAGATATGGACCGAGTAGCTGCCGACATAAAAGCCATCCGATCCATGATGCATAGAGCGACTAGTAAGGTACCGGAGATAGATCGCGTAGTGGAGGAAGGACAGAACACTCCGTTCATAGCACGGATTACCAGTACAAGAATTCTAGATCCTGGAAAGATGAAAGTTCCGATCTACGAAGGGAAAACCGACCCAAAAGAGCATCTAACGGCTTTCGCTATAGCCATGGGACGCTCTAACTTCAAAGAAAAAGAAAGAGATGTCAGACAATACATTCTCTTCGTGGAGCATCTCAAGGGCCCCGCACCCCAGTGGTTCTCCAGGCTCGAGCGGAACTCCATCGACAACTACAACCAATTGTCTACGGCATTCTTGAAAATTACTCCATATTCATGGATCTTGGAACGTCTGACGCCGACCTGTGGACCCTAGCTCTGGGGCAGAATGAATCACTCCGAAGTTTCATCGGAAGATTCAAAGTCGTTATGTCCAAAGTTGAAGGCCTAAGTGACAAAGCAGCCTTACTGGCCCTGAAGCGATAACCCTGGTACAACTCCGATTTCCGCAAAGAAATCAAGCTGAATGCCCCCACAATGATATAGGACGCAATGCATCGAGCTGCAAATTTCATCACCGAAGAAGAAGAGATGAAGATCCTAACCGAGAAGTACGGGAAGGCAAAGACAGTGAACCACTCTCCCCAAGTTTCAACCCCTTCAAACGCGAAGAGGCATAGCCAAAATTCAAACTATGTGCAGCACGAGGGTGGTTTCCGAGGAGCTCATAACTATCAAATTGACGTCCCTGGGTACGGTGGAGGAAGAGGCCGAGGCCGCAGAAGAAATTCATGGAGCACTTGGACCAAAGGCGATAGTTCTTACGATAAAGCAGCCTATTGCGAGCACCGTCACATCTATGGACATTCCACTGCAAACTGCCGAATTCTAGGTTTGAAACTTGCTAAAAAAATTAGCAGCCGGCGAACATGGAGGGAACATCAGCCTTAAGGATTTTGAGATGGATGTGAACACACACAAAGCTGACTAGGCAAAGGAAGATCATTCCAAGCGTGATAGACGGGATGACGAGGCGCCACCCCCCGGATCAAGAAGGAGAATAAGTATGATAATGGGAGGCTCTCACTACTGCTCGGACACCGTCTCATCAATCAAAGCATTCCGGCAAAGGGCGGACGTTCGCATCAACTGGTCTAAACCATCAAAATTTCCAAACGACGTGATATCATTCAAGGAAAGGGAGACGCTCGTAATCGACAGACCAAATGACGACCCTCTTGTGATCGAATTAATTATCAATGACTGCGATGTAGGACGCGTACTGGTAGACACCGGGAGCACGGTGGACGAAATCTTTCTCAAGACTCTTAGAAGAATGAATGTCGACCTATCCGAAGTGATATCTACCCCGAAACCGTTGACTGGATTCTCCGGAGAAACCACCATGACTACAAGGACAATCAAACTTCCCGTCCAAGCAGGTGAAGTGACAAAAATCATCAAATATTCCGTAGCTGATCACCCAGCAATTTACAACGTCATTATGGGCACCTCCTGGTTGAAGTCCATGCGAGCCGCTGTTTCAACCTACCATCTATACCTCAAGTTTCGTACTCCAAACGGAGTAAAAACAATTCGTGGAAACCAAAAGGAGTCTCGTGTCTGCTTCCTCGCCGCACACAAGCTCCGGAATCTGGTGATCAATCCGATGGCAAATTCGAAGCGCAAGAAAATAAAGACCAATAGAGAGCCGGTCAAAGAGCTTTCCCAACTCTTATAGCAATTACAGATTGCGGAAGATCGCGAAGAAGAAGTATCTAAGCCAACTTGCGATCCCGTGGTGTCAGTTTGCATCGACAATGGACATCCAGAGCGATGCGTGGAGATTAGGGCAATGTTAGATGAAAAGATCAAAGAAGAGCTCGTTGCGTTTCTAAAGAAAAATATCAACACTTTCGCGTGGGAAGCAGAAGACATGTCTAGTATCGATATATGCATAACTAGCCACGAGCTAAACGTAGACCCAACGTTCAAACCAGTAAAATAGAAAAGGAGAAAACTTGGACCAGACAGAGCCAAAGTAGTCAACGACGAAGTTGAAAGACTTCTGCGCGTCGGTTCAATAACCGAGGTGAAGTACCCGGACTGGTTAGCTAACCCAGTGGTCGTCAAGAAGAAAAATGGAAAATGGCGTGTATGCATGGACTTCACTGATCTGAATAAAGCTTGTCCAAAAGATAACTTCCCTCTTCCACACATTGATCGCCTGGTCGAAGCAACGGCAGGGAACGCACTCCTATCTTTCATGGACGCCTTCTCTGGTTACAACCAGATACTGATGAACCCCAACGATCGTGAAAAAACCGCTTTCATAATGGATCGTGGACTATAATGCTACAAAGTGATGCCATTCGACCTAAAAAATGCCGGAGCAACGTACCAGCGGCTGGTAAACAAGATGTTCGCTGATCAACTCGGAAGGACAATCGAGGTTTATATAGACGACATGCTGGTGAAATCATTAAGAAAGCAGGACCACATAGCTCATCTCGAGGAGTGCTTCTCACGTCTGAACTTTCACAACATGAACTTAAATCCAACGAAATGCAGATTCGCGGTCACATCAGGGGAATTCCTCGGATACCTAGTGGCTCACTATGGCATTGAAGCAAACCCTAAGAAAATTGATGCGCTCATCCATATGACTTCACCAAAGACAAAAAGGGAAGTACAAAGACTTACCGGAAGAGTAGCTGCCCTTAACAAATTCATCTCACGATCCACCGATAAATGTCTGCCTTTCTATGATACGTTACGGGGAAACAAGAAGTTCGAATGGACCGAAAAGTGCGAGGAGGCTTTTCAACAGCTAAAAACTTACCTGGCTACCCCTCCAGTTCTCTTAAAACCAGTAGCAGGAGAGCCGCTTTTTCTATACACCGCGATCTCCGCCACAGCAGTAAACGGCGTGTTGATCCGAGACGAGCGTGGGGAGCAGAAGCCAGTATTTTACGTCAGCAAAACCCTTACAGATGCCGAGACGAGGTACTCGAAGATGGAAAAATTGGCGCTATCCATAGTCATGTCTGCAAGAAAGCTAAGGCCGTACTTCCAGTCTTACTCGATCGTCGTCCTGAGTACCTTCCCGATAAGGTCTGTTCTACAAAACCCAAGTCAATCAGGAAGACTAGCAAATTGGGCAATAGAACTGAGCGAGTATGACATTGAGTATCGCGGACGCACATGCGCAAAATCGCAAGTCTTGGCCGATTTCCTTATCAAAGTACCTGAAGAAGGTATTGATGACTAAATACAAAGCCAGCCCTGGAAACTCCACGTTGATGGCTCATCTTCCAAAAATGGTTCGGGAGTAGGGATACGACTAACCTCTCCAACCGCCAAACTGCTGGAACAGTGGTTCCGCCTTGGTTTCCACGCATCCAACAATGAAGCGGAGTACGAAGCCCTGATTGCCGGGATGAAACTTGCTTGTGGCCTAAAGATCGAAAAAATTCACGCATTTTGCGATTCCCAACTAGTCGCGAATCAGTTCAGCGGCGAATATGCAGCAAAGGATGATCGAATGGAAGCTTACCTGAAGATCGTCAAAGAATTGGCTGCGCGGTTTAAAGAATTCATCCTAACGCGCATCCCGCGAGGAGAGAATACTCCAGCCGACGCACATGCAGCCCTCGCATCAACTTCCGATCCGGATATAAAGAGAATCATCCATGTGGACTTCATCCAGCATCCGAGTATCAATCTCTCCGACATAGTAAATGCCATAACCCGTTCACAAGCAGCTAAGAAAGCAACGGAAGTCACAATCGAACAGGAGGAGACAGTCGAAATACTGGAAGTACCGGCAAAACTACCACCCACCCAAAATACCAATCCACTGGAGGAGGATTTTCTCGAAGAGTCAGCAATCGAAGAAAGCAACAACGAACCTATTATTGAATCCCAAACCGGTGAAGGAGCAAGCGCGATCCACGATGGAACTTTACCAACTGACAAATGGGCAGCTCGTAAACTTCGAGCCCAAGCGGCTCGTTACTTCTTACTCGACGGAAATGTCTTTAAGTAGAGGTTCTCGGGACCATTGCTAAACTGCGTGGAAGGAAAGGACGCCAGGAAGATCATGGAAAAAGTTCACAATGGTTCGTGTGGCAATCACTCTGGGGGAAAGCACTAGCAATAAAAGTCAAACATCACGGTTATTATTGGCCAACAATGATCAAAGATTGCAAGGTATTTTAAGCCAAATGTGAGAAATGTCAACGCCATGCGCCAATGATTCACCAACCAACGGAAGCGCTCTCATCAATCTCATCACCCTATCCATTCATGCGATGGTCCATGGACATCATCGGGCCGCTGCATCCCTCAAAGCAAAAGCGATTCCTTTTGGTTTTGATAGATTATTTCTCAAAGTGGGTCGAGGCCGACTCCTATGCTAGCATTAAAGATGCACAAGTGGAGGCCTTTGTCTCGAAGAACATCATATGTCGGCATGGAATACCATACGAGATTGTGATGGATAATGGCTCGCAGTTCATCTCAAATTGTTTCGAAGCTTTCTGTGAGAAATGGAAAATTAGACTCAGCAAGTACACTCCAAGATACCCGCAAGGAAATGGACAAGCGGAAGCAATCAACAAAACACTCCTCGACGATCTGAAGAAACGTCTCGATGAGAAAAAGGACGTTGGGCTGAAGAATTGGAATGAGTACTCTGGTCTCACTGCACCACCCCAAGACGAGCAACAGGGGAAACCCCATTCGCCCTCGTTTATGCAACGGAGTGTGTCATCCCACCGGAGATACATTTCCGGTGAATTTGCCGCCGACTACTACCAGAGCAAGAAGGGCTCAACCACCTATTGATGCTTGACGAGTTGGACTTGGTCAACAAAAGACGAGATTAGGCCTTGATCAGGATCCAGAATGCGGCAGCAAAATACTACAACTCCAACGTTCGAGAACGAAGATTCTACGAAGGAGAACTTGTTTTGCGGAAGGTCTTCCAAAACACAGCAAAGACATGCCGAAAAGCTAGGCGCAAACTGGAAAGGACCTTACAGGATCACAGAGGTAATCAAACCCGGCGTTTACAAACTCACCAGCATGACGAATGTTCCTGTTCCAAGATAGTGGAACGCAATGCATCTTAAGAAGTACTATCACTAAGTTATTTCACACGAACTACGCGGAGACTTGATCCCTGCAAATGGTACGTAGGCAGCTCGTCCTCAGATGGGTTCAGTTGCCCCTCCTTCAAAAGGGGGAGGGGGGGGGTGGAGTGGGTACTCCCATCTTTGTAATCGATTTTACAATCTATCAAAGCAAAGCTTTCCAAGACTAGTTTTACCTAAACATCCTTCAAAGATCACTAAGTCTTGACAAAACAGACATATTTGAACGAATTAAGCTACAACGGGCATCTCGCCACATCTTCATTACTGCTGGCCACAGTAGTGAACTCTCGCATCCATCTCGGATCTAAACTATCACACCCGTCTCAAGATTAAAAGCGCGCTATACAAATATTTTGTTCATAGTCGGAGCGGATATGTTTATGGTAACGTATCCATAAACCGAAATGTTCATCCTAAACTATACAAGCATATGTCCATTATCGGAGAGAAAAACATTTATGGTAATGTATTCGTAAACCGAAATGTTCAAACTAAACTATGCAAACTTATGATCAATTTCGGAGCAGGGTAACATGTCTGAAAGCTGAATTATTCATCTCAAACGTAACTACTATGCAAACCCATACTTCGATCCATTCATCTAAACAGCTATATCTTATCAAGATAATACAAGCAACACATTACCCAAGAAAATAAGCATACTTGACATTTCTTCGCAAAAACATTTATTAAACATAAGGTGGTCAAGTGATAACAAAAGAAATAGTTTTTCAAAAAAACTACAAAGTGGATAAAACCATCCAGGCGTCCAAAAGAGTTTTAAACTATACAAAAAACAAAGGATCAAAGGATTCTAGAGCTTCGGGATGCTCAACCTCCCTTCGCTCTAGATCTCTAGTTTGCTCGGTTTCCCCTCCTTCACGACTACGGCGACTTCAATGACTTTCTCAGGAGACGGCTCGGGAACCTTCTTCAAGCTACCGCCACTTGAGTTAGAAGACGTCGGATCCTCTGGCATCTTCTTCAGGTCTAGCACAACCAAACCCGGTGTTCCCTGGTTTGAACCAGAAAAATCTCTTATGCCGACACTCACAGCGGCCGTCTACATAGGTTCGTCTATATTGAGCTCCTTCAGAATGTCAGAACGAACGGGAGACAACTTTAAAATTTCACTTGCCTCAGCCATGAGCTTAGCAAACACCTCGTGGGCTCCATCCAGATCCCCCTTTTGCTCAGCCAGACTCTTCGCCTCGGAGTCAAATGACGGCGGCTCATCGCTTTGGAGAAACTCTATGAACTGAAGGTTATCTTTGATCTGAGCTAGATCAAGCATATTATCCTTCGGCTCGCCGACGATCATGCCAAGAAGTTTGCTGGCTCGGGAAATTTTGTCCTCAAACATTGTCGTCATCTCCCGCTTGGCCTCAAGCACAGCCTGCTCGACCTTGCTCTCATGCAGCTCGTTTGCCGCCTCTAGCTGCCTCATTAAGTTGGCGATGTGTGTCCCGCTTCGCCCTGCCAGATTCTAATCTCAGGATCCGTTCGTCGGCCTCTTTGATGTGCTTCTTGTTCCCTTCTGCTTTGGCTTCAAAGGCCTTGATTTTCTTAAGGGTTCTCTCCCTCTCAGAAGCGTGACTTGCCTCGACATCCTTGAGCTTTTCGTCTAGTTCAATGGCTCTTTTCCGGGCATCCTCCACTCTCTCCTTGTCTTTACGAGCGTCAGATTCATACCCGAGGACCATCCTATTGAGATGGAATATGAACTTTGCAAAAATAAGAAAGGCAATTCAGCAAATATAACGACAAACAAAACGGTTCGGGCAATGATGGTGAACAGAATAAGAAACAGGTAGAAAACACACCTTGACCCTGAAGGGACACCTCGCTGTAGGCTGTATCCCTAAGCAAGGTGTCGGGAAGAGGAAGTTGATCACCTGGGCAAGTGATCTTGGAAAAGATAGTTGCGGACGCCGCATCATCCTTATAAACCGCTTCAGCATTAAGGGGAATGGTAGACAATGGACTCACCTCGGGGATGAGTCGAGGGATTTCAGTGCGTCGCTGTCGCTTTGACGCCTCGATCAGTCCATCGCCCATGTCATCTATCGATGACTGCCATTTTTGGCTCGCTCCCTTTTTCTCCTTGGCTTTGCCCTTGCCTTTATCTTTGTGCTGTACCAGCTGCGACTCTACGGGTCGAAGCCCTAACACAACCCCTTCGGGAGCCAAGCTAAGATTCGGTTCGGGAGGATGGTTAGAAGAGATCGACTTGGGGACAAGAGTGGCATCAACCTGGGGGTTCGGGAGGCGAAGCCGACCCAATGCTTCGGCTTGCTTTGCCCTCTCCTTAGCTTTGGCTTCCGCTTTCGCCTTGGCTGCGGCTCTATCTCTGAATGTAGGTCTTCCCATGATATCGTCTGAGTTAGAGGAAGATGATGGATCGACAGACTGACCTTCAAAAATTTCCCGGGCTCTTTCCACTCGCTGGAGATTGAAATCTCTTGTCCAACAACACTTTCGAGCAGAAAGCGCTTTCTGAATCGCAGACAAATCGGGTGGCAACGAAAGTTGAAAGTGGCGTGCTGCAAAAGAAGGAAACAATATAAGTAACCTACAACAAAAACAGTAAAAAAGAAAATCGAGCCGTAGCCTAAAAACAAACTACGGGTCGGCTACCAAGTTCTCCCCAGCTCGTCTTGACTAAGCTAAGACATCTTGATCCCACCGACGCCTCGGTGATGGGGACGAAGAAGAAGTAATTCTCCCAGTTGTCGTCCTTGCCCGGATATCCTTTTATGATCTTCCTCTTGGCTTTACCCGATATGTAGTATTTCAGCTCTATTTTGTTGCGACGCCTGAATTCGAGAAGACTTTTCAAATGTTCGACTCCAACCTCGACATCACATTCGTAGCTTCGGACAAGAATATCAACCAGATGTCTGATTCCCCTAACGTTAATTTGGGAAATAGACAGGTTGTGAATCCATAAAACCGCAGCATTGCTTCGGGATCGGGAACCATAAGAAGCAGCGATAGAAGAAACTCTCATAAAGAGTAAAGTGATCGGGATAAGGTTTACTGGCTCGCTCTGTCGAAGAGGGAAGAACGAATTCGATTTCTTTCGACATATTAAATCTCTGCCTAAGGGCTTCCAGCGAATCTAAGGTAGAGAGAGTTGATCGGGTTGAGGAGGTGGATCGGGTCGCTTTTTAGCTTTCCTCTTCCTTGGGGCTCGTTGGATGGATCCAATCAAATGCTCTAACTCTCGTCTTGCCACAACCGGATCGTAGAACCAATCCTCCGGTTCACTTTTTACTGGCTCGTAATCCACGATGTCCGTAAAAGGGTTCGCCATCTCATCAAATGGAGAATCGTGAAGGTAGGGAATTACAAATTCCAAAAGAGCCCCGGCATTACTATCGGCTCTCGGGGATTCGGAGAGCACCATCTTTCTACCTAGGATAGAAGGTCCTACCCCCCCCCCGGAACCAGTTTAGTCATCCAAATCCTCTGGAATGTTCACGCCAGATGGATTTGCTCGGCTACAACTTTGAGCAAGGACTGGATCGGCGGAAAATGAAGGTTCAAGAAATGAAGACTGGTCTGGACAGACAAGCAATCTAGCATATGGATCAGGTGATGCAGACGCGGATAACTGAGACATCCTTTGTTTGAAAACAGATCGGGGTCTTTGGAAGGCAAACAAATAGGCCGGGATCCCCAGAACCTCAGTAGAAAAGATCTAAGTTTTCAAAGAATCAAAAAAAGATCGGGGTTATCAACAACTTATCATAATGGATTGAGACTTTCTAGGAATCAAAAAACAAGTCAAGATCTTCAAAATAAATTTAAAATTGAACCCAAATCTTCATATAAACCGCCGAAAAACTCAAGGATAGCGGCAGAGCTGATTAAAGACGGATCGGAAAACTCGAACGGGTCGGCGGCGATGAAGAAATAACGAAGGCACAAGCATAAATTAACTTAAGCAAAAAATTAGAGAGAGAAAGAAGAGAGAGGTTACCTGTTTGGAGAAGTTTTCGAACAAATGAAGTAGTGAAAGAAAATGGGAGGCATCACAAGTTATATAGGCAAACGGTGATGTCATATACCTCGGGAATCAGCAGAAACGTTTGGACTCCCCGATAAAGGTGATAGCTTACTAAAGTGCCCCGGACAGAATCCAAACTCTCAATATAAAAGTGGTTCGAGTTGAGTAAAAAATAGCTCGGTGTCACGAAGAAAGGTGGTTAGGGGTGATAGCGAAAAAAAAAAAACAGCTCGGTGTCACGAAAAAAGATGGTTCGGGGTGACAGCGAAGAAAAACTCAGTGTCATGAAGAGAAATGGTTCGGGGTAACGATTAAAAACAAAAAACTCGGTGTCACGAAGAGAAGCGGTTCGGTGTGGGAGTCAAAACTCGCACAACCAAAACTTGTGAAGAGATTTAGGGATTCGACAAACTTCTATGTAAAGAAACCAAGAAACTGAGATCCAAAGATGGAGGTTTTATTCAAGCTGTTTCGAAAGCTGTTTGTAAAGTAATAAGCGTTTAGCTAGCTCAATTTTCGGATCCCCTTTTCAAAGAGGTCCATTGTCTATTTATACACCAATAGGTCGGCTAGGTCTCTTCCTAAACGAGAAAGAAAAACTTCCTTATTCTTCGGAATTCCCTCTATGATTTTCATGGGCTTTTCATTGCCTTATCGCCTCGGCCCACCAATCTCTTACGACTCGTTGTCTTGGACATGTTAAGATATTGGGCCCGTTGCTTCGCTGGGTCATTGGCGAGCTGGCTCGTCGTTCGTTGGTTTGCCAACATGCTGCTGAGCCAGGTTTGGCTCGTCACTACTACTTCCATTGCCTAGCCAAGATGTTGGCTAGTCACTACTTTCTCCTTGCTGCCTAGCCAAGATGTTGGTTCGTCATCATTTCTTCATGCTGCATTGTCGCCGAGCCAAGTTTGGCTCGTCACTGCTTCTTCCTGCTGCCTAGCCAAGATGTTGGCTCGTCACCATTTCTTCATGCTGCATTGTCGCCGAGCCAAGTTTGGCTCGTCACTGCTTCTTCCTGCTACCTAGCCAAGATGTTGGCTCGTCACCATTTCTTCATGCTGCATTGTCGCCGAGCCAAGTTTGGCTCGTCATTGCTTCTTCCTGCTGCCTAGCCAAGATGTTGGCTCGTCACCATTTCTTCATGCTGCATTGTCGCCGAGCCAAGTTTGGCTCGTCATTGCTTCTTCCTGCTACCTAGCCAAGATGTTGGCTCGTCACCATTTCTTCATGCTGCATTGTCGCCGAGCCAAGTTTGGCTCGTCACTGCTTCTTCCTGCTACCTAGCCAAGATGTTGGCTCGTCACCATTTCTTCATGCTGCATTGTCGCCGAGCCAAGTTTGGCTCATCACTGCTTCTTCCTGCTACCTAGCCAAGATGTTGGCTCGTCACCATTTCTTCATGCTGCATTGTCGCCGAGCCAAGTTTGGCTCGTCACTGCTTCTTCCTGCTACCTAGCCAAGATGTTGGCTCATCACCATTTCTTCATGCTGCATTGTCGCCGAGCCAAGTTTGGCTCGTCACTGCTTCTAATGTTTTAGCTCGTCGCCTAGGCTTTTTCCCATACTTAGTGTTTTTAGCAGTTGATCTCGATGGGGTGAAAACTGACCCCAACAGTTAGCCCCCCAGCTCGGCAGTATTATTAGTAATAGTGCCGAGGTGAAGAGTTAGGATCGAGATCAGCATTCTTTGGATTGCCGAGCCAAATCCGCGGTGAAGTTGCCATCCGGGCATCGATACATGCCGAGCCAAGTTGTTATTCATTTGACCGAACTGTTCTGGCTCGTTATCTTGCTGTATTCCTTGGACTGCTATTTCGCCGAGCCGTCCTCCTCCGATATGTTTGCCGAACCAACACAACATGTGATTTGCCTTTGGCTCGGTAACAAAGTTGTCTTGAAGTATCTCTTATCATGATTACAACTTTATTGGGAACCGTAAGCGTTCCGCATGTTCCCGAGGCTGCGTGGTGTCACGCGCTGTAATTCCATGCTTCTTTATATTCAGATCTTTGCCTCACTTCCTCATAACTCACTTCTCTTCATTTCCGAAACATCAGGTAGCTCTCTTCTCTCTCCTCTTTTCACTTTTTTTGTTTAAGTAGTTGGCTAGGGTTTCATCGATTTTTCTATTCCACCGCCGCCACTATTTGAATTTTCCGACCCATCTTCAAACGTGGCTCGGCGTCTTCTTGTGTTTTCCGATCCACCTTCAAATTCTTTCGGCGAGATCTTGCATTTTCCGAGCCATCTTCAAACTTCCACGGTGGACGTTTGAGCCATCTTCAATCTTCTCTGTCTCCGAGCCAAAATTATTTCCAAATTTTTGCTAAGTGTTCAGTTTGTTTCCGAGCCAGATTCCTCGTTCTTATATCACCGAGCCAAAAATCCTCAATGTCTCATATCGCCGAGCTGGAAGATTCTATTGGTTCGGCAACTTCTGCTTCACTGCTGGGTCGCAAGATGGTTTTATCTCCAGAGACTTCCAAGCCAGCCGAGCCTAGTTTTCCGCAGGGTCAACTGCAGATTGTCGTCCCATCCCTGATAGACGAAGCATTTGATGCAGAGGCGGATGCCGAGGCAGCTTTGATTCAGAGAGCCCTTGCAGAATTCAAGGTTGAGCCGACGGAATACGTTATTGACGAGGCGGAGAAAATACGCTTGGAAAGATTGTTTGCGAGCTGCCAGGCTAGCACATCGGCGAGGCGAAAGCCTAAGAAAAAAGCTCCCAAGAGACGACCCGACCCCCTGGTTCGTCCTTATGCACTGCTGAGTCTTTGGAGGCATTAAGGCATCGTTTTAATATCTCGGAGGACGTAGATCTGATTGTTCCAGCTTCAACAGACCGAGCCGAATCTCCACCGCCTGGGTATTTCACTCTCTATGAGAGTTTCTTCTACGGTTGCCTGCTCTGGTTTCCGATCCCCAGCTTGATCCTTCGATTTCTATACAAACATGGGTTAGCGCCGAGCCAGATTACGCCTCGTGGGATGCGTCACTTAGTCGGGATTCTGGTTCGGAGCTATGAGTGTGATGCGACTATTCGCATCTCCCATCTTCGGCAGTTCCTCGAGTTTCGAAAGATTAAGAACTCCCGAGCCTACTACATCTCCAATAAGAAGCAAAGAAAAATAATCGAAGGCTTCCGAAGCAAGGATGGTGACTGGGGCCATCATTTCTTCTTTGTTCCCATTAACGATGCTACGGTGGAAGCCGAAAGCATCAATTATGTCAAGTCAGAATGGGGAGATATTGGTGGGCGAGCCGTAGACCCTTCAGGAGATTTCTAAGGTTTTGTTTTGCAGCGAGCTGACCGCTTCTTTTTCTGTTGTTTTTTTTACAGTTCGGCAGATTCTTCCACGGTTCCCAGAGGACATGCTTTCGCTTCGGAGAACGCTTGCTGCTAAGAAGTGTCATTGGGAGAAACACTTTTCCTTAAGGAGAGTTGAGAAAGCCCGAGCCATTTTCGCCGGTGTGGAAGTATCCGACAGTTCGGAGTCTGAATCTTCCTCGCAGAGTCTTCCAAGAATAAGTATGGGAAAAAGGTTGACCATCCGGGACAAACAAGCTCTGAAGGAGATGAAGGAAAAAGAGGCGGCTGCCCGAGCTGACAAAACAGCTAAACCAACTGAACAAGATGCCGAACCGGTTGCCGAGGCGCCTGGCCGAACCGCGACTGAAATGGAGACAGGTCTTCCCTCCGAGCCGCCAGCCTCGAACGCCGAAGCAAGGGATGTGGTCTCCGCTATTGTTCCCGTTGCTAGGCCTTCTGGCTCAGCGTTCGTCCAGCACGAAGGTGATGGGAAGAAACGAGCCGCCTCTGAGCCAGAAAAAACCAAGGAAAAACAGAAAAGAAAGCGTCAAAGGCATAACGATCCAACTCCTGCCGAGCCAGGGCCGGCATCTCTTGGACAAGAAGGATCTGTGCCGATCTGCAACGATGCCGAGGCCTCAGCGACTCTATTCTCGTAGGTTCGCTGCTCGGGAGACAGACTACCGCCTGTCGATGTCCTTTCTCATGGCGATCTGTACGCGGACATGTCGCTTAGAGGCACCAAGGTATGTTGCAGATTCAATGTTTTACTTAAGAAAAAGAACGAAGCCTTAAGCGCTGATTGTTTCCTCTTATGGCCAGTTCGTTGCTTCCATAAACAAGATCGTCGCCGCCTTCGAGCAAGACGTGCGAAAGGACAGGCGGCAACTCGAGGATGCTGAAAAGAACGTGTCTTTCCTCCGAAACAGAGTCGCCGAGCTGGAAGGCAAGCATGCTAATGAGCTGGCGACCGCTGCAGCTCGGATCGAAGCTCTCGAGAAGGATAAGGTGTTTCTTAAAGAAGAGTGGAAAAAAGCCGGTGATTTGGCTATGAGGATAGACCGCTCCAAGCAGAAAAAGGCTGCTGAAATTGAGTCCTTGAAGAGGCAACTCACTGCCGTAAATGCCTTGCACGAGGCAAATGTGAAGAAGGCTCAGAAAGCAGCGAGGCGGGAGATGTCTGAGAGACTTCAGGGGCGGCTTGCTGAGATTGAGAAGAAAGTTGGCGAGCTGAGAGAGGCGAAAGAGAAGGAGCTCGATCTGGCCCAGGTTGACAGCAACCTTCAGTTGCTCGAAATTCTGCAGAAAGAGGATGCGCCTGCCCTCGACTCCGAGGTGGCTAAACTGACGGGCTGGAGAGCTGATCTTGCCGAGGCGGCCGATGAGTTCGGAAAGATAGAGGCCGAGCTGAAGAAAAATCTAACGCTCTCTCCTGTTTCCTCTGACTCCACGGGCACTCTCCTGGGAAGCGAGCCAACAGAGAATGCAGCAGCGACAGCCGGAGTTACAGACTTTGCGGGCTCGAATCTAAGCACTCCGGGGATTGCCGATATGACCGTTGAGGAGCCTGTCGAGCCGGATCTTCGTCAATGATCTTCCTCTTCTTTTTCTATAACTTAAGGACTTTCCCCTTTGTTCGGTATTATTGAGAACAAGTGCCTGGATGGCTTTATCCACCTTTTTGTAGTGATTGCTTGTTTTTTAGCGTAACTGTTTGGATTTTTCTATTTATGTTTTGCTCAAGTAATCCTAGACTTTTGCTGAAAATATCTATCCATGTTCTCGTTTGTCTTTTTACGAACCATCTTTGTTTAGTAAAAGGTGTGGTTAGTCCCTTTGTTGTCAGTTTTTAGGGTTTGCGGTGTTCCGGCTTACATTCCCGTTCTTTCGACAGTGAAGCATGTTTTAAAATCTCATACTAACTTTTAGGTCTAGTATCATGTTTCTGAGATGTTTATGACCAGTGTACCAAGAGGTGTTTACTGGGTTTTTAGAGTTAGTTTGAGTGTTAAGACTTGCGAGTTTTCGACTTACGGGTCCCTCTCAAAGATAAACTTGTAAGAATATCGTCCAGGATATACCTTTGGGATATTAGATTAGGATATACCCAATCGAAATTTGTATAGCGCGCTTTTATACCCGTAAGAGGGTGTTTGAGAACCTTTGATCCCGTATAGAGATAATGGTTAAAATCCATAAAGGACGTGGTTGTTCATCTGTTGTGGCCAGCAACAGACGAAGTGTAGAATATCCATGAAGGATGTAAAGATGTAACTTGTTTTAGACTAAGTGACACGAGTTGTGTTAGAATAACTTGAAGTTATTACCTTTAAAGAATGATGCGAGGTGTGGGAGTATACGTGTATACACACCCACTCCCCCCCTTTTTTGAGGAGGGGGACAACTGAACCCATCCGAAGATGAGCTGCCTACGTACCCTTTTCAGGGATCAAGTCGTCCCGTAGTTCATGTGAAATGATTTAGTGGTAATACCTCTTTAGGTGCATTGCGTTCCAAGATCTTGGTATCGGAACATCAAACATGTTTGAGAGCTCGTATACTCCTGGTCGAACTGCCTTGGTGATTTTGTAGGGTCCCTCCCAGTTCGCTCCTAGTTTGCCAGCGTTTGTTTCGGCCGTGTTCTGAAAAACTTTGCGGAGAACCAGATCACCTTCTTTGAATTCGCGACTTCTGACGTTAGTGTTGTAATACTTAGCTGCCGCCTGTTGATAATTTTGAATCCGAACCAGTGCCTGATCCCTTCGTTCGTTAACCAGGTCCAGCTCATCGAGTAGCATGAGGTGATTTAGTCCTTCCTGCCCAGAAAGAAGTCCGCGGCGGACTCCAGGGAATTGGACCTCGGCTGGGATGACACATTCGGTACCATGGACAAGAGCAAAGGGTGTTTCTCCGGTAGCACGTCGTGGAGTTGTTCGGTGTGACCATAATACTCCTTCGAGTTCATCTGCCCAGCGTCCCTTCTTTGCATCAAGGCGTTTCTTCAATCCATCCAGGATAGTCTTGTTTATTGCTTCTGCTTGTCCATTCCCTTGTGGGTAGCGTGGCGTAGACTTGCTGAGTCGTATCTTCCATTTTTCGCAGAAGGCTTCAAACCTTGTAGAGATAAATTGCGAGCCATTGTCCGTAACAATTTCGTAGGGAACTCCATGTCGGCATAAGATATTTTTCCAGACGAAATTTTCGACTTGGGCATCCTTTATGTTGGCGTAAGAATCTGCTTCTACCCATTTTGAGAAGTAATCTGTCAAAACTAGCAAAAACCTCTTTTGTTTGGACCTATGCAGAGGCCCGACGATGTCCATTGACCAGCGCATGAAAGGGTAGGGCGCTGAGATTGATGATAGCAGCTCAGTAGGTTGATGAATCATTGGGGCATGTCGTTGGCATTTTTCGCACCTGGCAGAGAACTTTTCACAGTCCTTCACCATTGTTGGCCAATAGTATCCATGACGCTTGATCTTGATTGCCAGGGCTCTTCCGCCGGAGTGGTTGCCACACGAGCCACTATGGACCTCTTCCATGATGTTTCTCGCTTCGGCGCCTTCGACGCAAGCCATCAGTGGGCCCGAGAATCTCCACTTGAAGACGTTTCCATCTAAGAGAACATATCGAGCAGCTTGAGCTCTGAGTTTTCTAGCAGCCCACTTATCTGATGGTGTCTCGCCGTCCATGATGTATACGCGAATTGCTCCCATCCATTCTTTGTCGCATCCGTATTCCGTTTCTGTTTGTTGCGGATCTTCTTCCATGTCCACTACTTCACCTTCGGTTGGAGGCGCAGTTTCAGGTTCTTCCTCTATCTTAATTACCTTATCCTCCACCGATGATGTTATGTTCTGGTCGTCTAGAGTGGTGGTGTCGGTGCTGCCCTTTTGTGCAAGACGTAGCCCAGACGTTCCTTCGGCTCGAACGGCTGTTTGAGAGCGAGTGACCGCGTGCACGGTGCCAGAGAGGCTGATACTTGGGTTTTTGATGAATTCCACTGGGATTATTCTTTTCAGGTCCGGATCGGAGGTGGATGCGAGTGCTGCTAGCGCATCTGCCGAAGTATTCTCCCCGCGTGGTATCCGTGTTAATGTGAACTCTTCAAACTGCGCAGCCAGTCCTTTGACAATCTTTAGATAGGCTTCCATTCGGTCGTCTCTGGCTGTGTACTCGCCGCTAACTTGGTTGACCACCAGCTGTGAATCGCAGTAGGCTTGGATGTGCGAAACCTTGAGTCCAAGAGCAAGTCTCATTCCAGCTATCAAAGCTTCATATTCTGCTTCGTTATTGGATGCACGAAAACCCAGGCGGAATGACTGCTCAAGGATTTCGCCTGTTGGAGAGGTTAACCGTATCCCCACTCCGGACCCTTGTTTTGATGATGATCCATCCGCGTGAAGCCTCCATATTGTGCTCGGAGCCGGCTCCTCTATTACTTCTTCTGGGAGTTCTATCAAAAAGTCGGCTAGGACTTGAGATTTAGCGCAGGTTCTGCCTCGATATTCGATGTCATATTCGCTCAGCTCTATAGCCCACTTGGCCAATCTCCCAGACTGGCTAGGGCTATGTAAGATGGATCGCAGTGGGAAGGTAGTCAAAACTACAATTGAATGTGACTGGAAGTATGGTCTCAGTTTTCGAGCGGACATTACCACAGACAATGCCAGCTTCTCCATCTGTGGATACCGTGTTTCAGCGTCGGTGAGAGTTTGACTAACATAGAAAATTGGCTTCTGCTCGCTGCGCTCTTCCCTGATGAGCACACCACTTACCGCTGTGGCCGAAACGGCCGTGTATAGAAACAGTGGCTCGCCTTCTACCGGTTTGGTAAGTACTGGAGGGCTGGCTAGGTACTCTTTAAGCTGTTGAAACGCCTGCTCGCATTTTTCTGTCCATTCAAACTTCTTGTTCCCACGTAGCGTATCGTAGAAGGGCAAACATTTATCAGTTGACCGAGAGATGAAACGATTCAGCGCCACGACCCGTCCAGTTAGCCTCTGGACTTCGCGTTTTGTCTTCGGCGACACCATCTGTATGAGTGCATCAATCTGCTTCGGATTAGCTTCGATTCCGCGGTGGGTGACCAGATATCCAAGGAATTCTCCAGACGTGACCGCGAATCTGCACTTGGTTGGGTTCAGCTTCATGTTATGCAGATTCAGTTGCGCGAAACATTCTTCCAGGTGAGCTACGTGATCCTTCTCCTCTAAAGACTTCACCAACATGTCGTCTATGTAAACTTCCATTGTCTTCCCCAGTTGGCCGGCGAACATTCGGTTTACTAATCGCTGGTAGGTGGCTCCAGCATTTTTTAGACCGAACGGCATGACTTTGTAGCAGTATATCCCGCGGTCTGTGATGAACGCCGTCTCTTCTTGATCGTCTGGGTTCATTAGGATTTGGTTGTATCCGGAGAATGCGTCCATAAATGAAAGGAGTTTGTTGCCTGCTGTCGCTTCCACCAATCGATCAATATGCGGCAGTGGAAAGCTGTCTTTGGGGCAGGCTTTATTCAAATCGGTGAAGTCCACGCATACACGCTATTTCCCATTTTTTTTCTTAACCACCACGGGGTTAGCGAGCCAGTCTGGGTACTTTGCTTCGACTATCGATCCCACACGTAGTAATCGTTCCACCTCGTCGTTCACTGCTTGTGCTCTGTCCGGACCAAGTTTTCGCCTTTTCTGTTTGACGGGTTTAAAGGTTGGGTCCACATGTAGCTCGTGGCATGTTACGTTGATGCTGATGCCGGGCATATCTTCAGCTTCCCATGCGAAGGTGTGTAGGTTCTTTTTAAGGAAAGAGATCAGCTCTCCCCTTATTGGATCTTTCAGCTCGGCCCCTATTTCGACACAGCGTTCTGGGTGACTGCCATCTATGTTCACCGAGATGACGGGGTCGCAAATTGGTTTGCTTTCCCTCTCGCGATCCTCCGTGATCTGTAATTGCTATAAGAGTTTGGCCAGAACCTTCTCGGGTTCTCTCTCCGTCTTCATCTTCTTTCTCCTGGTGGTGATCTCTGTGATGGGGTTCCTAAGTTTATGTTCGGCTAGAAAACATATGCGGGATTCCTTTTGGTTTCCCCAAATTGTTTTGATTCCCCCAGGGGTCGGAAATTTGATGCAGAGGTGATAAGTCGATGGTACAGCTCGCATCGAGTTTATCCAGGGTGTGCCCATGATCACATTGTAGATCGCAGGATGATCTGCAACCGAAAACTCCACTATCTTGGTTACCTGTTCAGCTCGGACAGGGAGTTTTATTGTTCCAAGGGTCATGGTCGTCTCTCCCGAGAATCCAGTTAAAGGCTTTGGCGCGGCTGTGATTTTGTCCAGGTCTATGTTCATCCTTCTGAGAGTCTCCCGGAAGATCACATCTACGGAGCTTCCTGTGTCTATCAGAACTCGGGCGACATCGCAATCATCAACAATCAATTCTATCACAAGGGGGTCATTATGTGGTCTGTCGATGCCGGTGGTTTCCCTTTCTTCGAACGAGATAACATCGTTGGGAAGTTTGGAGGGTGCTGACCAGTTTACACTCGCATCGGCTCGCCGCTGGAAAGCTTTGATTGAAGACACTGTGTCCGAACAGTATTGTGATCCACCCATTATCATATTTATTCTTCTTCGAGAACCTGACTGCGCTGCCTCGTCATCTCGTCTTCCTCGCTTGGGTGTATCGTCATTTTGACTTGTCTGGTTCGGCTGATCTTTTTCGCTTTCTTGCTCGAAGTCCTTTAAGCTGACTGCGCTACCGAGTTCTCCGGCTACCAGCTTTGCCGCAAGCTTCATTCCCAAGGTTCGGCAGTTGGCAGTCGAATGACCGTGCATGTGATGAAATTCGCAGTAGGCCTTTTCGTCGTACGAACTTTGACTTCGTGTCCAGGTGTTCCAGGGCGTTTTGCCTCGGCTCGTTCCCACCTGATAGCTGTGGGCTCCTCCAAAGTTAGATTTCTCATGGTGTACATACCCGTTTCCTTGAGTACTCTTCTTATTAGGAGGTTGGCTCGGGATTTGGAAAGAACGGTTCGTCGCTTTGGCGGCTCCATACTTCTGAGACAAAATCTTCATCTCTTCTTCATTGACTATGAAATCTGAGGCTCGGTGCAGTGCATCCTGAATTGATAGTGGCGTGTTCAGAGCAATCTCTTTTCGGAATTCGGATTCGTACCACAGAGCCCTTTTTAAAGCGAGCACGGCGGCCTTGTCGCTTACGCCTTCGACTTTTGACATTACTGCTTTGAATCTCCCTATAAAGCTTCGCAACGTCTCCGTAGGCCCTTGAGTTAATGTCCATAGGTCGGCATCTGAGGCCCCTCGATCCATAAACATGGAGTAATGCTTCAAGAAAGCGGCAGACAGCTGCTGGAAATCATCAATGGAGTTCCGCTCTAATCTTGAAAACCATTGGAGGGCTGCACCCTTTAGATGTTCCACAAATACCAAGCAGAAACCAGCATCTCTCTCCTTTTCTCTAAAATTGGCTCGGCCCATTGCTATGATAAACGCCGTTATGTGTTCCTTTGGATCGGTTGTCCCTTCGTAGATTGGGACTTTGATCTTTCCTGGGTCGGAGATCCTTGCCTTGGTAATTCGGGCTGTGAACGGTGTATTGTGCGCTTCTTCCAACACGCGGTCAATCTCGGGGACTTTACTGGTTGCCTTGTGTACCTGGGATCGGACGGCTTTCATCTCAGCAGCGGCTCGAATCAATGAGGCTCGGATTTCGTCCAACTCTTCCCTCTGGGCTCGGCTCGTCGTTCTTGGTTCATCAGCAAACTGCGCTGGTTGGCCCCAGAGGAGATTTTCCTCTTCCTCTGCCGAATTCCTGGCTCGGTTTAGGTTAATATCGCCTTCGCTGGCTCGGGGTCCTGTTATTTCCAGTGCGAACCCCTCGTCAGCAAGATTTTCTGCGTTGTGGTTTCCTTCTTCGTCAAGAATGATTGCTGTAGCCGATCCAACGTCGGTGCGTAGGTCATATCCATCCCTGGTTCCTCTTGCGCCTTGGGTCAGCCGGGGTAGCTCGGTGATATTTGATCTTGTCGCCGCGGGTGCCTGCTCATTTGTTGGATGTGGCGGTGGTAACCCTCCCAAAGTCCTTGGTACGTTGCGTGGTGTTGAAAAATCCAGGGCCGTCGGGTTTAGGCCAAGCCGCCTGGTTATTCCGCTAATAGGTGGGTTCATAGTTGAGCCGACTCCTCCAGATCGTAAGTTTCTGGCTCGGCTATCGGTTACTAGTGACTCGATTCTCTCTGTTAGCGAGTTGTTCAGCTTGTCTTGCTCCTCGACCTTCTTCAGCAATGCGGTCATCATGTTCTTCAATTCTGTTAAAGCTTCCGTTGTGCCTTCCGTGTTCGCTGGAGGCAGATTGGTTCCTGTCCTAGGAGGATCGACGCCGATGTTGCTTGCATCGTCACCGCTTCGGTCTCTGTCGGTAGTCATTGATTCAGATCTCGTATTAAATGGTTCTAAGGTGTCAGAAAGTTTGAGAAACGTCCCCACAGACGGCGCCAAATTGTGGGAGTCAAAACTCGCACAACCAAAACTTGTGAAGAGATTTAGGGATTCGACAAACTTCTATGTAAAGAAACCAAGAAACTGAGATCCAAAGATGGAGGTTTTCGAAAGCTGTTTGTAAAGTAATAAGCGTTTAGCTAGCTCAATTTTCGGATCCCCTTTTCAAAGAGGTCCATTGTCTATTTATACACCAATAGGTCGGCTAGGTCTCTTCCTAAACGAGAAAGGAAAACTTCCTTATTCTTCGGAATTCCCTCTATGATTTTCATGGGCTTTTCTTTGCCTTATCGCCTCGGCCCACCAATCTCTTACGACTCGTTGTCTTCGACATGTTAAGATATTGGGCCCGTTGCTTCGCTGGGTCATTGGCGAGCTGGCTCGTCGTTCGTTGGTTTGCCAACATGCTGCTGAGCCAGGTTTGGCTCGTCACTACTACTTCCATTGCCTAGCCAAGATGTTGGCTAGTCACTACTTTCTCCTTGCTGCCTAGCCAAGATGTTGGTTCGTCATCATTTCTTCATGCTGCATTGTCGCCGAGCCAAGTTTGGCTCGTCACTGCTTCTTCCTGCTGCCTAGCCAAGATGTTGGCTCGTCACCATTTCTTCATGCTGCATTGTCGCCGAGCCAAGTTTGGCTCGTCACTGCTTCTTCCTGCTACCTAGCCAAGATGTTGGCTCGTCACCATTTCTTCATGCTGCATTGTCGCCGAGCCAAGTTTGGCTCGTCACTGCTTCTTCCTGCTGCCTAGCCAAGATGTTGGCTCGTCACCATTTCTTCATGCTGCATTGTCGCCGAGCCAAGTTTGGCTCGTCACTGCTTCTTCCTGCTACCTAGCCAAGATGTTGGCTCGTCACCATTTCTTCATGCTGCATTGTCGCCGAGCCAAGTTTGGCTCGTCACTGCTTCTTCCTGCTACCTAGCCAAGATGTTGGCTCGTCACCATTTCTTCATGCTGCATTGTCGCCGAGCCAAGTTTGGCTCGTCACTGCTTCTTCCTGCTACCTAGCCAAGATGTTGGCTCGTCACCATTTCTTCATGCTGCATTGTCGCCGAGCCAAGTTTGGCTCGTCACTGCTTCTTCCTGCTACCTAGCCAAGATGTTGGCTCGTCACCATTTCTTCATGCTGCATTGTCGCCGAGCCAAGTTTGGCTCGTCACTGCTTCTAATGTTTTAGCTCGTCGCCTAGGCTTTTTCCCATACTTAGTGTTTTTAGCAGTTGATCTCGATGGGGTGAAAACTGACCCCAACATTCGGGATGAGTTAACTTCATACCACTCTTTACCTCGACCCTTTCAATATTGAAATTGACGAGCTGGGGGCTAACTGTTGGGGTCAATATTCACCCACTTTAAGTTAACAGCAAACGGATCGGGTGTCACGACCCATGGTGAAGAAACTGGGTCGTGTACCCGATCCATGGCACAGCAAACGGATCGGGTGTCATGAACCACAATGAAGAAACTAGGTCATGTACCCTAATCCATGGTACAGCAAACAGATCGGGTGTCACGACCCATGGTGAAGAAACTGGGTCGTGTACCCCGATCCATGGCACAAAAAATGGATTGGGTGTCATGATCCACGGTGAAAAAACTGGGTCGTGTACCCCGATCCATGGCACGACAGACAGATCGAGTGTCACGACCCATGGTGAAGAAACAGGGTCGTGTACCCCGATCCATGGCACAACACACGGATCGGGTGTCATGACCCACGGTGAAGAAACTGGGTCGTGTACCCCGATCCATGCCACAAAAAACGGATCGGGTGTCATGACCCACGGTGAAGAAACTGGGTCGTGTACCCCGATCCATGGCACAACAGACGAATCCGGTGTCACGACCCATGGTGAAGAAGCTGGGTCGTGTACCCCAATCCATGGTACAGCAAACGGATCGGGTGTCACGACCCATGGTGAAGAAGCTGGGTCGTGTACCCCGATCCATGGTACAGCAAACGGATCGGGTGTGACCCATGGTGAAGAAGCTGGGTCGTGTACCCCGATCCATGGTACAGTAAACGGATCGGGTGTCAAGATCCATGGTGAAGAAGCTGGGTCGTGTACCCGATCCATGGTACAACAAATGGATCGGGTGTCACGACCCATGGTGAAGAAGTTAGGCCGTGTACCCCGATCCATGGTACAACGAACGGATCGGGTGTCACAACCCATGTTGAAGAAGATGGGTCGTGTACCCCTATCCGTGGTACAGCAAACGGATCGGGTGTCACGACCAATGGTGAAGAAACTGGGTCGTGTACCCCGATTCTGGTACAGCAAACGGATCGGGTGTCACGACCCATGGTGAAGAAGCTGGGTCGTGTACCCCGATCCATGGTACAACGAACGGATCAGGTGTCACTACCTATAGTACGAACCGTGAACCATGGTGTCACCCGAACCGTGAACCATGGTGTCACCCGAACCGTGAACCATGGTGTCACCCGAACCGTGAACCATGGTGTCACCCGAACCATGAACCATGGTGTCACCCGAACCGTGAACCATGGTATCATCCGAGCCGTGAACCATGGTGTCATCCGAGCCGTGAAACATGGTGTTGCCCGAGCCGTGAACCATGGTGTCACCCGAGCTGTGAACCATGGAGTCCCCTGAGCCGTGAACCATGGTGTCGCCCGAGCCGTGAACCATGGTGTCGCCCGAGCCATGAACCATGATGTCACTTGAGCTGCTCAGCCACTGCCATCCGAGCCAAAGCCTAAGGATAAGGAGTTGGGCCAAGCTGAGCAAATGAACGTGTGGGCCGAAGCAATGAACCCATGAACGGAAGCCCATGGTGGTGGCAGATTTTGCTAAAAGGAAATCTCGAAGAATTAGAAAATCTTCCTTATCTCTTTAGATATTAACCTAGCCAACTTAAACTTTTAAACTCGTATATATGCTGATGTATACCCTCTGAAAAGAGGATCCGCAATTTAACCTAGCAGAACTCTATACTTTTGTTCTCATATAAAAAGCTTTCTAACCAACTTAATAAAATACCATCTTTGGATCTCTGTTTATGTTTTTAGTGGTTTTTGCTTAGAAATTTCATCACCTTTAACAAACCTTCGATAAATTCAATTGGTGTGGATTTACACCCCACAGTCTGCGTGTTTGTTTCTTGCACTGCCGCGTTCAGTTTGGCGGTTGCGGTTGGTTGGTTCGCGGAGGTAATCCGCCTTGGGTTCTCGGCGCATGGTGAGGCGTTGAGAAATTGAGGTCGATTGGATTGAGACGTCAAGGGGGCACCTTATTAATCAACTCATGAGCTCCTACCTCGGGATTGGCTCGCTGTCGCAAGGACTTCCAGCTTGTCGGTCATCATCGTGTTCAGCTTATCCTGCTTCTCCGCCTTTTTGAGCAGCGTCTCTAGCATCGTCTTTATCTGATTCAGGGCCTCCGGGCTTGTCTCCAAAATTACCAGTGCTGGTGCGTCTTTCGCTCCGGATCCATCGACCCCGGTGTCCTGCGGGTCGTCAGTTTGTCTTTTTCCGTCGCCGATCATCTTCTTCCGATCGTTCGTACAGTGGTTCCTTGGTGTAAGAAAGTTTCAAGGTCCCCTCAGACGGCGCCAAATTGTGGGGTCGAAATCAACACAATTAGATTTGTCACGAAACTTTTAAGGGATCTGAAACTTCTGCGTATAAACCACAAAAACGAAGATCCAAAGATGGTATTTATTAAGCTGTTTCGTACAAGAGTTTGAGAGGAAAAATTCTAGGATTTTGCTAAGTAAATTGCGGATCCCCTTTTCAAGAGATGTACATAGATATATATACTAGTTTGAGTCGGCCAGGCCAATTCCAAAGAGATAAGGAAAAATTCCTAATCCTTCGGGATTTCCGTTTAGCTAAGTCGGCTGGACTTGTTGCTTCGGCCCGCAAGTTTGTGTATTATGCTCGGCCCATTGCCTATGCCAGGATTGGGATCGGCCTTATCGACTTCGGCCATATTGGCTCCGGCCATGACTTCGTATAGAATTGGCTTCGGCCACGACATCGTATAGAATTGGCTTCGGCCACGACTTCGTATAGAATTGGCTTCGGCTACGACTTCGTATAGAATTGACTTCGGCCACGACTTCGTATAGAATTGTCTTTGGCCACGACTTCGTATAGAATTGGCTTCGGCCATGACTTCATATGGAATTGGCTTCGGCCACGACTTCGTATAGAATTGACTTCGGCCGCGACTTTGTATTGTATTGACTTCGGCCAGACTTCGTATAGAATTGGCTTCGTATAGAATTGATTTTGGCCACATTGTATTCGGCCAAACAGTCTTCGGCCACACTGTCTTCGTTTAGAATTGGCTTCGTATAGAATTGACTTCGGCCACATTGTCTTCGGCCACGCTGTCTTCGGCCACACTATCTTTGTATAGAATTGGCTTCGTATAGAATTGACTTCGGCCACATTGACTTCGGCCGTATTGGCTTCGGCCACGACTTCGGCCGTATTGGCTTCGTATAGAAATGACTTCAACCACATTGTCTTCGGCTAAGTTTGGCTTCGGCCAGGATTGGCTTCAGCCGCGATGTCTTCGGCCAGGATTGGCTTCGGCCAGGATTGGCTTCGGCCAGGATTGGCTTCGGCCAGGATGGTTTCGGCCAGGATGGCTTCGGCCAGGATTGGCTTCGGCCAGGATGGCTTCGGCCAAGCTGTCTTCGGCCACGATGGCTTCGGCCAAGCTGTCTTGGGCCACGATGGCTTCGGCCAAGCTGGCTTCGGCCATGCTGGCTTTGGCCGAGCTGTCTCCGGCCACGCTGTCTTTGGCCGAGCTATCTTCGGTCACGATGGCTTCGGCCAAGCTGTCTTCGGCCACACTGGCTTCGACCAAGTTGTCTTTAGCCATGATGGATTTAGCCAAGCTGTCTTCGGCTACGCTGGCTTCGGCCAGGCTGGCTTCGGCCAGGCTATCTTCGGCCAGGATTTTCTTCGTATAGAATTGACTTCGGCCGTGACTTCGGCCTTGTCTGATTCCTCGTATTTATATACTTAGCCATTTCCCATTGATCTCAGCTGGGTGGATTCTGACCCCAACATGTGTCTTCGGCTCGGGTCATACCGATCCCATCTCTACGACTCGGGTCCGACGAGCACATATTGATATGTCTTCAGTAAATATGGTGTATCTTGCCAACCTCAGCTCCAAATGATATGATTCCAACTCTATTGGAAAGTTGACTTAAAGATCTTGTTTGTCATCACGAACCGATCTCTTTAGTATGTTATCGAACCGATCTGATCTCTTTAGCTCAATGGCTCGATTTTTCAAATCCTTTATGGGTTTGGTCCATCAAGGCTTCTTGGGCTCGGTTCGTGATAACTTGAGCTTGTCATGCTCATCCATTTTCTATACTTAGTTAAATTTATGTTGATCTCAGTGGGATGAAAACCGACCCAACAGTTAGTACTATGTGAAAACGAGCTAATCTATATCATAGGATCCATGTCTTGGAAATGGTTATTTATATGGTCTTGCATCACTAGTCATAGGTTAAACACTCTTAATCCATGATCTCTACCCAAAGTCCATGCCTTTATCATATTTGATCATCTTTGTTTGTCCGATTGACTTTTTATTGACTTTATTAAATTGCTTTTTATTGCTTTGATGTATTTGTGCATGCTTTCTTTTATGTTTCTTGTTCTTGTTTGATAACTTTACTTACTTATTGCATCATTTTCTTAGGTTGTTAGTTTGGTTACCAAAATAAAAACTCATATTGACTTAGCTTTATTAGTGGTTTGCATTCTTATTGTTTAATCAATTTCCTTGTGGATTCGATCCCTAAGTAGTACAATGACATTTGCCATGCATTTGTGGTTATTTAGGGTTAAAACTTAGAAATAATTTTCCTTCTATTAATTTTTTGGCGTCGTTGCCGGGGAAATTTGCATTAGGCACTAGGATTTGAGTTCTTTTGAAGACTAAGTCACCTTACTTTTATCTAATATATATATATATATATATATATATATATATATATATATATATTGTTGCTTTTGTGTTTTCTCTCTTTTGGTTTGTAGGTACCAAATCATGGAGAGGAAAATTGGAGATTATGATGAACCAACTACAAATGGAGTGAAGATGGGAAGTACGCCTCCACCAAGAGTTGATGATGAATGGGAAATCAAGCCTAGCTTGATAAATATGGTCAAAAGCAACCATTACTTGGGGTTGCCGAATGAGAATCCTATTGAGCATTTGGACACCTTTAATAGGTTATGCTTAATGGCGAAGAGGAGTGGAATCTCCAAGGATGTTGTTAAGCTTACTTTTTTCCCTTTTTCACTTGGAGATAAGGCATCAAAATGGGAAAAGAGTATCAAGTCATCTTCAATTTCCAATTGGGATGAATGTAAGAAGAGTTTCCTTTCAAAGTTCTTCTCTCATTAAAGGACGACAAGGATTAGAAATGAGATTGCAAGGTTTGAGTAAGGAGCTAATTAAGCCTTGTATGAAACATGTAAAAGAATGAAGGAATATACTCGTTCTTATCCCCATCATGGAATCCCCATGGGCCTTACTTGGGATCTTTCATAGAGGGGTTAATGAAAATTTTCACATTGCCTTGAATACGATGAGTAATGGAGATTTTGCAAGCCTAACCGCAGAGCAAGGAGAGCAACTTGTTGAGAATCTTACCCAAAGTGATGGTCGTTATAGTGGAGCTTACAACCACGTTGAAAGAGGAGCTAAGATTGAAGATGTTGGCATCAAGGAGATGAGTGCAATGTTGGACAAGTATATTCATCTAAACCAAAACGCCATTCATCTAGTGGAGAATTTTAATGGAAACCAAGAGGGAGTTATGGGAAGTTTTCAAGAAGAGTTGAACCACATGCAAGGTGGACTCAACCAACCAAGGGGCCATTACCAACACATTCCTCAAGGACAATGATTTGTGTCAAAACCTCAATTACAACCTATGAGACACTTCACCAATTTCCAACAACCAATTCCACAACAAGGAGGTTCGTTTTCGCCATCTCTCGATGCAACAAATGCCTTGCTTAAGCGGCTTATAGAGTCATCAGAGAAGGGTGTTATTGAGTTGAGAGGAGAGATGAAAGAGATTCACAAGAAAATGGATGGGGCATACAATGAGCTCGCCGCAAGAATTGAACTCTTATCCACAAAAGTGAAAGGTGCCATGGAATTGGAAAAGAGGATGATTGAGATTCACAACAAGGTACATGGAGCTATAAATGATCTCAACGCCAAGTTTGAGCATCTATCTACACACATGAAGGTTTTTGGAACACCAAGTGGATCAAATTTCATCCTCCTCTAAAAGTCCAATGGATATTTTACCGGATAAACCCAAATCCAACCCAAAATCTTTTTATGGTGCGGTTATCTCGGATGAGAAGAAGGTCTAGGGAGCTCATCAAGAACCCAATGAAATGTCACAATAAGATCAAAATAAAAGAGATGTGGAAGAATTAGCTATGCTTCTTGGTTTTGCTAATCTTGAAGAAGTGGATAAGGTTGTTGAGACCATGGGATTATCACCTAAAGCTAAAGAGGAAAATTCTATAAAGGTTAAGAAGAGAGAAGCCTCTATTCAAGAACAAACACCCTTTGTTAAAAATTTGGTTAAGAAGGATGAAGAGCTTAAGGTAAAATCTCCCAAGCTCATGATGAGAGAGGAACCCCTCCCTAGCTTTGAACCCTCTCTTTATGAACCAAAACTTCCATTTCCTCGCCCGGTATTTACCAAGACCCTAAAGAGAGTTCTCACAAGGTTCAAAAATTATTTGGAAGAAGTTGGAGTAAAGTTGCCCAAAGGAGATGGTATTGCTCAAATCCCCATCCATAGGCAACTAATTAAGGAAGTCTTGGCTAACCATGGCAAAATCATGGATGTTATGAAGAATGATGGGGTCAGTTTTTACCCTGGCAAGATCAACATGGAAACGACCCAAGTATTATTATGGGCCGAGGCAAATGTGGTCATGGGCCGAGGCGAACAACTACACGTGCCAAGGCAATTGGCAGAATGCGCCAGTACGCGCCGAGGCAAATGTGGACATGCGTCAAAGCGAATAACATCATGCACCGAGGCAAGTGGCGGTATACGTCGAGGTGAACGGCACCACACGCCGAGGCAAATTTGGCCATGTGTCAAGGTGAATGACATCACGCACCGAGGCAATTGGCAGAACGCGCCGAGGCAAACTTCACCAAACACCAAGGCGTCCCAGAATGCACCGAGGCAATTGGCAGAACGTGCCGAGGCAATTGGCAGAACGCGCCGAGGAAAATTTCACCAAACACCAAGGCGTCCCAAAATGCGCCGAGGCAACTGACTGCACGCGTCGAGGCAAACGTTGTCATGGACTGAGGCGTATCAGCACGCGCCGAGGCAACCATTCTACTTGGACAAAGCAGGCATTGCCTTCATGGGCCGAGGTGACGCCTTCATAATTTGGGCAGAGCCAAAGAGTAGAATTCAGAAGTCGACCAAAGAGGAAAAGGAAACACAAGTCCAAAGAGAAAAAGGAAATTTGAAGTCTATAAAAGAAGAAGAGGGCATTCGAGAGAATCATTCACATATCAACAGAGCAATAGACTTTATACTAAACAATCTTGTATTCTAAAAGCTTATCAAATCAGCAACAAAACCATCTTTGGATCACTTTTTATGCAATCAATATCCAGAAGTTTCTGCTCCCTAATTTCTCAACAAAGTTTAGTTGTACGATTTTCGACTCCCACAATTTGGCGCCGCCTGTGGGGACTTAGAGACTTTCTTACTATTTGGGATGCCGCGATCAAGATCTGTAAAGATGACCAATGGATATCAAATCACCAACACCACCGATAACTCTACAACCAATCTTCCCATAGGAGATCTTCCCCCGAGAAACGCTGAAACCGTCCCAGAATCCTTAGCCGAGATGAAGAATATGCTATCCACCCTGCTGAAAAAGGTCAACGAGCAAGAAACGGCAAACAATGCGCTGAACGAGAAAATCCATGCACTAACATCGTAGCAACAAGCCCGAGGCCCCGTACCAGAAGCTTGGTACCAGGAATAAGTCCGGCGAGGAGATTCCAGAGGCAACACTTCGACATGAATCCGATACCTCTCAGTTTATCTACTCCTCAAGATGCGGAAAACAACGAGCCAAGGACTTCAGGAGATTTACCACCTCCACCTCGGCATGATGAACACACTCAAGTAATTGTTAGGCCAGCCGTAACAGATGAACCGCCCAATTCATTAGCAACGAAAGACAAAATGGTTCGATCAATGTTGTGGGAACTGAGCCGTTGAGCACCCGACCGATGCACATTTTGCCTCGGCACCAATAGCCAGAAGAGATACTGCAAGTCAACTTGAGAACTTAACGGATGAGGAAGAAGACGTTTACTGGGCACAGCAAGCACCCGGACAGACCAGGACATCGAGGACAACAAACCAAGACCAGAATAGGGCACCGAACGAGATTCGCGAGGTGATGGCTTGAGCTGCTGCCGAGGTGAAAGCATTCAAATCACAGGTGCATAAGATGATTAGTTCGGCACCCGAAATAGGTCGTGTGTTGGAGGAAATACAGAAGACGCCATTCACAGCTAGAATAACTAGGACAAGAGTCTCCAACCCTGGAAAAACTCGAATCCCATTCTACGAAGGAACGACCGACCCGAAAGCTCCCATAATGGCATTCCGCATGGCGATGGACGAGAAAATCTCAGCAAAAATGAGAGAGATGCAAAGGAGCAGCCTTGAAGTGGTTTTCACGCCTCGACTGTAATTTTATCGGTAGCTTCGACCAACTATCCGCTGCCTTTCTAAAGAATTATTCGATGTTTATGGATCGTGGAACTTTTGACGTTGACATGTGGACTCTATCTCAAGGCCCAACATAATCATTAAGAAGTTTTATGGAGCGTTTCAAAAAGATCATATCTAAAGTCGATGGTGTAAGCGACAAAGCCGCCCTAACTGTCCTGAGGAAGTCGATGTGGTACGAGTCGCGTTTCAGAGAGGAAATTGCGTTGAACCAACCATTGACTATCCATGAGGCATTGCACCGAGCCTCGGATTTTATAGTCAACGAAGAAGAAATGAAAGATCTATCACAAAGGTACAACTCAGCAAAAAACGACGAGCCAAAGTAACGTTCAGAGTACCAGCACAACTCCATCAAATTTCAGGAAAAACTCACAGAACAGTGGTTTCGTTCTTCACAAAGGGCCTAGCTTCGGAGGCGCCCACAATTATCAGGTGGTAGCTGGTCGAGGAAAACTACCTTGGAACACTTGGAAAAGAAATACTAGCACGTACGATGAAAAGGCTTATTGCGAACATCATCACCAATATGGGCACCTTATTGCAAACTGCAGAAGCCTCGGCTTGTTGCTCGCAGCAAAACTTGTGGAAGGAAAATTGGGCGACGCAGTTAGCCTGAAGGATTTTGAACGTAAAGACGAGGCAAAACAACCTCATGAAGACCGAGCTGACGAGCCCACTAAGAGAGAAAGACCAAATGACGAGGCAACGCAACAGGGATCCCGAAGGAGAATCAACATGATAATGGGAAGATCCCAATTCTGCATGGACACTATCTCCGCGATTAAAGCTTTTCAACGCCGAGCAGATTCTAGTACTACCTGGATCGCACCTACCAATATTCCAAACGACGTAATTTCATTTGAACAGAAGGAAATAGTTGGCATCGAACAACCTCAAGATAACCCGCTAGTCATCGAACTGATTATGGCCAACAATGATGTTGCCAGAGTATTGATAGATACAGGAAGTTTCGTAGACATTATTTTCGCGAAACTCTAAGACGCATGGAGATCAGCCTTTCCGAAGTAACGGCAACTCTGAAGCCACTGACCGGATTTTCAGGAGAAACAATAATGACCCTCGAAAAGATCAAGTTACCTGTTCTAGCCGGTGGAGTAACAAAAATAGTAGAGTTTTCGGTAGTCGATCATCCTGTGATATACAACGTAATCATGGGAACTCCTTGGATAAAATCTATGAGGGCGGTCCCGTCAACCTACCACCTCTGCGTAAAATTTCTGACGCCAAGCGGGATCAAGACCATCCGCGGAAATCAGAAAGAATCCTGAATTTGTTTTCTGGCTGAGCAATAAGCTTTGGAACCCAGTGACCGAGCCAAATGCAAAAACGAAGCGCAGGAAGATGAAGAAGAACGAAGAGGAGGCAAACGACCTGGCTAAGCTTTTATAGCAATTACAGATCACAGAGGCTTGCGAAGAAGAACAAGGACCAACATGCGACCCCGTAGTCTCAGTTTGTATAGATGAAGAACACCCAGAGCGATTCATCGAGATCGGGGACAAACTGGACAAAGCTATTAAGAAAGAATGATCTCTTCCTTAAAAATGAATGTACATACTTTCGCTTGGGCAGCCGAAGACATGCCTAATATTAGCATCGACGTAACATCCCACGAGCTGAATGTGGATCCAACTTTCAAACCGGTGAAGCAAAAGAGAAGAAAACTAGGACCCAAAAAGGCAAAGGCTGTAAACAAAGAGGTGGAACGGTTGCTAAAAGTCAGATCGATCATCGAAGTGAAGTATCCAGACTGGCTTGCCAATCCTATCGTGGTTAAAAAGAAGAATGAAAATGGCGACTGTACGTCGATTTCACCGACCTAAACAAGGCATGTTCGAAGGATAGTTTCCCACTGCCACACATAGACCGCCTAGTCTAGGCAACGGTTGGGAAAAAACTATTGTCATTCATGGATGCTTTCTGAGGATACAACCAGATTCTAATGAACCCCAAAGACAGAGAGAAGACAATATTCATAACGGATCGCGGGATATACTTCTACAAAGTAATGCCATTCGGTCTCAAAAATGCCGGGGAAACTTATCAGCGTCTGGTAAACAAGATGTTCTCACAACAGCTCGTGAAAATGATGGAGGTATACATAGATGACATGTTGGTGAAGTCCCTCGAGGAGAATGATCATGTTTCCTACCTAAGAGAATGCTTCGAACAACTAAATTTTCACAACATGAATCTCAATCCGACCAAGTGCAGGTTCGCGGTAACATCCGGCAAATTCCTTGGATATCTAGTCACCCACCGAGGAATCGAAGCGAATCTGAAGCATATCGACGCTCTAATACAAATAACTCCACCAAAAACAAAGCGCGAAGTTCAACGACTAACACGACGTGTCGCGGCGCTAAATTATTTTATTTCCCGATCTACCGATAAATGCCTGCCATTCTATGATACCTTGAGAGGCAATAAAAAGTTAGAATAGACTGACAAGTGTGAGGAGGCTTTCTAGCAATTGAAAAATTCTTAGCCAGTCCTCCAGTCCTTGCCAAACCTGTGGAAGGAGAACCTCTGTTTTTGTACACCGCGGTTGCAGCTACTACAGTCAGTTGAGTGCTTGTCAGAGACGAACGAGGCGAGCGAAACTGATTTTTTACGTCAGGTAGACCTTAATAGATGCAGAAAATCGGTATCCACATATCAAAAAACTAGCCCTCGCCATAATAATGTATGCTCGAAAGCGGAGGCCGTATTTCCAGTCACATTCTTTCGTGGTACTAACGACTTTCCCCCTTCGAACCATCTTGCATAGCCCAAATCAGTCCGGAAGGCTCGCAAAATGGGCAATAGAACTGAGCAAATATGACATCGAATACCGGAGCAGAAGTTGCGCAAAATCTCAAGTATTGGCAGATTTCTTAGTTGAACTCCCTGTAGAAGGAACAGATGATCCAACACCAAATTTCGTCTGGACGCTTCACGTTGATGGCTCATCCTCAAACTGGTGAAATCATGGAACAATCGTTTCGACTATCCTTCCACGCGTCAAACAACGAGGCAGAGTATGAAGTCCTAGTTGCTGGCCTAAAACTAGCCCATGGAATTATAGTCCAGAACATTCATGCATTCTGTGATTCACAGATAGTGGCAAACCAGTTTAACGGAGAATACACTGCAAGAGATGAAAGGATGGAGGCTTATCTAAAAGTGGTACAAGGACTAGTGGCAAGGTTCAAGGAATTTAAACTAACCAGAATACCTCACGGCAAAAATACCTCGGCAGATGCGTTGGCAGCTCTAGCCTCAACTTCCGACCTGGGTTTACAGAGAATCATCCCGGTAGAGTTCATCGAGTATCCAAGCATCAATCTCTCTGACACAGTTAATGCGATTACACGTTCCTAAGCAGACAGACAAGTAAAAGATGCACAGGGAGGGACTATCCCAAGAGATGATGGCATGGGTACCACAATGGAAGAGGATCAAAGCGAGGAACCCCAACCCGAAGACGAAGCAGTTGGTATGGAAGACGATCAACATTCAGCGACAATGGAGTATGGATGTCACAAAGAGTGGATGGGAGCAATCCGCGTATACATCATGGATGGCGAAATACCATCCAATAGATGGGCTGCCCAAAAAACTCAAAGCTCAAGCTGCTCGATACGTTATGCTAGACAGGAATGTCTTCAAGTGGAGGTTCTCGAGGCCATTGATGGCTTGTGTGAAGGAAAGGAAGCCAGACAAATCATAGAAGAAGTCCATAGTGGGTTTTGTGGTAATCATTCTGGCGGAAGATCACTAGCGATCAAAATCAAGCGTCACGGCTATTACTGGCCAACAATGGTCAAAGATTGTGAGAAATTTTCTGCCAAATGCAAAAAATGTCAACGCCATGATCCAACAATTCATCAGCCAACCGAAATGCTGTCATCAATTTCACCATCTTATTCTTTTATGCGATGGTAATAGACATCGTCAGGCCCTTGCATCAATCCAAGCAGAAAAGATTCCTACTAGTACTAACGGATTACTTCTCCAAATGGGTCGAAGCGGATTCTTACGCTAGTATCAAGGATGCTCAAGTGGAACACTTTATCTGGAAAAACATTATATGCAAACACGGCGTTCAATATGAAATCGTTACGGACAACGGCTCGCAGTTCATCTCAACCCGTTTTGAAGCTTTCTGTGAGAAATGGAAGATACGTCTCAGAAAGTCTACACCGTGCCTACCGTGCTACACTAACATTGTGGATAAAGCCATCCAGGCATCTTGTTCTCAAAACGCGTACAAACGCAACCACAAAGAGCAACAAAACAACCAAACCCCAACAAGTTCTAAGGTAGATTTGGATATGTGGTCTCCTCGGCAACACGATCAGCAGCAGGAGTGCCATCATTTGATCCAGAAAAATCTCTTACGCCAACAGCTGCCGCAGCATTATCCACGGTTTGCCCGGGAGCATTGAATCGACCGAATCAGATAAACATAAGACATTATCATCTCATCTTTCACCTTTTTTCGAGCTTCTCAACTCGTCATGGGCTCCAGCCAGATAACCTCTCCATTTAGCCAACTGAGCCACCTCGGCATCCAAAGTTGACGCGTCATCTTTCTTGAGAATGCGGATGAGTTGGAGATTTTGTCCACATGCGCGAGATCCAGATCTTTCTCTTTGACTACCGACAAATCCTCAATCTTTTTGGAGATTCTGTCAAGTTTCCCCTGAAACTTCTCAGCCATCTCCCATCTCGTGTTTGCCTCATGCAAAGCCTCTCAGCAGTGAGTTGCCTCCTCAGTGACTCGATTTCGGCGGATTTTTTTGCCTTGTTAGCCTCCTGCTTCATGCATAAATCTCCGACTCTGATCAGCTCGTCTTTAAGGAACGCCTTCTCCTTCTCAAGGGCATTAATTTGAGTCGAGGAGGATTCCATCTCGGCGTTATGCTTGCTCTCAAGTTCTTCAAGCCTAGTCTTCATTTGCAAGGCATCTTTCCTCGCCTTGGAAACTCGGTGTTTATCTTTCCCTTGCTACTAGGTCATATTTAGCGATGATCTTGTTGAGCGACGCTATGAACTACAGGTTAAGGAACAAAAATCAATATCCGAAACAATTACCTTGATACCACATAAGGACATATCAGCGTACAAAGCGCCTTCGGTAAGAGTATCAACAGGGGAAAGACGGTCGCCAGGAGATTTTATGGTAGAAACAAGAGAAACAGAGGCGACCGCATCGTTATAAACAGGCTCGACCCCGTCTTGCTTAAACAATATCGCCGCGAGTTAGAAGGTTTGGCTCGCTTTTGTTTCTTGGCATCTTCCTCTACAATGCCTTTCCCTTTTCGCCATTAGGAGCAGGATGCTTTCGGGATGGCGGCTTGACCTCTTTAGGTTGACTCGGAGCAGGAGGAGGAACAAGATTGGTAACATTTTAGGTTGATGCGGCATTAGCGGAACCATCTTGAGTTGCCTCGTTATTGGCAATATCTTGAGTTGCTTTGGTATTAACAGCGTCAGCAACTTTATCATCATGGGGACTGGAGCACTGGTAATCGTTAGAACCTGCCCGGATGTCACCTTGGCATCCTTAGGAAATGCATCGACCCCCTCGGCATTTTGGTTCCGAGCCGTCTCGTTTTCCTTTTTCTTTAGCGCCTGCTTGTCACGAATTGTCATCCGCTTGCCCATTAGTTCAACAATGTGTAACCGAGGCGAAATAGAAGATTCTGAGCTTGTGGACACTTCAACACCAGCGAAACGAGGTCTTGCTTTTTCCACGCGTGCTAAAGAGAAGTACTTCTCCCAGTGAGTCTTCCCACCAGCGAGTATATCTCTGAGAATATAGGTGTCGCCGGGAAACATCGAAAGTAGATGACGAACTGCAAAGAAGAAGAAAGAGATTAGAAACTTGAAAATAAAATGAAACGTGAGTAGTCTATGGTCGGCTACTGTGGGAGTCGAAACTCGCACAACCAAAACTTGTAAAGAGATTTAGGGATTCGACAAACTTCTATGTAAAGAAACCAAGAAACTGAGATCCAAAGATGGAGATTTTATTCAAGCTGTTTCGAAAGCTGTTTGTAAGTAATAAGCGTTTAGCTAGGTCAATTTTTCGGATCCCCTTTTCAAAGAGGTACATTGTCTATTTATACACAAATAGGTCGGCTAGGTTTCTTCCTAAACGAGAAGGAAAACTTCCTTATTCTTCGGAATTTCCTCTATGGTTTTCATGGGCTTCTTTCTTTGCCTCATCGCCTCGGCCCACCAATGTCTTGTGGCTCATTGCCTCATTCTATCTAAGACGTTGGGCTTGTTGCTTTGTTGGATCATCGATGGGCTGGCTCGTCGCCCATTTCTCCTTGATGCCGAGCTGAGGGTTTTGGTTCGCCAACATGTTGGCTCGTCACCGTTCTGCTGGTTTGTCAACATGTTGGCTCGTCACCAAGTATTTGGCTTGTCTCCTACTCATTCCACTGCCTAGCCAAGATGTTGGCTCGTCACTTCTTCTTCCTGCTGCCTAGCCAAGATGTCGGCTCGTCACCATTTCACCCTGCTGCCTAGCAAGATGTTGCACGCAGCCAAGATGTGGCTCGTCACCATTTCACCTGCTGCCTAGCCAAGATGTTGGCTCGTCACCATTTCACCCTGCCTAGCCAAGATGTTGGCTCGTCACCATTTCACCCTGCTGCCTAGCCAAGATGTTGGCTCGTCGCACACTTCTTCCTGCTGCCTAGCCAACAGGGGTGTTGGCTCGTCACTCACTTCTTCACGCCTGCCGAGCCAAGTTTGGCTCGTCTCCTTCTGCTTCATGCTGCCGAGCCAAGTTTGGCTCGTCTCCTTCTGCTTCATGCTGCCGAGCCAAGTTTGCCTCGTCTCCTTCTGCTTCATGCTGCCGAGCCAAGTTTGGCTCGTCTCCTTCTGCTTCATGCTGCCGACCAAGTTTGGCTCGTCTCCTTCTGCTGCCAGCCAAGTTTGCTTGTCTCTTCTGCTTCATGCTGCCGAGCCAAGTTTGCTCGTCTTCTGCTTCTGCTGTCGAGCCAAGTTTGCTCGCTCCTTCTCTTCACTGCCGAGCCAAGTTGGCTCGTCTCCTTCTGCTTCATGCTGCCGAGCCAAGTTTGCCTCGTCACCGTTTCTCCATGATGCCGAGCCAAGTTTGGCTCGTCACCGATTCTCCCTGCTTCCGAGCCAACAGGGGTGTTGGCTCGTCTCTTGCTTTTTCCATTGCCTAGCCAAGTTTTGGCTCGTCGCTTACTTTCCTCCATACTTAGTATTTTTAGCAGTTGATCTCGATGGGGTGAAAACTGACCCCAACAGTTAGCCCTCCAGCTCGGCAGTATTACTGGTAATAGTGACGAGGTGAAAAGTCAAGATCGAGATCAACTCTGTTTGGGCTACCGAGCCAGCTTTGTGGTGAAGTTGTCACCCGGGCATTATTGACACATGCCGAGCCGAACTGAGTGTTACCAAGGTGTTTTATTTCCGAGCCAACACTGGAGTATCTTATCACCGAGCCAAACCCCTTGACGTGTTGCTGATTCATCTTCGATTGCGTTGCCGAGCCACTTTGGCATGTGATATATTTGTTTTTATATTGCTGAACCGACACCTTTCCCGAGCCTCCGGTTTTCGATGCCGAGCCTAGGGAAGTGGTCTCGGCTATTGTCTCGGTTGTCAGGCCTTCTGCTTCGGCCCTATCTCAACACAATGGGACCAAGAGGCAAACTCCTAGTAAACGTCCCGAGGCTGATAAAGGAAAAGCTAAGGAGAAGCAGGAGAGAAGAAAACGCCATAAGCCTGTCGATCCTATTCTTGACGAGCCGGTGCAGGCATTTACACACGACGGAGCCGAGCCGATATGTAACGACGAGGCAGCCTCAGCGACTCTGTTCTCGCAGGTTCGTTGTTCGGGAGATAGGTTGCCGCCTCTTGATGTGCTTTCTCACGGCGACCTATATGCTGACATGTCGCTCCGAGGCACCAAGGTATGTTTCGAGACTGCTTATTTTGTTTTGTTTTGAGTAAAATGACTAAGTACTGACTACTTCTTCTTGTGACCAGTTCGTCGCTTCTATCAACAAAATTGTTGCCGCTTTCGAGCATGACATACGGAAGGACAGGCGCCGGATCGAAGATGCCCGCAAGGACGCATCTTTCTTCAAAGATAAGGTTGCCGAGCTGGAGGGAAAACATGCTGACGAACTGACAACTGCCTCAGCTCGGATTGAGACCCTTGAGAAGGAGAAGGCGTATCTCAAGGATGAGTGGGACAAAACAGGTGACCTGGCGATGAGGCTGGACCGCTCTAAGCAGAAAAAAGCTGCTGAAATTGAGTCTCTGAAACGGCAGCTCGTCGCTTCTCGAGCCCTGCATGAGGCAGATGTTAAAAAGGCCTAGAAGGCAGCGAGGCGAGAGGCATCAGAGAAGTATCGGGAGCGGCTAGCCAAAATTGAGAAGAGTATTGAGGAGCTGAAGACCGCAAAGGAGAAGGAGCTTGACTTAGCCCAAGTTGACAGCAACCTGCAGTTGCTCGAGATACTGCAAAAAGATGATGCGCCTGCTCTGGACTCTGAGGCGGCAAAGTTGGCAGGGTGGAGGGTCGATTTAGCCGACGCGACTGATGAATTCGAGAGAATTGAGGCCGAGCTGAAGAAGGATTTGATGCTCTCGCCGGTTTCCTCTGACTCTGTGGACACCCTCCTTGGGAGCGAGCCAGTAGAGAATGCAGCAGCAAAGGTTGGAGTTGTAGATTTTGCCGGCTCCAATGTCGGTGCACCGGGAGTTGCTGCGCTTGCCGAGGAGAAGGCTGCCGAGCTGGATCTTCTCAACTGACTCATGCTCCGTTAACTCGAAACTCTTCTTTTGTTTTATGAACCTAAGTGCCTGGATGGCTTTATCCATCTTTTTGTAGTGATTGCTTGTTTGTAAGCGTGACTCTTTGTTTGGGTTTTCTGTTCATGTTTTTGCTCAAGTAATCTCTGACTTTTGCTCCGATGTGACATTGCGAAATATTTTGTTTAGTAGAAGCATGGTTGTCTTTGTATTGAGTGCTTTGTTGTCAGTTTAGGGTTTGCGGTGTTCCGGCTTACATTTCCGTTCTTTTGACGATGAAACATATTTAAAATCTCATACTAACCGGTAGGTTTAGTATTCATGTTTCAGAGATGTTTATGACCAGTGTACCAGGAGGTGTTTACTGGGTTTTAGAGTTTAATTTGAGTGTTAAGACTTGCGAGTTTTCGACTTACAGGTCCCTCTCAAAGATAAACTTGTAAGAATATCATCCAGGATATACCTTTCGGATATTAGACCAGGATATACCCGGTCAGGATTTGTATAGCGCGCTTTTATACCCGTAAGAGGGTGTTGAGAACCCTATCCCGTATAGAGATAGTGGTTAAAATCCATAAAGGATGTGGTCGTTCGTCATGTTGTGGCCAGCAACGGACGAGGTGAAGAATATCCATGAAGGATGTAAGGATGTAACTTGTGTCGACTAAATGACGAGTTGTGCTAGAAAAAGTTTGAAGTTATTACCTTTAAAGAATGATGCGAGGTGTGGGAGTATACATGTATACGTACCCACTCCCCCCCCCTTTTTGAGGAGGGGGACAACTGAACCCATCCGAAGATGAGCTGCCTACGTACCCTTTTCAGGGATCAAGTCGTCCCGTAGTTCATGTGAAGTGATTTAGTGGTAATACCTCTTTAGGTGCATTGCGTTCCAAGATCTTGGTATCGGAACATCAAGCATGTTTGAAAGCTCGTATACTCCTGGTCGAACTGCCTTGGTGATCTTGTAGGGTCCTTCCCAGTTTGCTCCTAGTTTGCCAGCGTTTGTTTCGGCTGTGTTCTGAAAAACTTTGTGGAGAACCAGATCACCTTCTTTGAACTTGCGACTTCTGACGTTAGTGTTGTAATACCTAGCTGCTGCCTGTTGATAATTTTGAATCCGAACCAGTGCCTGATCCCTTCGTTCGTTAACCAAGTCCAACTCATCGAGTAGCATGAGGTGATTCAGTCCTTCCTGTCCAAAAAGAAGTCTGCGGCGGACTCCAGGGAATTGGACCTCGGCTGGGATGACACATTCGGTACCATGGACAAGAGCAAAGGGTGTTTCTCCAGTGGCACGCCGCGGAGTGGTTCGGTGCGACCATAATACTCCTTCGAGTTCATCTGCCCAACGTCCCTTCTTTGCATCAAGGCGTTTTTTCAATCCATCCAGGATGGTCTTGTTTACTGCCTCTGCTTGTCCATTCCCTTGTGGGTAGCGTGGCGTAGACTTGCTGAGTCGTATCTTCCATTTTTCGCAGAAGGCTTCAAACCGTGTAGAGATAAATTGCGAGCCGTTGTCCGTAACAATTTCGTAGGGAACTCCATGTCGGCATAAGATATTTTTCCAGACGAAATTTTCGACTTGGGCATCCTTTATGTTGGCGTAAGAATCTGCTTCTACCCATTTTGAGAAGTAATCTGTCAAAACCAGCAAGAACCTCTTTTGTTTGGACCTATGCAGAGGCCCGACGATGTCCATTGACCAGCGCATGAAAGGGTAGGGCGCTGAGATTGATGATAGTAGCTCCGTAGGTTGATGAATCATTGGGCATGTCGTTGGCATTTTTCGCACCTGGCAGAGAACTTTTCACAGTCCTTCACCATCGTTGGCCAATAGTATCCATGACGCTTGATCTTGATCGCCAAGGCTCTTCCACCGGAGTGATTGCCACACGAGCCACTATGGACCTCTTCCATGATGTTTCTTGCTTCGGCACCTTCGACGCAAGCCATCAGTGGTCCTGAGAATCTCCACTTGAAGACGTTTCCATCTAAGAGAACATATCGAGCAGCTTGAGCTCTGAGTTTTCTAGCAGCCCACTTATCTGATGGTGTCTCGCCGTCCATGATGTATACGCGAATTGCTCCCATCCATTCTTTGTCGCATCCGTAGTCCGTTTCTGTTTGTTGTGGGTCTTCCTCCATGTCCACTACTTTACTTTCAGCCGGAGGCTCCGTTTCAGGTTCTTCCCCTATTTCAATTGCCTTGTCTTCCAATGGTGGCGTCACGTTCTGGTCATCCGGATTGGCGGTGTCGGTGCTGCCCTTTTCTGCAAGGCTTGGCCCAGATATTCCTCCGGCTCGAACAGCTGTTTGAGAGCGAGTGACCGCGTTCACGGTGTCAGATAGGCTGATACTTGGATTTTTGATGAATTCCACTGGGATTATTCTTTTCAAGTCCGGATCGGAGGTGGATGCGAGTGCTGCTAGCGCGTCTGCCGAAGTATTTTCCCCGCGTGGTATCCGTGTTAATGTGAATTCTTCGAACTGTGCAGCCAGTCCTTTGACAATCTTTAGATAAGCTTCCATTCGATCGTCTCTGGCTGTGTACTCGCCGCTAACTTGGTTGACCACCAACTGTGAATCGCAGTAGGCTTGGACGTGCGAAACCTTGATTCCAAGAGCAAGTCTCATTCCAGCTATCAAAGCTTCATATTCTGCCTCGTTATTAGATGCACGAAAACCCAGGCGGAATGACTGCTCGAGGATTTCGCCTGTTGGAGAGGTTAACCGTATTCCCACTCCGGATCCTTGTTTTGATGATGATCCATCCGCGTGAAGCCTCCATATTGTGCTCGGAGCCGGCTCTTCTATCACTTCCTCTGGGAGTTCTATCAGGAAGTCGGCTAGGACTTGAGATTTGGCGCAGGTTCTGCTTCGATATTCGATGTCATATTCGCTCAGCTCTATTGCCCACTTTGCCAATCTCCCGGACTGGCTAGGGCTATGCAAGATGGATCGCAGTGGGAAGGTAGTCAAAACTACAATCGAATGTGACTGGAAGTGTGGTCTCAGTTTTCGAGCGGACATTACCACAGACAATGCCAGCTTTTCCATCTGTGGATACCGTGTTTCAGCGTCGGTGAGAGTTTGACTAACATAAAAAACTGGCTTCTGCTCGCTGCGCTCTTCCCTGATGAGTACACCACTTACCGCCGTGGCCAAAACGGCCGTGTATAGAAACAGTGGCTCGCCTTCTACCGGTTTCGTAAGTACTGGAGGGCTGGCTAGGTACTCTTTCAGCTGTTGAAACGCCTGCTCGCATTTTTCTGTCCATTCAAACTTCTTGTTCCCACGTAGCGTATCGTAGAAAGGCAAACATTTATCAGTTGACCGAGAGATGAAACGATTCAGCGCGACGACCCGTCCAGTTAGCCTCTGGACTTCGCGTTTTGTCTTCGACGACGCCATCCGTACGAGCGCATCAATCTGCTTCGGATTGGCTTCAATTCCACGGTGGGTGACCAGATATCCAAGGAATTCTCCAGACGTGACCGCGAATCTGCACTTGGTTGGGTTCAGCTTCATGTTATGCAGATTCAGTTGCTTGAAACATTCTTCCAGGTGAGCTACGTGATCCTTCTCCTCTAAAGACTTCACCAGCATGTCGTCTATGTAAACTTCCATTGTCTTCCCCAGTTGGCCAGCGAACATTCGATTTACTAATCGCTGGTAGGTGGCTCCAGCATTTTTTAGGCCGAACGACATGACTTTGTAGCAGTATATCCCGCGGTCTGTGATGAACGCCGTCTTCTCTTGATCATCTGGGTTCATTAGGATTTGGTTGTATCCGGAGAAGGCATCCATAAATGAAAGGAGTTTGTTGCCTGCTGTCGCTTCCACCAATCGATCAATATGCGATAGCGGAAAGCTGTCTTTGGGGCAGGCTTTGTTCAAGTCGGTGAAATCCACGCATACACGCCATTTCCCATTTTTCTTCTTAACCACCACAGGGTTAGCGAGCCAGTCTGGATACTTTGCTTCGACTATTGATCCCACACGTAGTAATCGTTCCACCTCGTCATTCACTGCTCGTGCTCTGTCCGGACCAAGTTTTCGCCTTTTCTGTTTGACGGGTTTAAAGGTTGGATCCACGTGCAGCTCGTGGCACGTTACGTTGATGCTGATGCCGGGCATATCTTCAGCTTCCCATGCGAAGGTGTGGAGGTTCTTTTTAAGGAAAGAAACCAGCTCTCCCCTTATTGGATCTTTCAGCTCGGCCCCTATTTCGACACAGCGTTCTGGGTGATTGCCATCTATGTTCACCGAGACGACGGGGTCGCAAGTTGGTTTGCTTTCCCTCTCGAGATCCTCCGTGATCTGTAATTGCTATAAGAGTTTGGCCAACTCCTTCTCGGGTTCCCTGTCCGTCTTCATCTTCTTTCTCCTGGTGGTGGTTTCTGTGACGGGGTTCCTAAGTTTGTGTTCGGCTAGGAAACATATGCGGGATTCCTTTTGGTTTCCCCAAATTTTTTTGATTCCCCCAGGGGTCGGAAATTTGATGCAGAGGTGATAGGTCGACGGTACAGCTCGCATCGAGTTTATCCAGGGTGTGCCCATGATCACATTGTAGATCGCAGGATGATCTGCAACCGAAAACTCCACTATCTTGGTTACCTGTTCAGCTTGGACAGGGAGTTTTATTGTTCCAAGGGTCATGGTCGTCTCTCCCGAGAATCCAGTTAAAGGCTTCGGCGCGGCTGTGATTTTGTCCAGGTCTATGTTCATCCTTCTGAGAGTCTCCCGGAAGATCACATCTACGGAGCTTCCTGTGTCTATGAGAACTCGGGCGACATCGCAATCATCAACGATCAATTCTATCACGAGGGGGTCATTATGTGGTCGGTCGATGCCGGTGGTCTCCCTTTCTTCGAATGAGATAACGTCGTTGGGAAGTTTGGAGGGTGCTGACCAATTTACACTCGCATCGGCTCACCGCTAGAAAGCTTTGATTGAAGACACCGTATCCGAACAGTATTTTGATCCGCCCATTATCATATTTATTCTTCTTCGAGAACCTGACAGCGTTGCCTCGTCATCTCGTCTTCCTCGCTTGGGCGTATCATCATTTTGACTTATTTGGTTTGGCTGATCTTTTTCGCCTTCTTGCTCGAAGTCCTTTAAGCTGACTGCGCTACCGAGTTCTCCGGCTACCAGCTTTGCCGCGAGCTTCATTCCCAAGGTTCGGCAATTGGCAGTTGAATGACCGTGCATATGATGAAATTCACAGTAAGCTTTTTCGTCGTACGAACTTTGACTCCGTGTCCAGGTGTTCCAGGATGTTTTACCTCGGCTCGTTCCCACCTGGTAGTTATGGGCTCCTCCAAAATTAGGTCTCTCGTGATGTACATACCCGTTTCCTTGAATACTCTTCTTATGAGGAGGTTGGCTTGGCATTTGGAAAGAACGGTTCGTCGCTTTGGCGGGTCCATACTTCTGAGACAAAACCTTCATCTCTTCTTCGTTGACTATGAAATCTGAGGCTCGGTGCAGTGCGTCCTGGATTGATATTGGTGTGTTCAGAGCAATCTCTTTTCGGAATTCGGATTCGTACCACAGAGCCCTTTTTAAAGCGAGCACAGCGGCTTTGTCACTGACGTCTTCAACTTTTGACATCACTGCTTTAAATCTCCCTATGAAGCTTCGCAATGTCTCCGTAGGCCCTTGAGTCAATGTCCATAGGTCGGCATCTGAGGCTCCTCGATCCATAAACATGGAGTAGTGCTTCAAGAAGGCGGCTGATAGCTGCTGGAAATCATCAATGGAGTTCCGATCCATAAAGTTCTCAATGCCTAATGGAATCCAAACCATTCGTGGAAATCAGAAGGAGTCCCGAATTTGTGTTATGGCCGAGCATAAGCTCAGAAATCCCGTAGCAGAACTTAACACGAAGATGAAGAAAAAGAGAGCCAAGCTGGATCAGCAACCTAAGTCAAAGCAAAGTTTTACGGATCACTGACTCACTTCACATGAACTACGGGGCGGCTTGATCCCTGCAAAAGGTACGTAGGCAGCTCGTCTTCGGATGGGTTCAGCTGCCCCCCTCCTAAAAAAAAGGGGGGAGTGGGTACGTATACTCGTATACTCCCACCTTTGTAATAGACTCCGCGTCTACTTAATGCAAGCTTCTCGAAGCAATTTTCGTCATATCACACCCTCCACGGGTTACTAAAGCCTTAACAGAGACAGGCATCACATACGCACCTTTCACGAATCACCTAAAGTCCTAACTAAAACAGGCACCTCTCTTCACCCTCGTTGCTGCTGGCCACAGCAACGAACTACTACATCCTTTACGGATCTAACTACTACATCCTAGCGGATTAAAAGCGTGCGCTATATAAATAACTGTGTCCATTGTTGGAGCGGATATGCTTATGGTAGCATACCCGTAAACCGAAATGTTCGTCTTAAAACCCAACAACCAAATCGTTGGTCCTAACAGTACTACATGTCCATTGTCGGAGCGGATATACTTACGGTAGCGTATCCGTAAACCGAAATGTTCATCCTAAACTTGACAAACGAATCGTTGGTCACAACAGTACTACTGTCCATTGTCAGAGCGGATACGCTTACGGTAGCATATCCGTAAACCGAAATGGTCATCCGAAAACCCAACAAATAAATCGTTGGTCAAAACACATGTGCTCATAATCGAAGCCAGCATACTTACGCTAACGTAATCATTCAAAACGAAACAAACGAATCGTCAGTGTTAACACTAGCACAAACTGTAGCAAAACAGATCAGTCCTCCTTGGATAAAAAAGCATTCAAGCTATAAGTTTCAACAACAAAGAAACGACACAACCAAAGCCAAAGCCAAAGCCACAAGGCGAACATAACAAGTCAATACGGATAAAGCCGCCCAGGCACCATGTCCAAATAACGTCAAAGCATAATTAAAATGATGACTTGGGCAGTTCCCCATCGTCATCATACCTTACCCCTTGGAGACACACCCTAATCATCGTCGGAGGATTCGGCCGTCGTCTCGGATTCAGAGGCTTCGTTCGAACCAAGCAAAGTCAAACCAAGCTTACCCCTGTTGGATCCAGAGAATACGCAAACACCGACATCCGCCGCTAACGCCTCAACGGACTCATTACCAAGCGCAACGTCAGACGAGTCTTCAGAGATCGGCGAGACCACTAGGTCGTTCCCCAATAAGGCGACCAACCTATCAAACTCGTCATCGGCTCAGCTCGTACCAATCGACGCAGCACATTGATCCCAGCTTGGACTTCCTCTACCTCGGCACTATCATCACTGAGACTACCGAGCTGGGGGCTAACTGTTGGGGTCAAAACCCACCCAGCTGTGATCAATGGGAAAATGGCTAAGTATGAAAATACGAAGAATCGAAAAAAGGCCAAAAGTGTGCCTAAGTCGTTTCTGTACGAATCTACTTAAGCACAAGAACGGCCATTCTGGCTAAAGCAGCTCCATTTCCGGCCAAAGAAGCTTCGCTTCGGCAGAGAGATTTTGGCAAAGCCTCGTCCCCACTTCGGTGAAGAAGGGAGAGGCTTAGGCAAGCCTTGCTCCACTTAGGCGAGCTTTGTCTCCACTTAGGCAAGCTTTGTCCCCGCTTAGGCAAGCCTTGTCTCTGCTTAGGCAAGTTTTGTCTCTGCTTAGGCAAGCCTTGAAGGAGCCTCACTTCGGCAAAGAAGCCTTCACTTCGGCAAGCCTAGCCACTTCGACAAAGGTGACTTCGGCAAGCCTATCCACTTCGGCAAAGGAGACTTCGGCAAGCCTAGCTCACTTCAGCAAGCCTAGCTCACTTCAGCACGAAGACTTCGGCAAGCCTAGCTTGCTTCGGCACGGAGACTTCGGCAAGCCAAGCTCGCTTCGGCATGGAGACTTCGGCAAGCCTAGCCACTTCGGCACGGAGACTTCGGCAAGCCTAGCTCACTTCGGCACGGAGACTTCGGCAAGCCTAGCTCACTTCGGTACGGAGACTTCGACAAGCCTAGCTCACTTCGGCATGGAGACTTCGGCAAGTCAAGCTCACTTCGGCAAGCCTAGCCACTTCGGCACGGAGATTTCGGCAAGCCTACCCACTTCGGCAGCCTCACTTCGGCAGCCTCACTTCGGCAGCCTCACTTCGGCAGCCCACTTTGGCAGCCTCACTTCGGCAGCTCACTTCGGCAGCCCATTTCGGAAGCCTCACTTCGGCAGCCTCACTTCGGCAGCCCACTTCGGCAGCTCCGCTTCGGCATGTAGGGACTTCGGCAAGCCTAGTCAATTCGGCACGGAGACTTCGGCAAGCCTAGCTCACTTCGTCACGGAGACTTCGGCAAGCCTAGCTCACTTTGGCACGGAGACTTCGGCAAGCCTAGCTCACTTCGGCACGGAGACTTCGGCAAGCCTAGCTCACTTCGGCACGGAGACTTCGGCAAGCCAAGCTCACTTCGGCACGGAGATTTCGGCAAGCCTAGCCACTTCGACACGGAGACTTCGGCAAGCCTAGCTCACTTCGGCACGGAGACTTCGGCAAGCCTAGCTCACTTCGGCAAGCCTAGCTCACTTCGGCACGGAGACTTCGGCAAGCCAAGCTCACTTCGGTACGGAGATTTCGGCAAGCCTAGCTCACTTCGGCACGTAGACTTCGGCAAGCCAAGCTCGCTTCGGCATGGAGACTTTGGCAGCCCACTTCGGCAGCCTCACTTCGGCAGCCTCACTTCGGCAGCCTCACTTCTGCAGCCCCACTTCGGCAGCCTCACTTCGGCAGCCCACTTTGGCAGCCTCACTTCGGCAGCCTCACTTCGACAGCCTCACTTCGGCAGCCCACTTCGGCAGCCTCACTTCGGCAGCCCACTTTGGCAGCTCCGCTTCGGCAGCTTCGCTTCGGCAGTCTCACTTCGGCAACCTCAATTTGGCAGCCTCACTTCGGCAGCCCCACTTCGGCAGCCTCACTTCGGCAGTCCACTTTGGCAGCCTCACCTCGGCAGCCTCACTTCGGCAGCCTCACCTCGGCAGCCTCACTTCGGCAGCCCACTTCGGCACGGAGACTTTGGCAAGCCTAGCTCACTTCGGCACGGAGACTTCGGCAAGCCAAGCTCACTTCGGCACGGAGATTTTGGCAAGCCTAGCTCACTTCGACACGGAGACTTCGGCCAGCCAAGCTCGCTTCGGCCAGCCAAGCTCGCTTCGGCATGGAGACTTCGGCAGCCTCACTTCGGCAGCCTCACTTAGGCAGCCCACTTTGGCAGCCTCACTTCGGCAGCCTCACTTCGGCAGCCCACTTCGGCAGCCTCACTTCGGCAGCCCATTTCGGCAGCTCGGCTTCGGCACCTTCGTTTCGGTAGCCCACTTCGGCAGCCTCACTTTGGCAGCCTCACTTCGGCAGCCCCACTTCGGCAGCCTCACTTCGGCAGCCTCACTTCGGCAGCCTCACTTCGGCAGCCCACTTCGGCAGCCTCACTTCGGCAGCCTCACTTCGGCAGCTCACTTCGGCAGCTCTGCTTCGACCACGATACACTTCGGCCACGATCCACTTCGGCCACGATCCGCTTCGGCCACGCTCCGCTTCGGCCACGCTCCGCTTCGGCCACTTCGGCCAAGCTGTCCACTTCGGCCACGCTGTCCACTTCGGCCAAGCTGTCCACTTCGGCCAAACTGTCCACTTCGGCCACGCAGTCCACTTCGGCCATGCAGTCCACTTCGGCCAAGCTGTCCACTTCGGCCACGCTGTCCACTTCGGCCAGGCTGTCCACTTCGGCCAAGCTGTCCACTTCGGCCAAGCTGTCCACTTCGGCCAAGCTGTCCACTTCGGCCAAGCTGTCCACTTCGGCCAAGCAGTCTACTTCGGCCAAGCAATCCACTTCGGCCAAGCTGTCCACTTCGGCGAAACTGTCTGGCCGAAGTCAAAACCATACGAAACTGTCTGGCCGAAGTCAAAACCATACAAAACTGTCTGGCCGAAGTCATTTCTATACGAAACTGTCTGGCCGAAGTCAATTTTACATAAAGCCAGAAGATGATGCGGCCGAAGTCATTTCTATACGAAGCTGTCTGGCCGAAGTCAAAAGCTGCCGAAGACAATCCTGGCCGAAGCCAATTTCATACGAAACTGTCTGGCCGAAGTCAAGTCTATACGAAGCCAGAAGACGACGCGGCCGAAGTCATTTCTATACTAAGACAACAAGCCCATCTTCGGCCTACAATGATGCCGACTTACTAAAACAAAAATCACAAAGGATTAGGAAGTTTTCCTTATCTCTTTAGGATTGACCTGGCCGACTAAAACTAGTATATATATCCATGTACATCTCTTGAAAAGAGGATCCGAAATTTTACTTAGCAAAAAACCCTAGACTTTTTTGCTCTCAAACTCTTGTACGAAAGCTTTTCGACACAGCTTAATAAAAAAACCATCTTTGGATCTCTCCGTTCGTGGTTCATCCGCAGAAATTTCATCCCCCTTAACAAACCCCCTCCCTCTAGCGCCAAATTGTGGGAGTCGAAATCAACACAATTAGAATTTGTCAAAGGTTTGTTAAGGGGGATGAAATTTCTGCGGATGAACCACGAACGGAGAGATCCAAAGATGGTTTTTTTATTAAGCTGTGTCGAAAAGCTTTCGTACAAGAGTTTGAGAGCAAAAAAGTCTAGGTTTTTTTGCTAAGTAAATTGCGGATCTCCTTTTCAAAGGATGTACATAGATATATATACTAGTTTGAGTCGGCCAGGTCAATCCTAAAGAGATAATGAAAACTTCCTAATCCTTTGGGATTTCTGTTTTAGCAAGTCGACTTGAATTCGTGGGCCTTTGCATCGTTGTAGGCCGAAGATGGGCTTGTTGTCTTCGTATAGAAATGACTTCGGCCGCGTCGTCTTCCAGCTTCGTATAAAAATGACTTCGGCCGCGTCGTCTTCCAGCTTCGTATAAAAATGACTTCGGCCACGTTGTCTTCAGGTTCCGTATAGAATCGACTTCGGCCAAACAGTTTCGTATGATTTTGACTTCGGCCAGACAGTTTCGTATGATCTTGACTTCGGCCAAGCAGTCTCGTATGATTTTGACTTCGGCCAGACAGTTTCGTATGATTTTGACTTCGGCCAGGCAGTCTCGTATGATTTTGACTTCGGCCAGACAGTTTCGTATGATTTTGACTTCGGCCAAGCAGTCTCGTATGATTTTGACTTCGGCCAAGCGGTTTCGTATGATTTTGACTTCGGCCAGACAGTTTCGTATGATTTCGACTTCGGCCAAGCAGTTTCGTATAGATTTGACTTCGGCCGAAACGAGCTTGTATCGTGCCTAAGTGGATTGTGGCCGAAGTGTATCGTGTTGGCCGAAGTGGAGCGCGTGTCGGCCGACGTGGAGCTGACGCGTGTTGCCGAAGTGGAGCTCGTGTTGGCCGAATGTGGAGCGCGTGTTAGCCGAAGTGGGTTATCGCCGAAGCCGTGACCATTGCCGATGTGGCTTGCCGAAGTGAACATCCCTGTGCCGAAGTCTTCCTTCCTTTGCCGATGTGGCTTGCCGAAGTAAGCATCCCTGTGCCGAAGTCTTCCTTCCTTTGCCGATGTGGCTTGCCGAAGTGAGCATCCCTGTGCCGAAGTCCTCCTTCCTTTTGCCGATGTGGCTTGCCGAAGTGAGCATCCCTGTGCCGAAGTCTTCCTTCCTTTTGCCGATGTGGCTTGCCGAAGTGAGCATCCCCATGCCGAAGTCTTCCTTCCTTTGCCGATGTGGCTTGCCGAAGCCAGGGCTGTGCAGAAGTGGGTTATCGCCGAAGCCGCGGCTCATTGCTGATGTGGCTTGCCGATGTGACCATGCCCCAAGGCTTGCCTAAGTGAAGACAAAGCTTTGCCGATGTGAGCCAAAGCTTGCCTAAGTGGAGACAAAGCTTGCCTAAGTGAAGACAAGGCTTGCCTAAGTCTCTCCTTTCTTTGCCGAAGTGAGCCAAAGCTTTGCCGATGTGAGCCAAAGCTTGCCTAAGGGGAGACAAAGCTTTGCCTAAGTGAAGACAAGGCTTGCCTAAGCGGAGACAAGGCTTGCCTAAGTCTCTCCTTCCTTTGTCGAAGTCTCCCTGCCGAAGTGAGCCAAAGCTTTGCCGATGTGAGCCAAAGCTTGCCTAAGTGGAGACAAAGCTTTGCCTAAGTGAAGACAAGGCTTGTCTAAGCGGAGACAAGGCTTGCCTAAGTCTCTCCTTTCTTTGCCGAAGTCTCCCTGCCGAAGTGAGCCAAAGCTTGCCTAAGTGGAGACAAAGCTTGCCTAAATGAAGACAAGGCTTGCCTAAGTGGAGACAAGGCTTGCCTAAGTGGAGTCAAGGTTTGCCTAAGTGAAGACAAGGCTTGCCTAAGTGGAGACAAGGCTTGCCTAAGTGAAGACAAGGCTTGCCTAAGTCTTTCCTTTCTTTGCCGAAGTCTCCCTGCCGAAGTGAGCCAAAGCTTGCCGAAGTCTCCTTCTTTCTTTGCCGAAGTCTTCATGCCGAAGTGAGTCAATCCTGCCGAAGTCTCCTTCTTCCTTTGCCGAAGTGAGTCAATCCAGCCGAAGTCTCCTTCTTCCTTTGCCGAAGTGAGTCAATCCTGCCGAAGTCTCCTTCTTTCTTCGCCGAAGTCTTCATGCCGAAGTGACTAGGCTTGCCGAAGTCTCCGTGCCGAAGTGAGCTTCTTTGGCCAGAATGGCCCCTCTTGTGCTTAAGTGGACTCGTACAGAAATGACTTAGGCACAATTTCGGCCTTGTCCGATTCTTCGTATTTTCATACTTAGCCATTTTCCCATTGATCACAGCTGGGCGGGTTTTGACCCCAACAAACATCTTTTATTTTCTTAGAGTCGGTTTGTCGTTTTATTGAGTCAAAAATTTGTTGGAAACTACGATCTTTCTTTTAGTTTGTTGTGTTGATTATTTCATTTTAGTGACCATTGTTGCAGAATCAGTTCCGATCCGACTAATGAAAAAAACCAAAAGCTGACCAGTTGGCTTGAGACTCCCATATTTCCAACAGAAACCCACCAAAGCCTGAGCTAATTTCTGATTGTTCTTTTTTTACCTCATCGATGTGATTGATGTTCATAGAGCTTGACTCCTCGTTCATACTTGACAAAAGACAACCTGTGTAAAAGTAAATGGTACTCCTCTCCCTTGTTCTAAGTAATAAATATATAAAGATGAGAGGATTTTCTTCTGAGTAAAGGGGTAGGAAAATTTCCCATGACCCCATTATTTTACTTTGAAAGAGATGATCACGCAAAGGTTGGAAGCGAGGTTAGAAAAATTTCCCGTGATGCCATTATTCGCCTACACCTTTGAATTACTTCATTAAAAAAAAAAAAAAAGGTGAATGAGAAAATAATAAATCTGGGGGAGAGAAAGAGTACCAAGTGTTGCATGGTTGCTTTGTCATAGTATTGTACGGGAATGAGTCTAGAAAGTTCTTGGCATTGAAATCAGAGATGAGACCCAGCGATGAAGGGCTTATGGACTATGTTGCAAAATTGTGGGTTGAATCGAGAAAGCTGCGAATGTCTATGGTGAAGTACATGGTGGTTCGATCTGGATTGGTTTTTGTTGCATGTGGATTACATGGTGATTGGTCAATGTGATGCTCCGAAAGAAGGTGAGTTTCCGTGTTTTCAAACCTCTTCCTTTTACTCAGTTCTCTGTTTGCTTGAGGGCAAGCAAAAGCTAAGTCTGGGGGAATTGATATATCATGGTTGAAAACCGGTTTTCAACCATGATATCCGTTGTTTTATCGAGTCAAAGTGTGTTTTTAGAGTCTTTTATTTCTTTTATCTAGTCTCTATAGGTTTTAAGTCGTTTTGGAGGAAACACGGCATTTTGGGTGCAATTGGACTTATGAAGATGTGGGATCATGATGAAGCTTTGGAAACCTTGTGTTATTTGAAAGGATTTCCTTGATTAGATTACAATGACAGTTGGAGATAAGATAGCCACTTGAGTTAGCTTTCATTTGGAGGTTGTTTAAAGTCATTCCGATCAACGGTTAGAAAGTTATGCCATTTTTAACAAAGATATGTCAATCTGGCGAGTAGAAGAAGCATGCGCAGGAATTTTCCAGACCAGTCCAGATTGATCCATCCAAATCTGGATCGATCCATCCAGACAAATCTGGCGCACATGAATTTTCCAGACCAGTCCAGATTGATCCATCCAAATCTGGATCGATCCATCCAGACAAATCTGGCGCGCAGGAATTTTCCAGACCAAGTCAGATTGATCCATCCAAACTTGCATCGATCCATCCAGACAGATCTGGCGCACATGAATTTTCCAGATCGAGCCAGATCGATCCATCCAATTCTGGATCGATCCATCTGCTTCCCAGACGAAAAAAAGCAAATTCTGACTTTTCTTTTTATCCCCATAATCATTCAAACTCCACCAAATCCGACCCTAGACCTATATATACTTATTTTAAGCCACTTTTTTCTCTAAAAAACACTTTTTTCTACACAAGTTTTTACACACGCTTTCTTTTCTATTCAAACTTTTGGCTTTTACGAAGAACTTGGAGACTTGGAGAGCTTGGGGGCTGATCTGATACTTGTATTACTTTGAGAGAAGATTTTGAACCCCTGTTTCTATTCTTCTTTTCTTATTTCTATGATATTTACTTCATTCATGTCTTTGATTTCAATTGATATGTGTGAGTAAATCTCTTGTTAGGTTTAGGGATTCTCACTATGGATTTCATAGAATGATATATCGATTTATTGGTTAGGATTCAAACTTGATAGTTCTTCGCCTAGGGTGCACTTAAAGCTAGTTCTAGATTGATCACCTAGTATCTCGATCTTAGGTTGTTAAATTGGCACGAAAGTGTGATTTATAATCTGACCAAAACCTAGAGTGAGCAAATTAGATAATTAAAAAGAAATTTGGATTAGATAATTTATGAACGAATCAAACCTGTGTTTAATGCTTGTTTAGGATTTAGGATTCGCAAAGAAATTTGGTTTCTCAAGTTTTAAACATAGTTAATTCTCGCAACGAAAGTTGGTTTATTTTACATTAGTGATTTGAGTTCTGGAACTTGTTCGTAATTCGATCTTAACCAATTAATTTATCTTCATTACTTGATTTCCTGAGAAATTCCCTGGACCTGACGTTTTTCCACCTGATAAACAACCGTTTTATTTGCATTGTTATTTAGTTTACTTCATACTCGCTTAGCTGAATTCGAAACGAAAAAGTCTATCGTGAGGTTCTTGAGTCCTTGTGGATTCGACCCCTAAGTACTGCATTGATCTCTTAATTTGAGAGAGTAGCTCTAGGGATTTTAATTTGAGCAATATCAAATTTTGGCGCCGTTGCCGGGGACTCTTTTGAGTTTCCTATAGATTTAAGTATAGAATTTAGACTAAGTTTTTATTTTAAAGTTTTACTCACATCGTTCTATCTTTTTGTCCTGTGTGCTTTAGGTGTATGCCTAATCGTGTTACCAGGAGCAATAAGGACAGTCAGCTTTTGTTTCTTCCGAATCAGGAGCTTGCGAGGATAGAACGAGCAAACAAAAAAGTAAAGAAACCAGTGGAGATGGTTAATCCTGTGATTTTACGTCAGGACGAAGCTGGTGTTCTCAGGGACCAAGAGGGTCATGTTTGCAACGAGCAAGGGCAGAGATTGGATGGAGATGGAAACCCCATCGTGGCAGTTGCTGTTGAGAATGCGCAGGCACACGCGCAAGCTGGGAGAGTAAGGACGCTTGGGGATTACAACAGACCTGATGAGTTTTATGCGAATAGGTCTGCGATCAGACTTCCTACCTTTGCTAGGAACGATTTTGAGTTGAAGCCGTCCTACTACACGCTGGTTGGTCAACATCCTTTCCATGGATTGGTTCATGAACACCCTATGGACCATATTGAGAGGTTCGAGGACTTGGTAACTAGCATGAAGCATAATGGAGTCAGCTATGACTATCTCTTTTGTAAGCTTTTCCCACACTCCCTTAGTGGTGACCCCGCTTATTGGTTGAAGCAGTTACCAACAGGATCTCTCACCAATTGGGAAGATACCAAGAAGGCGTTTTTGCGTAACTTCTATGATGATGCGAGATTAGAAGATTTAAGGAACAACATCTCTCAGTTCATGCAGAGACCGAGTGAAGCATTCAAAGCTGCATGGGTGCGATTCAGAGCTTACCAACGAGATTGTCCGCATCCCGGTTTCAGTGAGGTTCAGTTGTTGGGTATTTTCTTCAGGGGCGTAGATTGGAGATATCAGATGGCTCTTGACTCTGCAAGTAATGGGAATTTCAACACGCGTTCCCCCGAAGAAGCCTATGTGTTGATTGAGAACTTGGCGTCTAGCAATAGCACCAGGAATGCTGATTTTGAGACGCAGAAGCAAGCTGGAAACATAGATGGAAAACAGATTGCTGAGTTGAAAAACAAGTTAGATTCAGTTCACAGCATTTTGGTGAACAAGAAGTCGGTTCAGTTTGCTGCAGAGGTTGAGACTTTCGAGCCCAAAGAAGAAATTGAAGAGGATGTCAACTACATAGGTGGAACTGGTTTTCAGAGATTTGGAAATCAACAAGGCCGAGGTGGTTACAATGGCTACGGTCAGAGGAGTAACTTTACGGGTAATCAGAACTCGTTTGGGTATGACTCTAAGCCTCAGAATTAGAAGCCTTTCCAGAGCAACAACAATTTCAGCAGGACTTATGGATCTTCATCTTACCAAACACCTCCTGCACCAACAGATGAAAGTGAGATGAAATTTATGCTTGAGCAGATACTAGAGGGACAACAGAAGATCACGGTTGACTTTAATGGGAAAATCGATGCCATGTACACTGATTTGAATGGTAAGTTCGAAGTCTTGAACACTCATGTCAAGAAGCTAGATACTCAGGTTGCGCAAACTGCTGGGTCTGTGAGAAGACAAGATGGAGTCCTTCCAGGAAGCACAGACACTAATCCGAAGTATCATTGCAATGCCATCATGTTGAGAAGTGGTAAGGAGCTTGATCCAGTGCTAAAAAGGGCCTAAGTGTTGATCAACTCGTGGAGTTTGAAGAAATTGAAGAAGATTTTGCAGAAATTTCGCTTTTGTCGGTCGACACAAGTGGGGTGTGTCGGTCGACACACCTGAAAGACGGGCAAAAATCGAGCCCAGACGGACCAAAATCGAGCTCGATCGACACAAGTGGAGTGTGTCGGTCGACACCTTTTGAAGACATGCAAAAATCATCTGTGTCGACCAACGCACTTCCCTTTGTCGGTCGACACAAGCACCCACAGAAAACCGATGAAGCTGGATTTTCGACTAAGGACAGAACTGGGGTCCCTGTGTCGACCTACACACCTCATTGCGTCGGTCGACACACCGAGCCAGCAGCGACACAGATTTCAGAGAAGCCGAAAACTTCAGTGGAGAGAGTCTACAAGCCTAGGGTTCCATTCCCAAGAAATCCTAGGAAGTCAAAGCAGGAGCTGTATGAAGCTAAGTGCAAGGCCATGATGGACAAACTCACCATTGAGATTCCTTTGATTGATGCTATCAAGACTACTCCGGTGGTTAAAAGGTGTTTGAAGAAGATGCTTACGCAGGATATGAGAGAAGAGGAAGGTGTGATGATGATCTCTGAGGTTTGCAGTGCCGTGATTCAGAACAGGATACCAGAGAAACTTAAAGATCCGAGAAGCTTCGTTTTGGATTGCTCTATTTTCATGGATAGGTTCAAGAATTCGATGTGTGATCTGGGGTCAGGTGTTAGTTTGATGCCGTACTCGGTTGCTGTGGGACTTGGGATGACTGAGTTCACACCCACTAGGATTTCTCTAATTCTGGCTGATCGGAGTGTGAGGATTCCCGAGGGTCTTTTAGAAGATGTTCCCATAAGAATTGGCGATTGCATGATCCCCACGGATTTCATAGTTCTGCGGTACACCGTTGAGCCTAAGGATCCTCTTATCCTGGGCAAGCCTTTCTTGGCTACAGCTGGTGCCCTCATTGACGTGCGAGGGGGCAAAAATATCTTTGAATGTGGGAGATCTAGTGATGAGTTTTGACATGGACAAGCTGGTAAAGCGACCCACCATTGACGGACAGACTTACTACGTGGATACCCTTAGCGATCTCGCAGAGGAAATCTTTCATGAGATGCACCCTACGGACCCTTTAGAGAGAGTTTTGATCAGTTTTACGCGAGAGATGGAGCATCTAGACGACATTATTGCTGGGTATGTCAAGATGTTGGATGCTAGTGAGCGTGTGATGCAGTTGGTCGCTCACGAGGAGCTCATTGATACATCACCCAAAGCCGCGGCATTGAGTGATTGGAGCGAAGATAAAGCTCCTAAAATCGAGCTCAAACAACTCCCTACAGGGCTAAGGTATGCGTTTCTTGGACCAAATTCCACTTATCCTATTATTGTCAACGCTTCCTTGAACAATGCAGAGCTCACGTTACTGCTAAGTAAGCTGCGCAAGTATCGCAAAGCTCTTGGCTATTCTCTCGATGACATTTCAGGTATCTCTCTAGACTTGTGCATGCACCGGATCCATCTCGAGGATGAGATGAAGTCGTCGATTGAGCATCAGAGGCGGCTGAATCCGAATCTGAAAGAGGTCGTTAAGAAGGAGATTCTGAAACTCCTGGAAGCTGGGATCATCTACCCTATTTCGGACAGTGATTGGGTTAGTCCAGTACACGTGGTTCCGAAGAAAGGTGGAGTTACAGTGATTAAGAATGAGAAGAATGAGCTGATTCCTACGCGGACTGTGACTGGACATAGGATGTGTATTGATTATAGGAAGCTGAATGCTGCGACAAGGAAAGATCACTTCCCGTTGCCGTTCATTGATCAGATGCTTGGGAGGTTGGCTAACCACCCCTACTACTGCTTCCGAGATGGATACTCGTATTTCTTTCAGATTCCAATCCATCCCAAAGATCAGGAAAAGACCACATTTACGTGTCCCTATGGTACATTTGCATATCGCAGAATGCCATTCGGACTTTGTAATGCTCCTACGACATTCCAGAGATGTATGATGTCTATATTCACAGACATGATTGAGGATTACATGGAGGTGTTCATGGATGACTTCTCAGTCTATGGACCATCTTACCATGAGTGTTTGGAAAACTTGTGCAAGGTGCTCGCTAGATGTGAAGAGAAACACTTGGTTCTGAATTGGGAGAAGTGCCATTTTATGGTCAAGGATGGCATTGTTCTTGGGCACAGAGTTTCGCAGAATGGGATTGAGGTTGATCGAGCAAAGATTGAGGTTATGATGAATCTGCAGGCACCAGATTCAGTTAAGGCTGTGAGGAGTTTTCTGGGGTACGCCGGTTTTTATAGGAGATTCATCAAAGATTTCAGCAAGCTCGCTAGACCGTTGACTGCTTTGTTGTGTAAGGATGTGAAATTTGAGTTCGATGCTGATTGCCAATCAGCTTTCGAACGGATCAAGCAAACATTAGTGAACGCTCCAATTGTGAGTTCGCCAGACTGGGATTTGCCTTTCGAGGTGATGTGTGATGCCAGCGATTTCGCGGTCGGGGCTGTTCTGGGGCAGAAGAAGGATAAGAAACTTCATGCTATTTATTACGCTAGCAGAACACTAGATGATGCACAGAGGAATTACGCGACTACAGAGAAAGAGTTGTTGGCTGTGGTGTTTGCGTTTGAGAAATTCCGTTCATATTTGGTTGGTTCTAAGGTGATAGTACACACAGATCACTCAGCTCTGAAGTACTTGATGCAGAAAAAGGATACAAAACCGAGGCTGTTGAGATGGATTCTGCTTCTCCAAGAGTTTGATATTGAAGTTCGAGACAAGAAGGGAGTTGAGAATGGAGTTGCTGATCATCTTTCTAGGATTAGAGTTGAAGATGATGTTCCAATCAATGATTTTCTGCCTGAGGAGAATGTCTACAAGGTTGAGATTGGTCAAATTTCGGATTTGGAGGAAAAACAGCGAAATTGTCGAGTTGAGGTGTCTGTGTCGACCAACACAGCCGTGTGCGTTGGTCGACACAGGTCGAACACGAACCCAGAATTTTCTACGAGCTAAATCGATGACTACAACATGGATATATGCGTCGTGACTCTTCCCAATCGACCGTGGTATGCTGATATTGCCAATTACCTTGCTGCTGAAGATGAGCCCGGGAATTTCACGGGATATGCCAAGAAGAAATTTTTGAGAGACATTAGAAGGTTCTATTGGGATGAACCTTACCTTTACAAGTACTGCGCGGATGGCATGTACAGAAGATGCATCGCTGAGACTGAAGTTCCAGATGTACTATTTCATTGTCATGGTTCTGAGTATGCTGGGCACTTCGCGACTTTTAAGACAGTGTCTAAGGTTCTCCAAGCCGGGTTTTGGTGGCCTTCATAGCTCAATGTGATGCTTGCCAGCGAAAGGGGAAGATTAGCAAGAGGCATGAGATGCCACAGAACTTCATCCTGGAGGTTGAGGTGTTTGATTGCTGGGGTATCGATTTTATGGGACTGTTTCCTTCATCTTACGGGAATCGGTATATTTTGGTTGCTGTAGACTATGTGTCTAAGTGGGTGGAAGCTATCGCTAGCCCGACCAATGATGCCTCTGTGGTTCTTAAGCTGTTTAAGACCATAATCTTCCCTCGATTTGGAGTACCTCGGATTGTGATAAGTGATGGTGGTTCTCACTTTATCAATAGGGTTTTCGAGAAGCTGCTGAAGAAGCATGGTGTGCATCACCGTGTAGCTACTCCTTACCATCCATAGACGAGTGGACAAGTCGAGGTTTCGAACAGACAAATCAAGGAGATTTTGGAGAAGACCGTGGGTAAGACTAGGAAGGATTGGTCTACAAAGCTGGATGATGCTCTATGGGCCTACAGGACCGCGTTCAAAATGCCACTTGGGACCACGCCATTCCATCTTCTCTACGGGAAAGCTTGCCACCTCCCAGTTGAGTTGGAACACAAAGCAGCATGGGCGGTCAAGATGATGAATTTCGACATCAAGTCTGCTGCAGAGAGGCGATTGATTCAGCTAAATGAACTGGATGAAATCAGATGTCATGCCTATGAGAACTCTAAGTTATACAAGGAGCGAACAAAGGCATATCATGATAAGAAGATCATCTCCAGGAACTTCAAACCTAATGATCAGGTACTTCTGTATAACTCTCGTTTACAATTGTTTCCTGGAAAATTGCGTTCTCGTTGGTCAGGCCCTTTCACTATCAAAGAGGTCCGACCATTTGGTGCCGTCGTCTTGACAAGTGCTGAAGGCAAAGAGTTCACAGTGAACGGCCAAAGGGTGAAACACTACTGGGCAAAAGCCAAAACTCCATCAGGACACGTTGTGTCTCTAACTGATGCACCCGCTGCCTAACCACCTTGCAGTCGAGCTAATGACGTTAAACAAGCGTTTGGTGGGAGGCAACCCACCGGTTAGTCTGTAAATATGAATTTCAGAGTCTTGTTTTCTTTTTATTTTGGAATTTTGGTGTTTTTGTACAGAAAAATTCTGGACTTTTTGTCGTCCATAAGTCTCTGTGTCGATCGACACCAGGGTGTGCATCGCTCGACACGTACGGCCACGCCACAGGTAAGATTTGTGTGTATATGTGGATCGATCGATACCGCTAGAAATTTTCGCGTGTGTCGATCAACACACACGTATGCATCGCTCGACACAGGTACTAATTCCTGCTTCTTTCTATTTCCTCAATTTTTTTTTATCATTTTTATCCGAGCCTATACTTCAATAACACTGGGGACAGTGTTGTTCAAGTCTGGGGGAGGTGGTTACTGACAACATCTTTTATTTTCTTAGAGTCGGTTTGTCATTTTATTGAGTCAAAAATTTGTTGGAAACTACGATCTTTCTTTTAGTTTGTTGTGTTGATTATTTCATTTTAGTGACCATTGTTGCAGAATCAGTTCCGATCCGACTAATGAAAAAAACCAAAAGCTGACCAGTTGACTTGAGACTCCCATATTTCCAACAGAAACCCACCAAACCCTGAGCTAATTTCTAATTGTTCTTTTTTTACCTCATCGATGTGATTCATGTTCATAGAGCTTGACTCCTCGTTCATACTTGACAAAAGAAAACCTGTGTAAAAGTAAATGGTACTCCTCTCCCTTGTTCTAAGTAATAAATATATAAAGATGAGAGGATTTTCCTCTGCGTAAAGGGGTAGAAAAATTTCCCATGACCCCATTATTTTACTTTGAAAGAGATGATCACGCAAAGGTTGGAAGCGAGGTTAGGAAAATTTCCCGTGATGCCATTATTCGCCTACACCTTTGAATTACTTCATTAAAAAAAAAAAATAAAAAAAATAAAAAAAAAAGGTGAATGAGAAAATAATAAGTCTGGGGGAGAGAAAGAGTACCAAGTGTTGAATGGTTGCTTTGTCATAGTATTGTACGGGAATGAGTCTAGAAAGTTCTTGGCATTGAAATCAGAGATGAGACCCAGCGATGAAGGGCTTATGGACTATGTTGCGAAATTGTGGGTTGAATCGAGAAAGCTGCGAATGTCTATGGTGAAGTACATGGTGGTTCGATCTGGATTGGTTTTTGTTGCATGTGGATTACATGGTGATTGGTCAATGTGATGCTCCGAAAGAAGGTGAGTTTCCGTGTTTTCAAACTTCTTCCTTTTACGCAGTTATCTGTTTGCTTGAGGGCAAGCAAAAGCTAAGTCTGGGGGAATTGATATATCATGGTTTTCACCGATTTTCAACCATTATATCCGTTGTTTTATCGAGTCAAAGTGTGTGTTTAGAGTCTTTTATTTCTTTTATCTAGTCTCTATAGGTTTTAAGTCGTTTTGGAGGAAACACGGCATTTTGGGTGCAATTGGACTTATGAAGATGTGGGATCATGATGAAGCTTTGGAAACCTTGTATTATTTGAAAGGTTTTCCTTGATTGGATTGCAATAAAAGTTGGAGACAAGATAGCCACTTGAGTTAGCTTTCATTTGGAGGTGGTTTGAAGTCATTCCGATCAACGGTTAGAAAGTTATGCCATTTTTAACGAAGATATGTCAATCTGGCGATTAGAAGAAGCATGCGCAGGAATTTTCCAGACCAAGCCAGATTGATCCATCCAAACTTGGATTGATCCATCCAGACAAATCTGGCGCACAGGAATTTTCCAGATCGAGCCAGATCGATCCATCCAATTCTGGATCGATCCATCTGCTTTCCAGACGAAAAAAGGCAAATTCTGACTTTCCTTTTTATCCCCAGAATCATTCAAACTCCACCAAATCCGACCCTAGACCTATATATACTTATTTTAAGCCACTTTTGGAGGCTACACTTTTTCTCTAAAAAACACTTTTTTCTACACAAGTTTTTACACACGCTTTCTTTTCTATTCAAACTTTTGGCTTTTACGAAGAACTTGGAGATTTGGAGAGCTTGGGGGCTGATCTGATACTTGTATTACTTTGAGAGAAGATTTCGAACCCCTGTTTCTATTCCTCTTTTCTGATTTCTATGATATTTGCTTCATTCATGTCTTTGATTTCAATTGATATGTGTGAGTAAATCTCTTGTTAGGTTAGGATTCAAACTTGATAGTTCTTCGCCTAGGGTGCACTTAAAGCTAGTTCTAGATTGATCACCTAGTATCTCGATCTTAGGTTGTTAAATTGGCACGAAAGTGTGATTTATAATCTGACCGAAACCTAGAGTGAGCAAATTAGATAATTGCAAAGAAATTTGGATTAGATAATTTGTGAACGAATCAAACCTGTGTTTAATGCTTGTTTAGGATTTAGGATTCGCAAAGAAATTTGGTTTCTCAAGTTTTAAACATAGTTAATTCTCGCAACGAAAGTTGGTTTATTTTACATTAGTGATTTGAGTTCTGGAACTTGTTCGTAATTCGATCTTAACCAATTAATTTATCTTCATTACTTGATTTCCTGAAAAATTTCCAGGACCTGACGTTTTTCCACCTGATAAACAACCGTTTTATTTGCATTGTTATTTAGTTTACTTCATACTCGCTTAGCTGAATTCGAAACGAAAAAGTATATCTTGAGGTTCTTGAGTCCTTGTGGATTCGACCCCTAAGTACTGCATTGATCTCTTAATTTGAGAGAGTAGCTCTAGGGATTTTAATTTGAGCAATATCACAGCTCCCCACTCAGTCATCTTAGCAACCTCGGCATCCATGGAGGGCGTCGTCCTTCTGCAAAATGTCAAGAAGCTGGAGGTTGCTATCCACTTGTGCGAGACAAGCTCTTTCTCCTTGACCTCTTTTAGCTCTTGAAAACTTTTCTCGATCTTCGCAAGCCTCCCTTGGAATTTCTCCCGCCTCGCTGCCTTTTGGGATTTCTTAACATTCGCCTCGTGCAAAGCATCTTTTGCGACGAGTTTCCTCTTCAGCGAGTCAGTGGAGCATGCGCAGAATGGAAGACCGACTTGAGAAGGCCGAGCCCACGAACTGAAGATGGGTTCGGGTCGGTTCAATAATGAGCCGAGCCCAAGAATCAAAGGGCCGAGCTGCCCAAAAAGTAAAGGGCCAAGCTGCCCAAGAAGCAGAAAGCCCGAGCTGCCCAAGAAGCAGAAAATCCAAACTGCCCAAGAAGTAAAGGGTCGAGCTGCCCAAGAGGCAAAGGGCCGAGTTTCCAAGCCCAATAATCAAAGGGTCGAGCTGACGAGCCCACGAAGTGCATGGTTGAGCTAACGAGCCTGACGAAAAGCCCATGAAGACACAATTCTTTCCAACTTGCGAAAAGGAAATACGCGAAAGAAAAGGAAAAATTTCTTATCGTTTAGGAATTGGCCTAGCCGACTTAGAATTCTATAAATACTCATGAACATCTCTTGAAAATTGATCCGGAACTTTTCACTCAGCAAGAATACTTAGGTTTTCTCTTTAACAACCTTTGTATTCGAAACTCTTAAACATATCAATAACAAACCATATTTGGATCTCTGTTCTTGTGTTTCCATTCATAGAAATTTCCGAATCCCTAAAATTTCCTAATCAAATTCAGTTGTGTGATTTCGATCCCCACAATTTGGCACCGTCTGAGAGGAGTCTAAAATTTCTGACTCATAAGAATCATCAAGCACGAGATCTGAAGAGATGACCAACAACGGTGACGACCCGAAGGATACCGGAGCCGACATCCCAGGAGCACGGGAGAATCCGCTGCTATTCAACGCTGTAATACCAACCAAAGCGCTCATGGAGATGAAGAACATGCTGGCGACGCTGCTCAAGAAGGCGGAGGAGCAAGATAAGTTGAATAAAAAAATGACAGACAAGCTGGAAACCTTGGCGACGAAGAGCCGAGCCCGAAATTTGAGAGCCGACAGTATGGACTCAGGCCTTCATCCGATGGGGAGAGCTGCAAGACATCTTAATCTCCACCCAGCGGCTCTTGATTTCTCGACACCTCTCAATGCACCAAGAACCCTAGGAGGATTGCCGCCACAACATCAAACTCCTGTGGTAACTAGATAAAAAATGGCAAACACAACCGCAATAACGCAAGGGGTAAGTGACGCATAGATTGGTGATGGATCGGCCCCAGTAATCATCTCAGACGAGGAGAACCGCGAAGAAGGAGAGCGTAACGCGGATAACCCTGAAAAATCTGAGCCGGAAGACATAAGGTGGACCCGAGCCAGAGAAAACAACACCAATCCTAAGCAGGCAAGAGACTTGGAAGAGGAAGAAGAAAACCTCACGTGGGTCCAGTAGGTGCAGGCCAATGAGAAGCAAAAAGCGGCGATCCGAGCTCAGAAAGAAGAGATGAACGAGATCCAAGCCTCTTTGGACCGAGCTGCTTTTGAGATGAGAGCCTTACGATCCTAGATGCACAAGGCGATGAGCAGGGCTCTAGAAATTGACCGTGTCCTCGAGGAAGCATAAAACGCTCCGTTTACAGCTCGAATCACTAAGACGAGGCTATCCGACCCCGGGAAAATCAAAGTTCCCACCTACGAAGGAAAAACCGATCCCAAGGAGCACATCACGGCATTTATGATAGCGATGGGCCGAGCTAACTTGAAGAAAAATGAGAAGGATGCTGGATACTGTCTTCTGTTCGTGGAACATCTCAAAGGAGCAGCTCTCCAGTTGTTTTCAAGAATCTAAAGAAACTCCATCGACGACTTCCAGAAACTGATCGCAGTGTTCCTGAAACATTTCTCTATATTCATGGACCGAAGAACCTCTGATGCTTATCTATGGTCCTTGGCTCAGGGACAAACATAGACTTTACGAGACTTCATCGGAAGATTTAAGACAGTGATGTCAAAGGTCGAAGGAATAAGTGACAAAACCGTGCTGCTTGCTTTGAAGAAATCACTATGGTTTGACTCAAACTTCTGAAAAGAAATAGCACTTAATGCGCCATCTTCGATTTCAGATGCTTTGCACCGAGCCGCTGATTTCGTGACGAACGAGGAAGAGAAGAAGTTCCTATCTCAAAAATACGGAAGGAAGAAAGCAACAAACCACTCTTCCCAAGCTCCAAACCATCAGCACAACAAGAAGAATAATCAAGGAAGTGGGTACGTACAACACGAATGAGGTTTCGGAGGAACTCATAACTATCAAGTGGACTTGGCTGGTTTCGGACGCGGCCTAGGAAAAGCTCTATGGAACACTGGGACAAGAAACTCCAACACTTATGATGAGAAAGCCTACTACGAATACCATCGTTACTACGGACACTCAACCACGGCAAAACTAATTGCAGGAGAGCTTGGAGACACTATCAGCCTCAAAGATTTCAAACAAGAAGATGAAAAAGACCAGCCGGATCAGACTGTCCAAACTAGAGACACGCCTAAGATAGGGAGGCAAACAAACGAGGCAAAACAATATGATTCAAGAAGAAAGTTAAACATGATAATGGGTGGATCTCAGTTCTGCTCGGACACAGTTTCCTCAATCAAGGCATTCCAAAGAAGAGCCGAAGTAAGCATCAACTGGTCGGAACCTTCCAAGTTACCAAACGATGTCATCTCCTTTGAAGAACGAGAGAATACCAGCATAGATAGACCGCACAACGATCCCCTTGTCATCGAATTGATCGTAAACGACTGCGACATTGCTCGAGTCCTGATTGATATGGGAAGTTCCGTAGATGTAATCTTCTGATAAACTCTTAGAAGAATGAACGTCGACTTGGTGGAAATCATGGCAATCCCAAAACCTTTAACATGGTTTTCAGGGAAAACGACGATGATTCTTAGGACGATCAAATTGCCTGTCCGAGCTGGGGAGGTGACCAAAATCATGGAATTTTCGATCGCAGATCATCCGGCCATCTATAACGTAATAATGGGGACTCCTTGGATTAATTCGATGCGAGTCGTGCCATCAACATATCACTTGTGCATAAAGTTTCCGATGCCGAACAGATCAAAACTATTCGTGGAAATAAGAAAGAGTCTCGAATTTGTGTTATGGCCTAGCATTAGCTCAAGAATCCCATAGCAGAACTTAACACGAAGACGAAGCAAAAGAAAGCCAATGTGAATCGCAACCTAAGAACGAACTAGCCAACTTCAATTCGCCCGGGAGTGTGCAAGCTCGGTGACATGGCCGCCATTCCAGTACCAAGATCTTGGAACATGATATACTTAAATAAATACTACCACTAAGCTATGTCATCCATGAACTACGGGGATGCTTGATCCCTGAAAAGGGTACGTAGGCAACTCATCTTCAGATGGGTTCAGCTGTCCCTCCCTTAAAAAAGGGGGAAGAGTGTGTACGTATACTCGTATACTCCCATCTTTATAACAGATTTCATATCTAATCAAATCATCGAACTCCAATAACATCCTTCATGAATTATCTCAAAGTCTTAACAAAACAGATATCTCGATCACATCCTTCATGAATTATCTCAAAGTCTTAACGAAACAGAGATTTCAGTTCATTCAAACTATTGCATCCTATGCGGATTAAAAGCGCGCTATATAAATGCATATGTCCATTATCGGAGCGGATACGTTAATGGTAACATATCCGTAAAGCAAAATGCACATCTAAATCCAACAAACGGATCGTTGGTCACGACATCTCGCAAACGAAATAATAAGACTTATATCGTCTAGTAAGAGATACTTAAACTTGTTTCAGCAAAACCCAGTAACTTGTCACTGGTCGCAACATCTCAGAAACATAATGTTAAACGTATATCGTTAGTGTGAGATACCTAAACATGTTTCATCTAAACCCAGCTATCGCACATTTCTTAATACGCTGGTCTTCGACATCTCAAAATATAGTATTAAACATACATTGTTTAGTATGAGATACTTAAACATATTTTATCAAAATGGGCATGTAAGTCGATACTACATCGCAAGCCCTAAAACCGAAGTAAATAATCAAAACCCAGCAATCGTTCGCTCTTTAGCATCTTGAAACCGAAGTATACAACGCTTCATAGTACACTGGTACTTAGACACAGAGCAACGAGATAGTTTTGGTGCGTCGCCTCGTCATGATAATCTTGGCACAACATCTCGGCAAAACGCCTCGTCACATTTTCTCGACAAAACACCATTTTTCTCGGCAAAATGTCTCGTCAAATACTCTTATAACAAAAAGATTCGGCGATCTAAGCATCAAAAAACCAACTCGTTAACATAACAAACATTATAGCTCGGCAACATGGTGCGCAAATTGGCTCGGGAATACATTCGATAACGGCTCAGAGGCATAGTAGGCAAACAGCTCGGCAAGATACGAAAACAGTTCGGTGGAAATTTTGGTTACGGCTCAGCAAGTTGTAAACGTTAATTTCAGCTTGTCATGTTGATCTCAGTAACGACTACTTTCACCTCGGCAATATCATCACTAATACTACCGAGCTGGGGGGATAACTGTTGGGGTCAGGTTTCACCCGACTGAGATCAACGGAGAAATTACTAAGTATGAGAATGGGCCTAGCTAAATGGCGAAGACACGAGCTCGGGTACGGATACCCGACCCGTGAATACACGAGCTTGGGTTCGAGCACCCGACTTGTGATGATTGGAACTCGTCAAAAACTGAGCCAAAATGTGGGCTTAATAACCCGAGATAAAGACATTAGATTGAGCTGAAATTTGGATACGAGATAGATGATTGAGTCAGCTTTCATCCAAAAGAAGTTTGAAGTCATTTGGATCAACAGTAGGACAGATACATCAATTATCGTGGAGACATATCAATCTGGTCTGCAAATGGAGCATGCGCAGAATGGAAGACTGACCTGAGAAGGCCGAGCCCACGAACCGAAGATGGGTTTGGGTCGGTTCAATAATGAGCCGAACCCAAGAAGCAAAGGGCCGAGCTTCCCAATAAGTAAAGGGCCAAGCTGCCCAAGAAGCAGAAGCCCGAGCTGTCCAAGAAGTAAAGGGCCGAGCTGCTCAAGAAGCAGAAAGCCCGAACTGCCCAAGAAGTAAAGAGCCGAGCTGCCCAAGATGCAAAGGGCCGAGTTGCCAAGCCCAAGAATCAAATGGCCGAGCTGACGAGCCCACGAAATGAAGGGCCGGGCTAACGAGCCTGACGAAAAACCCGTGAAGACACAACTGACTTGCAAAAAGGAAATACGCGAAAGAAAAGGAAAACTTCGTTATCGTTTAGGAATTGGCCTAGCCGACTTAGAATTCTATAAATACTCGTGTACATCTCTTGAGAATTGATCCGCAACTTTTCACTCAGCAATAATACTTAGGTTTTCTCTTTAACAACCTCTGTATTCGAAGCTCTTAAACATATCAATAAAAACCATCTTTTGATCTCTGTTATTGTGTTTCCGTACATAGAAGTTTTTGAATCCCTAAAATTTCCTAACCAAATTCGGTTGTGTAAGTTTCGACTCCCACACACATTAACTCTATGTGAAGGCACAACTATCTAATTTTATATTCATCTAATCTATCTTCACATTTTGTCTTTTATATTTTTTTTTGTTGTAATTTTTTTTTTTTTAATGTTTTGTGAATTATTATTTTCATTCAATGAAATATAATAATCTAATATGAAAGTGTGTGAATTAATTAAGTCATTAAGTTTATTTTTAATGTTCTTTTTAATTTTAAAACTTCTAACAATATGAATCGTTAAATATAAATATAATCATTTAACTTTTTAAAAGATAAATCTATATAAATATTTATATATATGCAAACTTATTTTACCAAGCGATATACAACATAAATATTGTCAACGATAATTTTTTTTCTTTTGAAAAGTAACGAATCGCTAGGTGTCATGTGGTGATAAAGGTCAGTTAAGAACCTAGCGGGAAGAGGAATCAGACTTGGCGACCATCCCATGACCTTTTATCCTAGAGAAATTCTTTCCATATTGAAATCCCATAAGGACATCTCTCTAGAGGCTTTCATGTTGACCATTTATCGGATTGTAGAAATCATTAAATGCTTATGCGAACATAACCCCACATCAAATGAGAATGTGCTAAATCTGACGTAATGTGCTAAAATTACTTTAATTTTAATCGCTAACGTATATTTATTCTTTAACACTCATAAAAAAATAGTCTCAAATTCTAAAGATGTATTCTTCTGCAAAAAGTGAATTTCTTCTTATATCGAAAAAACCTTATATAATATTACATTTAACAGTTTACGCAAATATGTAAATTTACCACTATCTTTTCAAATAATACATGTTATTTTAAATGTCATCTACATTCTAAAAATGTTTAAAACGTATTTTCTCTTGAAAATGAATATTCTTATTTTGAGTAAAACCTTTTTAAATTTTGCATTTACTGTTACACCTAAACTTATATTTTTCTTTATCCTAAATAATTTCTAATCGTTGGAAAATAATTATCATTCCATTTAATTTTTTATTGTGATAAGTTTTTTTTTCCCTATTTCTAATTATCTACAAATATTTACACATTAACTATATGTGAAGATACACTATCTAATTTGATATTCATCTAATCTATATTCATAATTTTTTTCTTTTATATGATCTTGTGTTGTAATATTTTTATATTTTATATTTTTAAAATATTTACACATTAACTCTATGTGGAGATACAATTACCTAATTTGATATTCATCTAATATTTTTTTATATATATATTTTCTTGTGTTGTAGTTTTTTTTAATGTTTATGTGAATTATTGTTTTCATTCAATCAAAGATAATAAGCTAATATGAAAGTGTGAATTAATTGAGTCCTTAAGTTGATTTTTAATGTTCTTATTTTCTTTTTGATGACGTGGACTTGATATTCATCTAATCTATATTCACATTTTGTTTTATACTATATTGTGTTGTAATTTTATTTTTCACATTTTATGTTTTTTAAATATTTACACATTAATTCTATGGGAATATACAACTATCTAATTTGATTTTCATCTAATTTATATTCACATTTTTTCTTTTATATTTTCTTGTGTTGTAATTTTTTTTTTTTTATGTTTTTTGTGAATTATTGTTTTCAATCAATGAAAAATAATGATCTAATATGAAAGTGTGTGAATTAATTGAGTCATTAAGTTTGTTTTTAATGTTTTTGTTTTCTTTTTTGATGATATGGACACCTTAGATGGAGAGATAACTCTCTAATTATATATATGATTTACTGTTACACGTAAACTTATATTTTCTTTATCCTAAATAATTTCTAACCATTGTAAAATAATTATCATTCCATTTGATATTTTTTTATCGTGATAAGTTTTTTTTCCTATTTCTAATTATCTACAAATATTTACACATTAACTATATGTGAAAATACAACTATCTAATTTGATATTCATCTAATCTATATTCACACTTTTTTTCTTTTATATGATCTTGTGTTGTAATTTTTTTATATTTTATATTTTTTAAATATTTACACATTAACTCTATGTGGAGATACAATTATCTAATTTAATATTCATCTAATCTTTTTTTTCTTGTGTTGTAGTTTTTTTTTTATGTTTATGTGAATTATTGTTTTCATTCAATCAAAGATAATAATCTAATATGAAAGTGTGAATTAATTGAGTCATTAAATTTATTTTAACGTTCTTATTTTCTTTTTGATTATGTGGACTTGATATTCATCTAATCTATATTCACTTTTTTTTTATATAATATCTTGTGTTGTAGTTTTATTTTTTACATTTTATATTTTTTAAATGTTTACACATTAATTCTATGGGAATATACAACTATCTAATTTGATTTTCATCTAATTTATATTCACATTTTTTTTATATTTTCTTGTGTTGTAGTTTTATTTTTTATATTTTTTGTTTTTTGTGAATTATTGTTTTCATTCAATGAAAGATAATAATCTAATATGAAAGTGTGTGAATTAATTGAGTCATTAAGTTTATTTTTAATATTTTTATTTTCTTTTTTGATGATGTGGACACTTTAGATGGAGAGAGAACTCCCTAATTAAGGTTTTTTCAAACTTAAGTTCTGAGAAGCTGCCACGTGTCCCATAAATTTTTGACATGTGTCATTTTCTTTCAATTTTAATAAGTAAAACTAATTAATTTTGTTTTGCTTTTAGATACTTATTTCCAAAAATATTATGCTTGTTTTTGTTTCTTTCATCTTTTGTTCAACAAAAAATTTCCATTTTTATTATTTTAACTGGTTTAACAAAACTATTATATTATCAATTATGTATTTCTAACTAATACATAAAATTTTATTGAGAAAATTTCTAAACATCCATATTTACATTTTATTTCTCAAAAATATCACCCAAATTCTAAATTTTTAAGTAGACAACCAAATTATGATTATAATGGTTCATAAAGATCTGAATTGTGGTATATGTTTCCAACAAAACTAATAAAATGACGTTTTCATAATTTTTCATAAAATTCTTTCTAGAATAAGCAATCAAAAATTCTTATATGATATTTTAAGGTTTCTTTTTATATAATATTCTAAGGTTTCTTCAAAACTTAAGTTCTGAGAAGCTGCCACGTGTCCCATAAATTTTTGAACATGTGTTATTCTCCTTAAAACTAATTAATTTTGTTTTGCTTTTATAACTAGAAGAGAAATAGATACTTATTTCTGAAAATATTATGCTTTGTTTTTGTTTCTTTGATATTTTGTTCAACAATATTTTTCCATTTTTATTATTTTAATTGGTTTAACAAGACTATTATATAATCAATTATGTATTTCTAACTAATACATAAAAAAAATTTGAGAAAATTTCTAAACATCCATGTTTACATTTTATTTCCCAAAACATCACCATATCCTAAATTTTTAAGTATACAACCAAATTATGATTATGATGGTTCATAAAGATCTGAATTGTGGTATATGTTTCCAACAAAACTAATAAAATGATGTTTTCAGAAATTTTCATAAATTATTTCTAGACTAAGAAATAAAAAATTATTATATACTTTTTTTTTAAGTTTTTTCAAAACTTAACTTCTGAAAAGCTGCCCTGTGTCCCATAAATTATTGACATGTGTCATTTTCCTTCAATTTTAATGAGTAAAACTAATTAATTTTTTTTTGCTTTTATAACTAGAAGATAAATAGATGAAATAAACATTATGCTTGTTTCTGTTTCTTTGATCTTTTGTTCAACAATATTTTTTCATTTTTATTATTTTAACTGGTTTAACAAGACTATTGTATTATCAATTATGTATTTCTAACTAATACATAAAATTTTATTGAGAAAATTTCTAAACATCCATATTTACATTTTATTTCCCAAAAACACCACTCAAATTCTAAAATTTTAAGTATACAACCAAATTATGATTATGATGGTTCATAAAGATCTGAATTGTGGTATATGTTTCCAACAAAATTAATAAAATGATGTTTTCAGAAATTTTCATAAATTATTTTCTCTTTAAAAATATTATTTTCTCTTTAAATAAAATTAAAAGAATAAAAATAATGACACAATTAAAAGATCAAATTCATTTGATTTTAAATATATGACTTAGTCTTAATTGTGTAACTAAAAAAATCAAATTCAATTGATTTTGCAGTAAGTATAAAGCATGATATAAATCAAATGAAACTAGATTTTATCCAAAACGATTAATAAGTATTAGATTCCTCTAACAAAAATAAAAATAAATTCTTACCAATAACTGCATCAAGAAAACCATTTATTTTTTTATCCAAAAAAACATTTATTAAAATAGAACTGAAAATAACAAATCAAGTTATTATAGTTATAATCTAATTTTATTATCCTTATATTTTATAAATAGATTTTAATATGAATTTATTTGGCTAATATATAAATTCAAATGGATATTAGTGGATTGTAAATATAAGAAAAGCTAACTCAATAAGCTCCATAACATTCTAGATATTTTTCAAAGAAAAACACAATCTCTTTGACTCTACGTTTGGGTTGTATATAAATTTCTTATATTTTTTCATGATTGAAAGATATTAGACTCTAAAAAAAACATGTTAGCTTATAATCATCAAGTTCTTTAGTTTCTCATTTATTTTCCTATTTTGGATCATAAGTTAGTAACCAATCATAATTTCATAATATCGTCTAAAACTTTGAAACAATAGTCAACTTTAAAAAACCCAAATATTATGAATGTTATGTCAAAATCAAATTTAGATTTATAATTTGAGATTTTAAGATTAGTATACATCAGTAGAAAGGAATGATGTTTTATCTAGCAAGATGCGACATAATTTGACTTTGAACTTCTTTTCCGGGAAAGTATATGCGCTTGAGAACCGACGAGAAGAAAAAAAAAATTTTACTAATTAAAGTTAGCCCAGAGTAAGCCTCCCATAGAAACAAGTTGGTGGGACGTATGATGGAAAACTATCTCCTGCGATTTGGAGAGGACTCATGTGTTAGTTAGTATAGTTTGATTATTTTATTTTTAATTTCTTTGTGTGTTTTAATTGTTTTTTTATCTTTGAGTAATTTATTAGGAATTTGATGTACAATATTTTTCTTTTGCGTATTCAGTTATTGGATGAAGATAAGTTACTACTAATACTTCTGGGGTGGGAAATACTATTTTGCAGAATAAATCTATTATAGAACAAGTTTTTCTAATTTATATAACTAAATCTGATGGTGGACCTTAAACAACATGTATTGTTTTTATTGAAAATCATTCATTTACCACTTACATCTAGATGTTTGTTATTCCTGAGATGATGTGAATAACATTATTGTGTTTCTCTTCTATTTGATAGATGTATATACTGAGAAAGATTTCGACGGTTGCTATCCAAGCTGCATTGAACCTTCAACATGGTGCAATGAAGGACTTATGCATTTTGTTGTTTATTTTCTAGGTTTACCTTGATTAAAAATTACATGTTTTTTTTGTTTAAAGCAACGAAAATTCTAATCTTAACTGTTTTTTCCTTAATTAAGGACAATTATCTACATTACCACCACTTTAACAAGATATATTACTACTCTATGTCAAGTTTAAAAGGTCATCATGTTTTTACCGTCTCAATTTCAAGAACCTAGATCTTTTCTTCTTTTTCGTAAAGAAATTTATAGTTGGTTGGAATTTTCTATATATGCAACAAACAATCATTATATATGATTATATCATAACCATAAACTTTAAAAAAAAAAATATAAAACAACTAAATTTACTATCCACGCGATGCGTGGACAACCATCTAGTTATATATATGATTTTATAATTTTTTCTGTTTCAAATGAAATATCATTTTATATTAAAAAAAATATTATTGCGAAATAATATCATTTTATAGCTGACAAAAAAATATATCATTTTATAATTTTCATGTATTTGTTTATATAAATTTATCGTTTTTACCCATACATAAATCAATAAAAATAATAAATTTTATTTAATTCCAATAATCAGATAAAAATACTTAAACCGAAACGGAGAAAATATTAAAGAATTTTGATTTGCAAGTTTCTATTGTTTCATGTTGCTGATACAAAGTAGGAGATGAGTTTTGTCCATAAGACATCCACTAAGGTTTGCTTAAATGTTGTTGAACTTGCTTATATAGTCTAATATGTATTTGTACACGGAATATTTAAATTTTTTGGTAAAAACAAGAGTTCTTAGTGAGATATAAATTATTTAACTATTTTCCAAATGGTTTTACATGATAAAACAAAATTACTATCTCATAGGAACTTGATTTTGCTAAATTTTAGAGGATCACATGATACGCTAATAGACTAATGTGTCATTAAATCAAAAAAAATACATTGAAAAAAGAGTGACCGTGGCGTAGCCGAGTATTTACCTAGTTATTCGTTAATAACTATTTCATTAATATCTAATTTTATTTTTTCAAATAATTTATTTTATTAATTTTTTAACTAGTTATTGAAATATTTTTCAAACAATTCTAGTTGTTACCATTTACCATTTAGATCCCTTATGTCCTTTTCTTTTTCCAATCGCTAGCTCAAAGTTTGGATGAGTATAGATGTACTTAGTAAATCATTTGAACGAGTTTTTCTTACACATAAAATGCTATTTTTGATGGATCAATTTTTAAAACCGGTAATTTTTTTTGGTGGTTTGGTTAGTTTGGATCGGTTTAGATTGATTTTAGAATTCCAATTAAGTACATTGTTTAATGATTTGGCTTGGATATGCCCGGGTTAGAGCCAATTTGAATTTGGACCGGTCTAGAGTCAATGTTAAATCAAATTCAACTGTTGACTGGTTCGATCAATCTTTCGAAACCAAAGTTCTTATGAATCATGGAAACCAACCTCTTAATGTAAAATCCAGAGAATGAATGTTATAAGTATGATTAGGATTGAACCAAATAAATGAGATGAAAATGAGAATGGTTTATATTGGTTCATGAATCCGGAAGTGGAATGGTGTGATTGTGAATGTTGGGTGTTGTGTTTTATTGATTGACTGGTTACGATTGTGGAACTGTGTGAAAAATTGTTGTATTTCCCATCATAAATCGATGAAATGGTAATGGATTATAATTAGTACATAGTGTAATATTTACATTCTGAACCTAAATGTGAAAGTGTGTTTGATGTGTAAATAAGTATGTGGAAATAGCGGAAGAGAATAGCCTAGTGAATATGTCATATGGATGTGTGAAATTGCGATGATTGTGATAATTGCGATGGTGTGTATGATTATATGAAAATGTTAATGATTGACTGCTTATCTAAGCAAATTCTAGATGGTTCATGGCTCTCCCCTTAATCTATTTCATGTTTCACGCAATTTTAAATTGTCATTTATCTATATATTTCTTGTCATGAACCAAATCCACTCTAAAGATAATTGAAAATATTGATTTTGATTAAGGTAATTTATTTCAGCGGATAAGGACATGAGTCAGATAATTATCTTGATAATTATCCAGATTATTTGAACCACTTATTTGGACAACTAAAATTCAAAAATATTAAAAATTTCTTTAAATTATTTAAAATTACAATTATCCAAACACACATGAATCCAAAGTCGATCTTTATCTGAATTATTTAAAAAAATATATATTTATAGATATTAATTTTAACTATTCGAATTATCCGTACTTAATTTTTATCCGCTATTATCCGACTATGTACCTGAAATAAACTCCTAATAGATTGATCTCTCAAGCTATTATTGTTATGTTAAAATCCAGACTATTATAGTTGTTAAATTCATTCCATGTACTACATCAGAGAAACTTCGAGAAAATTTTAAAAAAAATTCTACGAATAAAGAAGAAAATAGTTCAAGTCAAAAAGGTAAAACAATTTATGCGTTTTATTAGTTTCTTTCCTAAAGAAAAATCTGATACACATGTTTCCTAAAGAAAAATCTAATACAAATCTGATACACATTTTAAGAAGGCTGAAAACTGAACCAATATTATTTTATAATACATATGATTATATACGATGTGTTTTAACCTTTAACAATGAAAATTCTTAATTATTAAAATATAAAACAATATTATCATCTCTAATTATTGGATGATAACATTAATTAGGAGGATGTTGATATATGAAATCCCACCAACATTTATTGATCACTTTTCAATTTTCTCATCATAATTTTTCTTCTTTTTCAATTAATATTTTCTCATCTTTTTTCTCTTCGTCAACTTTTTGTTGTTTTTCTCGACATTCGTCAGCTTTCTGTTGTTTTTCTCGACATTCTTCCGTACAGAATGGTGTGTCGCTGTATTTTTATGATACAATAACACAATTTTTAATCGAACTACGATGAAACAACTAAAGCAAATGATTGAATAAAATGAAAAAAAAAATATACGCACTTATACATGTAGATGTCATCAATCTTTGGATATATTTTCTTTTTGCAGTAGCCACATTGATTTGTGAAAAAGCTGATGTTTTGTGGATCTGATGGATAACCCATAATTTGCTGACTGAAGTTAGATAGGAAGAAAGATGTTTCAGTCATGAGATTGTATCTTTATATATATAGTAGCTTATGAAATGTATCATTTTTCAAACTTATCCAATGAAATATGTTATGTTATTCTTTTGAAATTTTTTTCCTAAAAAAAAGTAAATTGATTTAAATGAATTAAATAATTATTTACAAAAAATTAAAATTAAAATAAGATATTCTTTTAAGTAGTAAAAACTTTTATTAATGAGAAATTGCAAAAAGTATATCCAATTAATAATACCATATCCTTTTATAATTTGAATAAATTTACATAAATGGTTTGTTTCACTATTACTTTTATAGTTAGAATATATTAATTAAAATGAGAACTCAAATTAAAATAATGTTTGATAAAAAATAGTGTTAATTAATAAATTTAAAATAATACGTAAACAATAAAATAATTGTAAACTTCTAACTATAATTGAATTTATAATTATAAATCTGTTATGATAATTTATTTTATATTAGATAACTGGTTTTTTCTTCTTTTCTAACTCTTATACAATTTTGATCATAAACCTTCGAAAAGTACAACGATTCCTATAACTCATTTCCATCAACAATCAAACCATAAAAACTGAAGATCAAACCCATCTTTCTTACAACTCATGATGGCATTCGAATCTTTTGAATTTGACAATTTTAACATTTGCACGGTTTTATCAAACTCGGGAGTTCGATAATGATTGGTTTGTTGGTGGCGATAAAGCTCAGATAAAGATAATCATTGTGTGTTTTTGGGCATGAAGAAGCGTCAGGCATTGTGTATGCCAGTGAATATTGTTGGACTAGGATTTCAACTTAGTATTTTTTATGAATAGATTTAGGGATTCGGAGACTTTCGTAATATTAAAACTCAAGGTTGGCAGTTACAATACTAAAAAGAGCTAGATTGTCTCGGTGACGAGCTAACTAAAGAGAAAAGGAGACGAGGAGACTTAATGTCCGAGAGCTCGCAACATTAATCCTCCGGTCCTTTTCAGTAATTAATGATCCCTCTCTTTGATGAGATGCTTCTTTATTTATAATTTTGCTAAGTAGGTTGATTATGTCTAATTTCCTTTTTCCTAAGTCGGTTGAGTAGTTTCCTTTTTCTTTGGAGGCCCATATTCTTCGGGATGAGTTTCATGGGCTTGAAATGACTGATGGATCTAGCTAGATTTAGGTCGGTTTTTAAGGAAGATGCGCAGCCCTCTACAACAAATATTATTGCCCAGTTTCCCGTTAGTGCAAGCTTGGATGTGAAACTTGCGATGGCTCGAGCAAGTAGTGAGTGCATAGGTCTAATCAACACTTGCTCGAACCCCGTAAACATCACATACAGTGCAGACAAAACATCACATATCGCCTCAAAGCGCATGAGCGAATGAACAATGACCTTTATTTGAATCTTATCGCCACTAACCAGCCAATCTATGTCAAACTCTTGTCTGGTAAACATTTAAAACCCCCGATTTAAACAATCGAAAGAAAAGATTAGCATTTGGTGGAGACGCTTGTAAGTTGGCTGGAGTTGTACACTGACTTGTTATTATATATAGATGGGTTTAGGGTTTTAATCGCTGAAAACAAAAATTTAGTTAATGGGATAAAATCTCTGCATTATTCGAAAATATATGATTAGATTTGTATTAGCCTATTAGGTAATACACCTTGTTTATGCGATTTCCTTTCTATCTTTTAGATTTCCGTTACTAAAAAAAATATTGCTGAAAATAATTAAAATTATTTACCCTTAATATTATAATGGTCGATGATAAGGATTAAGGTACGGATGTCAACTGGGTCCAAAACCCGCAAAGCTCGCATACATTTGAGTTTGGTCCACATTGGTCCAAAAAAATTTCGGATTTATATTTTAAAGTCTGGTCCAGTCCAAATATGACTACATGATTATTTCGGGATTTTCCAGGCTTTTCTTTAAAACTATATCTATACTATATAAAAAACATGCTATTTGAAGCTAAATGTATCCACATAGAATTTAAAATATCCAATAGTAAATGTCCACGTAAACATGTAAAATAAATCGGTTAGATTAGAAAAGTTTTTTAATTTATTAATAGTTTTGTTAATAGAAAAGAGTTTAAGAAATAAAGAAATTATGTCATGATTTTCTATTAATAAAAGCAAAAGAATTGAGTTAATATTAGATTAGGAACGTTTCTTAATTCTAATATATTAATTCTTAAATAATAATATATTTTAAATATAATATAAATACTATATTATTTTATATAAATAAAACTATAAGAAAATAAACACATTATCACCTACAATAAAAAAAATTAAATTTAAAACAGTTGATGAAAAATAGTACAAAAAATTATTTAAAGACATGCAAACGTATATAGTTTGCATGTCTCTTATCCCAATTATTAGTTTGCAAACTTTTTTTTTACCTAAAACGTAAAAAAACATATAAAGTGTTAACCATGAGGTTACTTGCTTCTAATCTAAATTCCTCTAATTTGAAATTTTTATAACTTGTGTTGTCCATTCGGTTATTCGAGAAAGAGTTATGTCGATATAAAATATATTTATGAAATTGGTTAGTAATTATCTTCTCTTTTAAACTATTATGTATTTACTGCATAATGAGGGAGTTAAATCCGTAGTAAAAAATTTACACCAAACGTAGTTAACCAGATTTCAACACTCAATTTTATTTAAGTGAGATTTTTTTGATTTTTTGGGAAACATAAATATCTTAGTGTGTGGCTCATGTTCGGGTGTCGGAAGCGCCAGATCTTCAAGTTGACGGTGTAGCCTAAGTGTCAAACGCTTCTCCTCTCGGTGTGCTCGGTCTATATATCTTAGCCGGTGCCGCCTCTCGCAGTCCTTATGTGATGAGCCTGGGCGAAGTTCGTTGGGTTTGTCTTAGATCCGATTTGTTACGGTCTCCGTATTGAGATTGGATTTTTTCGGTGTTTCCGTCTTTCATAAATTGATGAGAGTAAGAACACAAAAGTGTTTAGGATGAATTTAGAATGGACTCTCATAAGAATGAAGTTACAAGGTGCATAAACTTATATAGGGATTGAATAACCTAACTTCCTAAACTAATATGGAAATATTATATTAGAGATAATGGTGATTTTCCTATTCTTGGATATTCTTCTGGATCTCTCTAGATTTTTCTTGATTTTTCATTATTTCTATAGTCTTGATATGGTCGATCTCATCGATCTCCCAATACCCTCCAACAAGCTTATACGTGGTAACACGTGTGAGATTGGACAAGTTTTCAAAATATCGACAATATACCATGTCACCAGGTCCCGTTCATAGGGTCAAATCAGCTGAAACATCCGGCCGTCGAATCATCATCGGCGTTTATACCCAGACGTAAGGTCAACGACGTTTATACGCGGTCATAGGGTTCTTCAAGTAGTAATGGTATAAAATTCGTGATTGCGAGATCCAGAAGTAGTTCGCGATTGCGGAGTAGAAAAACAACTCGGAGAGGCGAAAAGCCAAATCAAAAGGAATGTTACTCACGAGGGAGAGAAAAACATCAAACTTGAACGAATCTATCCATCGATTCATGTTCAAAAATCATAACCACGTTGTGGCCATCAATGTATTGACTTTTACAAGTCATCAAGTCTCTTTGTAAGAGATGATCAAAATCTTCTTCTTCTTTTTTTTTTTCTAAATCAAGAGATAGTAAGATAGAACAGTTCACGAGGGCGAGAAGAAAATCAAAAGCTTACGATTGTAAGAAGAATAAAATATGATTGCAAGAAGAAAAATAAAGATTTTTGACTCCGACCCACTAGGATTAGGATCTCTGATACCATCATAGATTGATAACAGTAAGAACACAAAAGTGTTTAGGAAGAATTTAGAATAGACTCTCGTAAGAATGAAGTTACAAGATGCATAAATTTATATAGGGATTGAATAACCTAATTTTCTAAACTAATATGGAAATATTATATTAGAGATAATGGTGAATTTCCTATTTATTGGATATTCTTTATAAAAAAATAAAAAAAATAAAAATCAATTATCGTAAAGATCTCAGTATGTTCTTATAGTCTTTGTCCTCGTCATGCTGCTTCGTCCATGTTCTGGGTCTGTACCTGTTAGGGAATTGATCCCATCAATCCCTGTTTCGATCGATTTGGCTAATCACGAACTACAAACAACACCAAGACTTTAACCCGGTTTACGGCCGCACCGCTACGTCCGGGGTGGATACGGCGATCCACAACATCCACTACAAAAGGGAAGTTTTACAAGGTTCCTATCGTAGCTTTCTCTAGCTACAATGGTGAAGACTCACTCAATCACTCACAGTATCTCTACAAAGATTTCTCAGAGAGTTAAAGGAAGAAGAAGAAGAAGCGATTAATCTATTAGAAGAAGAAGACGTCCTTGATATATCTCTTGCTTCATCTAATGCGTTTGGGGTTTTGCTTGTTAAGGCCCAAGTCTTCTTTTCTTCATTCCTTGTGAGTCTTCATGTAGCTGGGCCTTGGAGATGAAATGGCCCATTGAGAAGTCAATATCTCACAATACCGTTCTAGTTCAGAGACCATGGTTGCATCTGTAGGTTTCCTTCCGCTCGGTCTTGACCCCTTGGTTCCAATCTGGTCGCTTTTGGTGTGAGTGCAGTGATTTTGGCTGGGTTCTATTTTTGTTCCTTGTATCTATACATCAGCTCCGTTCGAGTGTTGATCGGTTCATTAAGCTTCGTTGAGGCGTTTTACTGGATCGTGTTCAAACAAACACCAACTTTACGGCTTCCGAAAAATTGTGGGAAGAACATGTTTTTCTATCTTGTCGGGTTTAGAAGCCAAGGAACATTTGTTTTGAGAAATAGTACATTTTCTCCATAAGAGGATTTTGACACCGTTTGGTTGGCTTTTGGAGGCCTTTTCGGCTTGTCGGTTCAAATGGTCTCTGGGAGCTAGGATTGTGTGCAGGCGTGGTTTATGGCTGTGGTTCAGAATTTTATTATGGTCCGTGTCTTTACTAACGATTTTCGATTCAACCGGATGATTATGCATTGTTTGTTTTTGTTGTCCTTTTTGTTTTGCTATTTTAGGATTATGTTTTCGGGGAAATCTTGTCTTCCTATGATTTTGTTTTCGGGTTTTTTTACATCGGCCGATTTTATATCTAATCAAGATTTTAATAAAAAATTCAGATGATAAAAACTCGGATCTTCTGATTTAAATCGATGTATGGTGCCTTTTGGCATCTCTGTGATTTTCTTTTACATTTTTCGTATTTTGGGCTGCAGGCCTTTGTTTCAAACTTTGGTTGATCAATAAAATTCAAAGCGTTCAAAAAAAAAATTCGGATTTCGGGCTTTCTGATTAGGAGAGAGAGAAAAGAAAAGGAAAAAGAAAGGGTATTTTGGGTATAAAATGTGGAGGCGAATCACTCCGGGCCCCGGAGCTTCTCGTATAGTTGATACTTGATACAGACGAAAATCTACTATACCCCTTTCTTTAAAAACCAAATCTACATACTAAACTCTAATCTAATATACCCTCCACCCTTTAATGAAATGTGAAGTTCCAAAAATATCCCTAACTTAATTTTCAGACAGAATTTAAAAGAAAAATAAATCAAATTTTGGACCAATCATAATCCATCCCAAAATCTCCATGATTTCTTCTTCCCGTCCATCATTCAACATCCTCCATCGAAGAAATCGCGATTCTAAACTTTGATCGTGAGGGAAAACGAGAGATCAAGAGCGGGTTTAAGCGAATCGAGGACTCGTATGTGGTTGAGCTGGATCCGAGAGACACTAATATCTGGATCGGAAGGGTAGAGGAAGTAAACGGCGGCGGAGAGGAGAAGGATAGCGGCGGTGAAGAGGAGAGTGCAACGGAGGTGGTGGACGACGATTACGGTTTGAGAGGGTTGTGATGAGGGAAGAGGTGTATAAGGGAAGCCATACTCTTGCTTTGACGCCATTATCGTCTCGTCTGTGAGAGTTTCAATGAAGAAGAAGATGATTTCAAGAGGGTCTTCGGGGGTATAAAGTAGAATTTGGAAACTATGGATTTTTTTGGTGAGAAATAAGATTCTTTATTGTAATGTATGCTACTCTCTATTTGGACAACTATGTAAAACTGCTAATTATTATGGTACAACTAGAAAGTTTTTACAATTTAGTTTGTTTAATATTTTAATTTTCGTAACGCCACTTAAAATTTTGAAAATGTGTTTTTGCAACTTAAAAGAACAAATATTATTTTACTAGACAAATTAGTATTTTTAAATAATTTTACTACACAAATACATTTTCAAAATCCAATAATAAATAGTATTTAGTAGATGAAAAATTAATAAATAAATAATTTTAGTTCAATATGCAAATAAAAAATACAAGACCAATTATTTTGTGTATTTATAATATAAATAAAATTTTATTAATCGTTTATGCAATATCATATTTTGTTTTCCCATAAATCATCTTATACTTTTAAGATGAGTTTCATAATATTATCTACTTTATAATGCGAAAATGCGGTCTTGCACATATTATTGGATGGAAATATAGGAAATGTGTTTCAAATTCTAAAAACCACCAGTACAACTGAAAATTTGTTTTTCACAACAAGGTATAACTAAGTAAACACTAAAAATCCCAAAAGTACAACTGTTAACAAATGTGTACAACTCGTATACTTGGGACAACTATGTGTTAAATAACAACGCACATGTCTTAAATATCTCCAGATTACGGTGCACATATCTTAAATATACTCAGATAACGGTGCACATGTCTTAAATACGTGGCATAATTTGATTGGGGTTGACCCAATTTTCAAATTAAAATTTATTTATTTCAAATTCTATTTAATTTTTTTTTCCCAAATTTTAGGGTGTGTTTCAAATTCTAAAAATCACCAGTACAACTGAAAATTTGTTTTCCACAACAAGGTATAACTAAGTAAAAGCTAAAAATCCCAAAAGTACAACTGTTAACAAATGTGTACAACTCGTATACTCGGGACAACTATGTGTTAAATAACAACGCACATTTCTTAAATATCTCCAGATTACGGTGCACATATCTTAAATATACTCAGATAACGGTGCACATGTCTTAAATACGTGGCATAATTTGATTGGGGTTGACCCAATTTTCAAATTAAAATTTATTTATTTCAAATACTATTTAATTTTTTTTCCCCAAATTTTAGGGTGTGTTTCAAATTCTAAAAATCACCAGTACAACTGAAAATTTGTTTTTCACAACAAGGTATAACTAAGTAAAAGCTAAAAATTCCAAAAGTACAACTGTTAACAAATGTGTACAACTCGTATACTCGGGACAACTATGTGTTAAATAACAACGCACATGTCTTAAATATCTCCAGATTACGGTGCACATATCTTAAATATACTCAGATAACGGCGCACATGTCTTAAATACGTGGCATAATTTGATTGGGGTTGACCCAATTTTCAAATTAAAATTTATTATTTCAAATACTATTTAATTTTTTTTCCCCAAATTTTAGAGTGTGTTTCAAATTCTAAAAATCACCAGTACAACTGAAAATTTGTTTTTCACAATAAGGTATAACTAAGTAAAAGCTAAAAATCCCAAAAGTACAACTGTTAACAAATGTGTACAACTCGTATATTCGGGACAACTATGTGTTAAATAACAAAAAAACTAGTTTTAATTTATTTTCTTCTTCTGGATTCCTCTTCTTCTTCGAGAAATTGAAGAATGTATATATACCACAAATAAAATCTCAATTTGAGAGAGAGAATGAAAAGCAATATAGTCATTAAACCATAATAGATAGAGAGAGGCACATGAAAATCATTGCACTATACATAGAATACTAAAACTTAAAGATTACAGAAGGAAGAAACCGAGTTCTCTTATGACCGTGTTTAAGTTCGGGCACAATCCTCCGCAAGTTACAATCGCCGCTTTTAGAGTCGATGCCTCGTACAGGATCTCCCGGCGAGGCCCAACTCCGTGGTAGCGTGGCTGGGAATCGACGAAGAGATCGTTGACGACTTGGACGAGGACAAAATCAAAAAGAGTTATGTAGAATCCATGGAAGAGAATTTGAGAGAAATCAGACCCTAGTTTTGAAGAAGAAGAAGATGAAAAAAAAAAAAGAACGATTTTTGAAATTAGGGATTTCTGGGGGATCCAATCCATTTTTGGGTGTGATTAGGTTAAAAATTTGTTTTTTTAATTGATCCGATTGGATCTGCGATTTGGGTGGATAATATGTGGTTGGGTCAGTAATTTTCTTAAGTTTTTAAAGATAGATCCGTAATTTCCTTGGATTTTGAATTAAAAAAAAATTAATAATAAATTCTTTTTGGTATTTAAGATTGGCCTCAATGTTTGAGGCCATTTGAGAAATTGATCCTACTTGATACCTCTCTTCTTCTTCCTTCTCCACATGCGTTGCTAAAGCCTATGCGTTATAGGTTATGAATCTCTTGCTTCTTATTCAGGAATTATCTACTAATTTAGGATATTTTGTTTTTTTTTATCTAGTAGATTGAAAGAACACTGTGTGGGTCTAGGATAGGCCTCCTAGACCGTGCTAATTCTTCAAAACTCATGACTAGGGCCAAGACAAGACGTGTGCACTATCTCACAGTTTACTCTTTTGAGTTTCGTCAAGGCTCTGCTTCCATCTAAAAACCAGATGTTCCTCGATACACAATTGAGTTGCCAGATAACTTAGAACTTCATCAATGTGTTACTGGGGGTTACGGATTCGTACCAATCATGTGTTGTAGATATACGCAGAGAAGTATGGTAATTTTTAACCCTCTTGTTGGTTTATCTCCATGTCCTAAACTCAGTCTTAAGTGTTCTCTCTTACAGCATATGCACAAGGTATTGCAGAGACATGAGTACAAGCAAGATATGACATTCTATGCGTAATACTAAGGTTATCTGCTTTTCTTGCCTGGTGTAGCATATGCCACTTGAATTCTGTGCAGACAATCCGGTCTCTGAGAGATGCCACGATGCGCCAACCAACAGGTGGATAAAATACAAGCGTGCAGCTTCTTTTGATTCAAGGAAAATCGTCATCCTATTCTCCATCTTGTAAGTCCCATCATTCTTGATTTAGACATTTCAGTCCTGCATTAAGCACTGAATCACCTATCCTGACTATATATATGTACGGTTGTTATATGAGGGTATGGTTGTCTGAGATGAGATCTATCCTTGAATTGCAGATCAATTGTTGGGACATTGATATCGATATACCTAACACTCAGTCTGAGAGTGAAGCAAAATGGCAACGACATCAATACTATCTAACTGTAAACATCTCCTTTTGCCTTTGTCTCCTTTTGGCTTCTCTTTAAATCTCTTTTGTTCCTTGGCTTCTTCAGTCCATAATCTGTGCATAACTACACTACAGTTGCCTTGTTAGTTTCATGTTACCCTGAAATAATACTCCCTAGCAGTGAAATTCTCAATTTGGAGATCGATCTTTCCTCTACTGACCCTAGCTAATTTACTGTGTATCGCGTCAACCATTGTCAAGAAAAAAAATACACTCACATGTAGTAACAAGTCGGATTCACAAAGAGATTTTCTTGAAAGTGGAAACTAACATTTCACAGTTTTTTTTAATAGCATTTGGACAGACAATGATATTGATGGAGATCTAAACCGATCTAAGCTTGTTCGTTAATAAGATTTGTCTCTTTTCTTTCTTTTGATCATCAGCATGAACAGCCTCCTCCTTGTTGGTCGCCTTGGGATGAATTAGAAGTCGGTTTCAGGTTTACATCAACCATATCCTCAGTTTTCGTGTTTGAATATGATTCCATTCCCGGTAATGCCGCAGCGATTTTGCGAAACAAAGGCTTAATATTGAATCCAGCTTTGGCGCTTGTCTCAATGAACATAACTCCATATTCACGACCTTTGCTATCTCCTTCTTCAATCGAGACTTGCCTGACCATTTATCACAGAGAGACACGAGAACATTTTTTACAAATGAATCTTATTAGCACAAATGAAAAAAGAAATCTTGTAATGTGGATTATAGTTTTACCTTTTTTCGACAAGATCTGTCTTGTTTCCGACAAGAACAATGATAACATCACCGGCTCTCTCAGTGCGGACTTCTTCGATCCACTTGGATGTGTTGAGAAACGAGAGCCTATTGGCTACATCATAAACAACTACAGCAACAGAAGAATCTCTGATGTAACTTGGGATTAAACTCCTGAATCTTTCTTGTCCAGCGGTATCCCTAAGCAATCCATTATTAGCTTTTCTCATTGCGAAAAAACCGAGATGAAGGAAAGAGATCTCGAGATTTAAAGATAATTAAGAAGCTATACTTGTCACTTTGAGGTTGAAGAAGATGAAGGAAAGAGCATTTCTTACCATAGCTGCAGACGAACAGTTCGATCTTCAAGGTACATTGTTTTCGATAGGAAATCGATTCCAATGGTAGCCTGCCAAAAAGAAGAAAGTTTTGTTTTTTTACGAGGAGATTTCTGCAATTCAATGAAATTTTTACACTTCAACATGGTAAGAAATGTGGTGGAGAAATTTTTAAAAAAAAACTTATTGACTCGTGAATGATTAACAGAGCGTAATAATTAGACCCAAAAACAAACAGATCGATTGAGGAATCATGAGATCAAATGATTAAATTGAGCAGCTCAAAAATGTGGTTTTCGATTGATCAAAAACGAAATCCTTTTTTTTTGTTTTTAAAGGGAATGATTTAGATTTAAAAAACAAGAACAATTGATTATTACCTGGTAGGTTGTGTCGAACTTATCGTACATGAAACGTGTGATGATGCTTGTTTTTCCGACAGATTGATCTCCTAAGAACACCAATTTATATTTCGCCAACGGTGACACCGACGCCATCTCTCAAGAATCTTTGATATTTTAGATCGAAGAAGTTGGAATCAGAGATTTTAAAAGCTCTTCTTTGCTTCTCGGAGAAATGCAAACGCATTCGATTGAGAGAGAAGCTGGAAAGAAGAAGAAGAAGGAGCGCCTATTTTTGGAAAGTGAAGAAACCGCCAAGCACGACGACTAGAACGGCTACTGAAAAGTCGGTTTTACCCTTTTCTCTAATTATGTCCATTTGAAAAACAAAGTGAGAGGAAGCTTCTCGACGCCCCCGAATCTAGAAACACTGCAAAACAGAGAGGAAAATATTTATCAGCTGCACCAAGTATTTAGAAAACGAGAAAAAAATGAAAGAGCGACATCGGGTCGAACAAAAAATGATCCACGGTGTATCATTACGTTTTAGTGGAGAAATTTGATGGTGGGACAGAGAAAAAAACAGAGTATTTGGTGAAAAAAATTATCGAATATGACTGGAAAAATGACCGGAGATCGACCGGAAAAATGACCGTGAGAGGTCATAAAGAGATTGAGTGTCTAGAAAATCAAAAGGAAAGGCTTAAGTTTTTAAGAAAATAGCAAGAATTTAAAAGCTTAAACCGGAAGTAAGTGTTATCTTTCTTTAGGAATATAATAGGGTATTTATAGAATTTTACATGTCCGGATTAGAATGTCGGGCTTCGCGTCTTAAGTCGGGCCGAGTCCGGATCCGCTGATATGCCCCGTTATAATGCACTCGAGTGTTTTCACCTACCGCCTTTATTTTTATGCGCCATCAGCCCGACAATACTGCCATGCGGTGTAAGTATCGCCTTTATCGTATAGTACACACTCCTTAGTGCGACGGGTTGGATGCCGATAGATTCCTTGGAATCAGTTTTGTCTACTTTAATCGTTCCGTGGAACATAGACCAGTTGCTTTTACCTATCACATGTGTAAAGTAAATAATATTAAATGTTTGACTGTAGACCAATTCAAACATATTCAAATAACTCAATATTCGCGCTCTAATGGAAATTTGAACCTAACCTGAGTACGGAAATTCGGGCTCCGTGCTCCGCTTCCCATTTGCTTCCTTTAACAAGTAAGAAGATGAAGATCTCTCTAAAGTTTGTTACATATACTATGTTTCTCAATGATGAAGACGAGAGATGATATTTACAAAACCATTACTCTATTTCTTTTTATAATAGATTCATCTTCTATGGTGTGGTCACCCCACTCGGAATAAGAGATGGAGACATGTGGCCTAACCCGTCGAGTCACTTGGACCATTGTAGATCAGAACTTTCTATAATAAAATGTTCTTCTATTTATTACTAATTATTTACTAATTATCCTATTAATTTTTTTTTATATAACTTCGAAACTCGGGCCTAAACCCTAATCCCTATTCCGGTGTCAGCGTTTAGTCTATTCCTTTCTGGTCCACTCCGCAGTACACTTAGATTTTAAGTCACCTTAGAATAACAAACTCCACCTTGACGAAAAATCTCATGTACCATCACCTTCAGACTCCTATTCACTTTCTGGGGGGGGGGTTCTTCTTCTTCCTCTAGCACTGGAAGATATGTAGCAAATCCAAGCAATGTTTGAACTTCTCCGCAGTGACTGGCTTGGTTAACATGTCTGCTGCATTCTCCGATGTGTGCACCTTCTCTAATAGGATATCACATGAAGTTACCAACTCCATGATCTTGTGATACATCACATGAATGTGCTTCGTCCTAGCATGATACACTTGATTCTTAGCCAGATAAATCGCATTCTGACTATCACAGTGTATCAGAACTCCACCTTGCTCAACAGTCAACTATGCTACAAGTCTGGATGCCTTTCCCATTGCCATATACTCAGCTTCCGTGGTAGACATTGCCACAACAAATTGTAGCACAAATCTCCAACAAATAGGACCTCCTGCGAGAGTAAACACATACCCTGTAGTATACCTTATATTATCCAGATCTCCTGCATAATCTGAGTCAACATACCCCAAAACTGCAGCACACTTTTGATCTTCAAACATAAGTCCATAATCAGCTGCACCCTTTAAATACTTGAAGATCAATCTTACAGCATTCCAATGCTCTCTTCCCAAATTTGACATGTACTTGCTGACTTGACTAACAGCTCGAGCCAGATCAGGTCTCGTGCAAACCATAGCATACATTAGGCATACTGATTTTGAATCAGCCATATCAAACCTCTTTAACACCTTCTGAATGTAGCTCTTTTGAGAAAGCCATAATCTCTTAGAGCTTTTATTCCTGCAAATCTCCATCCCAAGAATCTTTTTTGCAGCACCAAGATCCTTTATCTCAAACTCTCTTTCCAGTAATCCTTTCAATTCCATAATATCATCCATACTTTTCCCAGCAATGAGCATATCATCAACGTACAACAAGAGGAATATGGGAGTATAGTTTTCGAGGTACCTTACATAAACGCAGCAATCATACTCACACCTCTGATAGCCAATGTTCAACATATATGAGTCAAACCATTTGTACCACTGCCTAGGAGCCTACTTCAACCCATACAGAGACTTCTTCAATCTGCACACTAGGTTCTTCTGTCCTGGCATCACAAACCCTTCAGGTTGCTTCATATATATCTCTTGCTCCAAATCTCCATGAAGAAAATCTATTTTCATTTTCATTTGTTCTAAGTGAAAATCCGAGCTTGCTACCAGTCCCAACACAACTCGTATGGAAGTGTGTCTAACCACATGGGAGAAAATCTCGTCATAGTTAATCCCCTTCTTTTGTGAGTAACCCTTTGCTACTAACCTTGCTTTGTACTTCACTGCTTCCTTCTCAGACCCTCCTGGTTTTACCTTGAAAACCCACTTACAACCAATTGTTTTCTTGCCCTTTGATAAAAGTACAAGATCCCAAGTCTTATTCTTCTCTAGACTCACATTCTCTTCTGTTCTAGCACATATCCACCACTCTCAATCTGGACTAGACTTAGCCTCTCGGAAGCTAGATGGATCATACGTACCAACTAAAAGAGCATAAGCAACCATGTCTTCAAATCCGTACATGACTTGTGGTTTTATCACATGTTTTAGTCTATTTGCAGTTGTACTCTCCTCTTCACATTTTTGATTACCTTTTTGTCTTTCTTGGACAGCTTGCTCATCACTTATTGCTGCTGGTCCAGTTTCACTAGACCCCTCCTGAACTGCCTCAGAATCTGTGTCAGCCTCAATGGTAACAGGCACTCATTCTGACCTTGCTTACTGCACCATACTCTCTTCATCAAACACCACATCTCGACTGATCACCCTTTTCTTAGCCTCAGGATCCCATAACTTGAAGTCTTTCACATCTTTCTCAAAGCCTAGAAAGATGCACTTCTTCGACTTAGACTCTAACTTAGATCTCTCGTCACTTGGAATCAGCACATAAGCTGGACATCCAAAAATCATCAAGTTTGATAGATCATTATCTACCCAGTCCAAACTTCTTCAACGACTTTACCCTCTAGAGAAACCCTTGGCGATCTATTGATGAGATAAACCACCATGTTTACTGCCTCTGCCCAGAACTGTTTTGAGAGCCTTGCATTCAGCCTCAAACACCTAGCCTTCTCTGCAATCGAACGGCTTATTCTCTCACTGACACCGTTCTGATGAGGTGTTTTCCTCACTGTAAAGTGCCTCTGAATACCATGCTCCTCACAAAACTTCTAAAATACGCCATCAGTATACTCTGGACCATTATCTGATCTCAGATACTTTACCTTTCTCCATGTCTTGGTTTCTACTTCAGCATTCCAAATCTTAAATTTTTTGAATACCTCAGATTTCTTCCTTAAGAAGTACACTCAAACCTTCCTGGAGAAGTCATCGATGAATAAAATAAAGTATCTTGATCCTTCCAATGACTGTTCCCGAGTTGGTCCCCACACATCAGAATGGACATAGTCTAAAAGACCTTTTGTCATGTGTTCACCTGTCTTAAAAGACACCTTGAACTACTTTCCCATAACACAAAACTTACATAAATCCATCTTGCAGCTCATCATTCCATCCAGAAGACCACTCTTATGGAATTATTTCAAACCATGCTCTCCAATATGCCCCATACGCATATGTCATAGAGCTGTTTTATCATATTCAGATTCTGCAGCTGCAGCTCCGCCTACAACCACGCTTCCCATCAATCTGTATATGTTTCCAGCTGTAATCAGTCCCTTCATCACTGTCACACCTCCTTTACTAACCTTCAACACATCTTTATCTTCATCAGCATTGAATCTGACTCCGTTTTGTGGAGAGTATCCATGGAGATAAGATTCTTCTTTACCCCTGGAACATGTCGTACATCAGTTAGCATCCTGATTGTACCATCGTGCATAGGAAACTTGACTTGTCCAACGCCCACGATATTACAAACCTTGTCATCTGCCAACTGAAATGACCCAATATTTTTAGCCTTATACGTCTCAAACCATTCCTTGTTTGAGTTCATATGAAATGAAGCGCCTAAATCAAGCATCCAAGAATCTGCATTTTCCCTTGATGTTACAGCGAGCATATCAAAGTGAATATCCTCTGAATCTTCCGTTTCCTGGACCACGTTTGCAGACTTTGTAAAATACTGCGAATTTCTGTTACCGTTCTGTCTCTTGTCAGGACAATTTCTTTTGAAGTGGCTTGTTTTACCACAACCATAGCATATAGCATTATTCCTGACTTTTGGCTTTGATTTGCTTATGCTAATACCCCTTTGTCTAGAGTTTTATTCATTATGTTGATTAATTCCTTACAAACCATTATGACCCCTTTATATAAGCCTCAAACCCGATACAACAAGGAAAAGGAAATATTCCTAAGCTATATCGTCTGCATCCCCCCCCCCTCCCCACATGTGAACCCTAGTCCGGCCTGTGATACCATATCTCAAGTGGGATTTTCTTCTGCGCGCCAGATGTGCCGAGATCGATCAATCCAGATTTAGATGGATCGATCTTTCTCATTCTGTCTGCGAGATGTGTCGAGATCGATCCATCCAGATTTGTATGGATCGATCTTTCTCTTTCTGATACTTAGATTTTAAGTCACTTTAGAATAGCAAAGAAGTATCTAAAGTTGCTTGGATTCTTCAAGATGTGGAGTGATACTACAGAGAAGCATGAGTTCAAGATGCTCTTCAACATTGGAAAGTGAGTTACAAGCATTATTGATGTTATTCAAAACACATTGATACGAAGGTATCGTAATGTTGTCTTTGAAGGAGATAATATCTTGGTGAGTAAACTAATCAATGGTGATGTAATGAATTTTTCATTACATAATTGGATAAGAGAAATTAGATCGTGGAAGGATAAGTCACCAAAACAGAAATCAAATGGGTGTCGGGAAATCAAAACAAAGTAGCAAATTATTTGGTTGAAGAACCTTTGCCTACTAATTCTCAATTTGTTTCTCAATTCTTTGTTCCTCGTTGTATTGTAAACATCCTCCATGAGGAACACTTTAACAATTATCAATGAAAATAACAATTTGGGGGTGATTGGGAATGACTTTTATTTTTGGCTGTGGCTGTAAAATAAACTTTAAAAAAAATTGATGTTTTTTTAAATATGGCTGTGACTTAAAAAAAATAAAAGTCATCAATTGTGAACTTTTAAAAAAAAATCATAAACGTAGAACAAAAAATATATATATAGACTGTGAAAAATTTTAGGAACTTTGAGTGATTTTAGGAAAGTTAAAGTGTGATTGGGATAATTTTGACTTTAAATTTTTTAAAATTAAGTCACAGTCTTCAAAATCTTTCCCAATCACCCCCCCCCCCCCAAGATATCTAAAAAAATTAAACACTAATATTAATGTTTTGAACAAGACTGAACTAGAACCAAAATTCACATTTCTAACCGAAAGTGACATTGAAAATGGTCATTCAGAGAATTCAATTCCAAGAGCTAATTAATGTTCTTTAGTTTATATCAAATCATGAACCCATTTTTTATGGCACCCTTTGTTTCAAAGAGAAGAGGACGGGTTATTACCCCTTTGTAACTCCAAAGACCCGATTCATTATAGTTCCTTTGCAATATTCCAACCGTTTCATGAATTAGTTATTTCTAAACAAATCATGAAAAGTATAACGAACATACCTTGTCTCCACATTGGATCAAGAACAGAGTCGGAGAGATAAAAACTGCTAATTCATATCCTTTTCTCCTATTAAATATATTTATACAAAAATATGTCGTTGCACAGTTTCATAATGTTCTCACCAACGATTCAAAACATTTTCAAATGGTAACGCCTATTTATATAAAATTCGAAATTGGGGAGGCATTACATTGTTCGAGGAACTTTAGAGAAACATCTTGGATTCGAATTTTTTTTTTAATATCAGAACTGTTTCTCTCCGACCAGATCTAGAATTATCTTCAACAGCTTGTGTAGCCATGCAAATCTTATTTTATTTAAAATTGATCTTATTTTACATTTGTACTACAAAGTAATCGAAAAGGGACTCCATGGCCCAATGGATAAGGCGCTGGTCTACGAAACCAGAGACTCTGGGTTCGATCCCCAGTGGAGTCGTGTAATTTTTTCAAGTAAACACTTTTCCGTGTCCAAACGACATCGTACTACACTAAAACAGTCTGCTCCATTTTGTTTTTGTCACTCGTCTTCTCAATCAATAAAAAGGAATGAATAAAAAGGAACAGAAAAAGGAGAGAGCACATAAGTACGTGTTGGAGTTCTCTATTATGAATGAGACAATAGACAAAATACCACACGAACACAAACCACTTTGGTCAGCAACTTTGAAAACTTAATCCTAAAAAACCTAAAGATGAACATATTAAGAGTGTCTCATGTTTACGTCCGAGTTAAAAAGACTCATTTAGACCAATGAAATGCTGCTCTCACCACCGGGAGGTCTCCTCGCGCCACCATAATAATCCCGGTATTCTGACTTCCCGTCTGCGAATATATTGTGTCCGCTCATTTCCCGCAATTTAGCTGAGCTATGCATTTTCTCTGAATAACCAGGAGGGATTTTATCACATTTGAAGATACCATTGCTTGTGAGTTGCTGAAACTTCTGGTTATGTATCTTCTTTGACGACTTCACAACATGTTCTTCACTAAACAGTCTGTTACTGCTTTGCCCCTGATTGAAAAAACATAGGAAATTGTCAGTTTCTAAACATCCCAGTATCCCACAATATCATCACAAGGTAAAGACACTGTTACTTACATTAGAGGCTTTAACAGATGCACGCAAGTTCCTTGGTGCAGATTCCTCCACGTTCTTATTTTCTTTAACTTCTTGTTGTGTTGCAGCTAAGAAACGGCGAGGTTGGCTTTCAGGAGGAAGAGGAGGAGATGCAAAGATGTCATGACCACTGATTGTGGCGTTCGATATCTGCTTCTTCTTGCTCGTTGAATCTGCTTTGGTTTGTACGGACCTGCACAGCTCCTTTTGATTTGCAGGCTCGGTTAAAGTGGTTGGTTTCTTAGGAGTCGTATTCTCTTCGCCGCTGAAAGATATCTGGTTATGCTGCAAAACCAGTAACCATTACATAGATATCATTATTAATTTATCATCTCCTGAATCCTTGACAGCGTAGAATGGATGAGACAAGTACCTGATCTTGATGGTAATGGTTTATTGTCTTGTGAATTGGTTCATCTCTACCATAATCAGAGAATATGTCACTACCAATCATTTCTTTCAGCTTGTGCCCCGAACAATTCTTCCTATAAGAAACACTGAAAGGGACTTGGAACATGAAAACCAATTTGTGAAGACAGTCACATTCAGAAAAAAACACTGAAAGGGGCTTTCTGTTTTGGCTGTAAATATCAACTAATCAGACGAAAACCCTAAATCAGGTAAACGAGTCTAAATGAACAGAAGAAATCCACTAAAATTGCTTCTCCCGAATCAGTGAATCAAGATGAAAAAGAGATGGAAATCGTTACTTCTTATTAAGCGATTCGGCTTCATCGTTGGTGATCTGACAGCTACCAAGCACCTCGCTGATTCCATCAGACGGCTGAAAATGGAAAACCAGAACGGAATCGTCACTCGTCGGAACATAATCGAAACCGAATCAAATGAACAATGAGTTATCGTCGGAAAACGCACCTGGTGAGAGCGATTAGCGGCGGAGGAGTGGTCCGGAAGACGGATCTCAGACCAAGAAAGAAGATCGGCGGTGGAATGATGCGGATTGCTCAACGGAATGTTTCTTCTCTCCATAACTCTTTGATATCGCCTTTTTCTCACTCTCTGATCAAAAGATTTCTAAATTCTAATTCCAACTGTAAATAGCGCTTCAGAGTGACAAAGCCTTTTTCTAATTTTAGTGGAGGATCATGATGCTCTTCATTTTACTCTTTAAAATAAGATTTGACAACACCACGGTTTGGTTTTTTGGTTTTTTTTTGTCGGATGAAATATTAATAAACGGGTTGAAATACAAAGTACGAGCCAATAATCGGTTGTCAAACATGAAAAACACCGGAGTCAAAAGCCCATCAAAAGGGAGACAAAGCCCAAACGAAGAAAACCGAAAAACCAGCTTAAACGTTTTAAACAAACTAAACACCAAATCAAAGAACATCCAATCAAACACATGCCACATCTACAAGTTGAAACGGAAGACTTGTTCTGATCCCAAGACTTCACACCAAAAGACGACGGATACGAAGGAGCTGAAGACATCCTTGAAATCACTACCATCACGGCTCGTGACTAAGGTTAAAACCAATTCAGAAAACTAAAACAATAAGGAACCAAGACGAAAGATGACCACCAACAAGAAGCTGCGAATAGATATTCAAAACACTCTGAGTCTTCTATACTGATATTCAACCCAATACCACGCTCAAGAACTTCACCTAGGAGAGGAGAGAAACATCGAGGGCAAACTGCTGATATGCATTGCCGATAGAAGAATTATTCAGAAAAACAGAGAGAAATAACACTAAGCTGTTGGACGGGGAAAACTTGCCTCGAGAACATCTTCATCACCAAGGAAAAATCAACCTTTAACACTAACAACTTCACTACGCCTTCACCTTAGAAGAAATAAGGAAAAGAGAAGACAAACCCAAACAACCAACAAGATGGGAGACGCTTAATGGACATTGATCTAGGTGAAAATAGAGAGCAAAACAAGCCGGTTAACGATGATGAGAGAACCAACACGGACACATGCTTGAAACTTGGAGACACTAAACCGAACAGAGGCAAACAGAACGGAAGCAACGAGAGGAACCAAGTATAACGAGCAAAGTCCAGCAACCTGACACGAAACGAGCCACCTCAACTCGAGCCACCTCAACTCTACACCTCTGATCTAGAACGGAGAAGGCCTGCTAGTTGAAACAACTAAAGCGGACAAAACCATAGCCAGCACAACAGGGAGAAACCAGAGGTCCAACCTCAAACCTCATCACGACAAAACCTAAAGCTAGCAGAAAAGCTACCTGAAGGTCTCGGCAGGAGGGGACAGATCGAGCCCGACCACACCATCAACGCCAGATGCAACACCGACCCAGGACAAGAAGACCATTTCGTCGTGCTTCACCACTAGCAACGGAGACCAGATCCACGAATCTAGACCACACCGATTCAATTTTTCCAACTCAAACCTTGATCCAAAAGCAGAAAAATAGAGGCAAAGGATAATAAACGGAACTGGATACGCACTGGCGCTAAAGGAGCCGCCGAATACCGGTCACGGCAACGGAGACAGAAAGCGGCGTCTAGGGCGAACGACAGTACCACGGTTTGGTTTCAATTTGAATTTTTTGAAAAATTAATTTTATAAAACCGAAACTAAATGTAACCTTGTAAACCGGTTTAATTTTAAGATTTGACAAACATGATTTGGTCGGTTACATGACAATTGGTTTCGGTTCTGGTAATGGACGACTAATAGAGAAGAGAGTAAGAGACTTCCAAAGCTTTTCAGCTTTTGGTCTTTCTTCACATCACAATCCAAAAATCACATCTCTGATCATTAGGCTCACGGGTCTGAAACAAAATTTGGAAACCTCTCGGTTATGTCTCTGCACAAACACAAACACAAACACAAAAAACTTATTAGCCCCACCAGAAGAAGATAACAAAGAGATGAAGGCAGAGACATGGCTTACTTTAGATGGCACAACACTAGAATCTGCCACTCTTTCTTATCAATCTTCCAATCCATTTTAGTATTAGCTTCTTCAAATGTCTACACCACAAATCAATGTTTATATCTCATTTCAAAGAATTAAGATGAAGCCTAGTCAATGTGACTGGAGATCAAGATCAAGCCCACCTTGTCTATGATGCTCGATTTACAATACAAGCCTGAAGGTGAGGTTGATACGAGTGCCCTCTGCCTTTACACGCTTTGGCACAGAATGAATCCAGTCCCTTTGCGTGTATCCCCTCATCACCAGCAACGATCCATGCTTCAATGTCAAACTTTGTTGATCCTCTCTGCTGCTTCTCTTTAACCTCTTCTTTGCCGGTCCACCATCCCCTGTTTTCTCTGCAGGTTCACACCAAACAAACGTTCGGTCATGGTTTTGCTGGAAAATACTCAATTAAATGACATGACTCGAAGGTCCCCACCCCACCATACCATAGGAAGATTCTTCGTGTTTCTTTTTCTTCAACACAAAATCACGTTCACATCCAAATGAGACCGAAGCAATTTCAGGAGTTGGACCGTAAAGCTTTTCATCATCTGCATGCCAACCCACATAGTCACTGGCACCTTTGTACCTATTTAACAGCAAGCTGTTGAATCTGCTTCCAGGAAGCGCTTTGTAAATCTGACAAGACAAAAGATAAACGTTAGTTCCAACAAACACTAGTACACAGGGGACACAGAGCACATGAATTTCAATCTTACAGCATCCAGAATCTCCTTGAGAGGTGGAAAATCATCCCATGAATAGGCATTAGGTCGATATCCACTGTACACCAACGCAGTCAATCCGCTAATTGCAACATAACAAGTATCTCTCGGCTACAGGTGGAAAAATGCATCTGATTAGACCATTAGAGGGCCACAAACACAAGTTATAAAGGACTTTGTGATTGCGGCTTAATTTTCTCAGACACAAGTTGAATCCAAGCATGGAATTTGGCCATGGCATCCTCGTTCCTTACGTTTCACAATACTCAATTGAACCCAACAGTACACACGGTTAAGCTTTAATGGATGATATGAATTCCAAAAAAATTTGATAGAGAAAGAGAGAGAGGAAGTGGGGAAAACCTGGAGGCAAGATCGACCGAAAACGCGAATGGTGGGCCTGGTCCAAGGAATATGGTTGTCGAGATAATCAAAGAAAGTCCAAGATTGTTGAAAGGGAAGAAACCTCTGAATGTAGATGAGGTCGCTTCCATGGCCGAGATCGATGGTTCTCCTAGTGGGAGCATGGTGAGATGAAAGAGGCTTCACCGCCACAATCGATGTCAAATTCATCCTCCGCTACACAGCAAACACACAACATAATTGCTTTGGTGCTTGAAAGTTGCTTGTGGAGAAGAAGGAATCGTAGAGGAGAAAGAGAGTTTGGCTACCAACCAGCTGAATCTTATTATTGAGCTTATCTTTATTGTATATGGAGAAGTTGTGTGTGACCATCCCTATAAATAAGGTTTTCTATTGGAGTAAAATGAAAGAGACAAGTACCTGATCCTGATGGCAGTGGAGGCCTGTCTTGTAATTTGAATCATCTTTACCATTGTCAGAGAATATGTCACTACCAGTCATTTCTTTCAGCTTGTGCCCAGAACAGTTGTTCCTGTAAGAAACAACACTGAAAGAAACTTGAAACCTTGCTTTATGAAGAGAAACTTGAAAATCACATTCTAAACCCTAAATTTATTTCCTTTTTGGCTGTAGATATCAACTACTAAGAAAGCGAAACCCTAAATCAGGTAAATCGAGTATTAAGATGAACAAACATGTGACGAGTATAAACTGCATCTTCGCAATCAGTAAATCAAGATGAAATATTCAAATCAATTTGCATGAAAAGAGATGGAAACGTTACTTCTTCTTGTCAAGCGATTCGGCTTCCTCGTTGGTGATTTGACAACCAACAAGCACAGTGCTGATTCCATCAGACGGCTGAAAATGGACAATCAGAAGGGAATCGTCAATCCTCAGAATAGAATCAAAAGCGAAACAAGAAGGATGATTTATCGCCGGAAAACGCACCTGGTGAGACCGATTAGCGGCGGTGGAATGATGCGGATTCCTCAACGCCATGTTTCTTCTCTCCTCCATAACTCTCATTCTATTTCTAACTAATGGCGCTTGGGAGTACGGGTGGGAAGAAAAATGGTAACCAAATCCAACTAAACCGAAAGGCTTAAACCAAAATCAAACCGAAATTGTTTATAATCAGATTGGTTTAAGTAATTGGAAAACCGAAAATTGTTTGTAATCATCCTCTCCTACATATAATCATCCTTGTAATCTCAATGCCTCTTGGTCATGTGAATCTCAAAAGTGTGGATGTTTAGATCTGATAAATAATATAAGTTTTTTTTCATAATGTCACAAATTTAATAAATAATGGTACTTATATGACGGAAATGTCCTTCATCTATATACGCAGAAAGTATATTAACTTTTATAAATAATGTTGACAAAAAAAAAAAAATTTATAAATGATTTGACAAATCTAATTAATAATGAAAATATATAAATAATTAATAATAACATGTAAGTGTCTTGAAGTAGAAGAGAAATAGATATATAAAAAAGTAAATTTTTATAATAATAAAAAAAAACTTTTCATTATTAAAAGAAACCGAGAACGATGTTTCGAAGAAAAATTATAAATCAAATACGCGAAAGTAAAGGCAGGCGAGTTTCGCCGTCGATTTTTACGCAGGTTTCAGGTATGTTCATCTTCGATCTAAGGTCATGACACTGAACCCTAATACTCTGTCGGGGTTTTCCCATTTTAGTTGTAGAAATCGAATGGTTTCCGTCATACCGCTAAAACTTATTCCCAATTTTTGTTTTTTCTTTGCAGTGCCGCTGATTCCGCAACAATGGAACCGCAAGCGGAGTCGAACGGAGTCGAATCGGATTGTCCATCTTGACTTGTTATCGAAAAGGTTTTACCGGGACTGCGATTACCCTTCGGCGGCGAAGATAAATGCATACTCATATCCATAGATCTTGGCTTTACAAACTGAAGAATATGGTGGTGTACAACACCTCGGTGTATGTGCACAAGTGCATGACACAACAACCAATGTACAAGATGTTGAAGTTGGTCACTCATTCACCACCGGCCCTACCTATCAAGGTGGCCCAGGAGTACAACATGTATACCATTTTGTATGCTGGCTTGTACAAATTACCGTTTTTTTAAAGGTACTAACGCATATAACAGTGATGTACCACCTGACGATGTTGTGAACAAAGTGTACATCCACCAGACCAGATACATCAGGTACACGAGGTGCATGAGGTACATCGGGTACACAAGATGCACGAGGCATAACAAGTACACCACTTAACGTACACCTTGTAACTCTTTTATGGAACATCGACATAAGACACAAACTTGCATACATGGGATAGAGGCAACAAATTCCAATAATTTGTGTATGTATCCACATAAGACGCCAAACTCTTTGCATATCATTGTCGTCAGATCTGTGTATGTAACATTACGTTTCACATGTACACACCTCGCCATTCTCTGCTTGTCCACAAGAAAATTCCACACATTTTCTCTGAACACTTCTAATCTCATGCAACAACATATACTGGCAACTTCATCTCCCTGTAATAAATTTGACGTCAAGTGCAATTAAATGCAACGAGCATCTTCATAATAAATAATTTATAAATCCAGCTGATACTTTATTGTACATATGTTGTTTCTGTTTTCACCTGCAAAAGTATTCAATATACAAATTGCAAACATTTCTTTATGCAAATCTCACACTCCCCACCCAAATATTTTCGGACCCACTTTACATGTCGTCGTGTACGTCACGACTAAAATGCACTTTACATAAACAGAGATCCTCGTCAAAACCAGCTTCCAGTTTCTCATAAATACACCGCCGATAAGTTTTGAGATTTTTTCTCCTCTGTTAATGATTATCAAACCCTAGAGATGACATTTACCAACTTAAATCATTATACTATATTTCCTCTGTTTCACAAAGAGTGTCATTCTGACACTCCACACACAAATTAAGAAAGTAAGTTAAAGTTCTTTTATACCCTTAAACTATTTATGTAATTACAATTATTTATTTTAATTTAGTTAAATGTAATTATAAAGACTAATGATTACAATCGATCATCTCTTAGTATTCTCCAAAAACCAGTCAATAGTCATCGTTGAATCATGAATGGTAAATGCACTTCTATTATCAATGCATTTCTTCAATCCAAACAAAAGTTTTTAAGGCAATTTTTTGTCAAGTGTTCAAGATAACAAACGAAACAAAAATTGGAGCCAAATATTTGTAATGGAGGCAAACAATCAAAAGTTTAAAATGTTTAGCATTTGTATATTAGATCATCCAGACTTTCTAAATACTTCATTGTTCTATGACTTTTCACTTGAATCTTTCACCTACAAAAAATAAAGAAAAATATTCATTTGATTTGAATATTCCACCGAGTGATGATCATGCCTCTCAAATAGGAATAGAAGACTTTGGAGATGATAGTGAACCAATTCATACAAATGACAGCACAAATATTGAGGATGGAGGATCAATACCGATAAGAGTTGTATCATCGTCGGAAGGTACTCTTTTAATCGATTTGAATCTAAGTCTGGTGGAAGAGTCAGATGCTCATCTCTTAGAACAAATCTCAATTAATTGTATGAAGAAAGTGAAGATCCATTTGTTGGCGATTCAGGTATATATAAATCTCAATCACTGCGTTTTTATATTATTACTTTTAGTATCTATGTCCAACTCAAATTGGTCTATACGTTGTAATTTTAAAAAATTTATACAAATATTTCAAATGGAATATGGATATACATTATTTATGTTAACTTTGTATATAGAACACTTATGTGATTTTTGGTGGTTTAACTTTCACGTCAGCAGAAGAGTTGTATATACTCTATGATTGGTACACTTATATTCCATGTATTCATCACACTTATGAATTTTAATTATTTTTTGCAGCACAAAGCGTTCATCAATCAACAAATGAAACGAAAAAGAATGTTACCAATGGTCAAAGATGGGCCATTTATAATGCTTTGTTGGAAAATAGTGTCAATGGAAAGTTGAACAAAACTATAACAAAAGAAGTGTCAGAGTTGTTCTCAGTTCATCGTCGAACGGTGCAATGAATATGGGAACGAGCTAAAAAAACTTCGATTGGTGCATCAGTTGATATATCTGAAAGAAAGACAAAATAATTGTGGTCGTAAGAGAGTTCCAATTGACTTACAATGGATTGTTGATGTTCCCTTTCACCGGCGAACAACTTTGAGAACATTAGGAGAAGCTCTTGGGGTTAATTATGTATCATTGTATAGACGTGTGAAAGAAGGTCTTCTACGACGTCATACTAATGCCTTGAAACCACCTCTGAAAGAGGAAACTAAGATAGCACGACTATGCCTATCTATGTTGGAGACCCATAGTTTACTTAACGAGTCAAAATTTGTTGATATGTACAATATTGTACATATTGATGAAAAATGGTTCTATATGACTAAGAAATCTGGAAATTATTATCTACTTCCTACTGAAGATGAACCAGTGCGGACATGTCAGAGTAAGAACTTCATCGGGAAAGTAATATTTTTAGTTGCGATGGCTCGTCCAAGATTTGATGATGATGGGAATGAATTTTTTCGGGAAAGATTGGAGTATTTCCATTTGTCACAATGCAACCGGCACAAAGACGGAGTAGAAATAGAGAAGTGGGGACCATAGAGATAAAACCGATTACTTCGGTGAAAAGGGAACACATAAGAGAATGTTTAATCGAAGAAGTTATTCCCAACATTCACGAAAAATGGCCAGTTGAAGATTTAGGGAAACCTATATTCATTCAACAAGATAACGCAAAGACACATGTCAATCTAAGCGACAAAGAATTTCAAGAAGCTGCTATAAAAACGGGTTTGACATTCGGTTGATGTGTCAACCACCGAGTTCTCCAGATTTGAATGTTCTTGATCTTGGATTCTTTAGTGCTATTCAGGCCTTACAACATCAGGTATGTCCCAAAATGTTGAGGAACTTATTAGCGCAGTCAAAAAATATTTTGAAGAATACCCGACTAGAAAGATCAACCATATTTTTTTAACTTTGCATGCAAGAAACTATGAGATTTGGAGGATCTAATAACTACAAAATTCCACACTTGAAGAAAGAAGCATTGGAAAGAGAGGGTCTTCTTCCTAAACAAATAATGTGTGACTCTATTGTGGTTGAGAGTGTGAAAAACCAACTGGAAACTTAGGTTTGGTTTTGTTGGGTTTTTTTTTTAATTATCAGTTTGGTTTTGCTTACTCTTTGTTTCAGTACTCATTTTTTAATAAATTTAAAATTTATTTTATGAGCAATAGTTTATTGTTATACAGACGTTGGTATAATTTAACACAAGAGAACAAAAAATTACAATGTAACACAAAGAACGGTCTTTAAGTAAAAAAGAAAAAAAACAATGATGTCTATAATTTCATATTGAAATTTTATTTATAAAGCAAACGATGAAAAACTTTATTGATAATCATCAAGAACAAAAACAATAATCCATTAAAATCCAACAATAATCATAATAATTAAAATAAATATCATAGCAAGTACCTTGTCATTGGATTCATCATTAAAAATGTTTAGGAAGATAAATTTTAAGCATATCCACTATCATACGTTGAATCTCCATATTAGGATGAAGCTCTCCTTCTCCGTAGATTTTTTTGTTTAGATCGAAATCATGCACCACTTTCGCATTGATATCACGCGCTTGATTCTCTTTCTTGAGATGAAATTCTACTTCTTCGTACGGAAATTTGTTTAGATCGAAATCATGCACCACTTCTATGACGTGGTTATGCGCTTGATTCTCTTTCTTGAGATGAAATTCTACTTCTTCGTATGGAAATTTGTTAAGATCAAAAGCATAGACTACTTTACCATCCACATCATGCATTTGTCTTTGATGCTTCAGCTCGACTTTTTCTTCTACTTGCAAATTTTTTATCGATTTTTTTGTGTCCATAACAGATACGGTAAAAGGTGACTCTTGGCAAATCAATCTATTTATAAAATATAATAATGATTCAACGTTGTTGGGATTGGGAGTATTAATGTTCCGTAGAAAGTGATGTTTGGGAGTACTAATTTTTAAAAATATTTGATCATTGTTAGTAAAGGTTAAAAAATGTATATTATGTTAAAATATGCATTGAAATTTTAAAATGACACTCTTTTTGTAACAAAAAAGTGCCAGAATGACACTTTTTAAAAAACGGAGGGAGTATTATATTAGGATTTGGTGTACGTATGTAAATAACATATATTTTCTCTATCTACCATTAAATGATAGAAGGTAACCATCAAATCCCAGCTCTTTTTATCTCTCTCCACTTGTTCTTTTACACAACTTCTACTACTTTATATCATTAAATGATGTTATCATTTACACAACATCTTGCGGTCTTTCTTTTACCTACGCACTCCTACACCTATACATCAATAGCAAATTCGTCATATTTATGTGTAAGTGACATTTCATATATGTTTCATATGTGATTTTTTTGTGCAATAAAAATTTAAAATGTGCCTTTTCATGAAATTTTCCCTAAATGATACAGGTAAGGTGAAATGATTTGGTGTCAAAACATACCCTTTCATGGACCATGTTTTGTGTTAATAATTTAGGTTTTGAACATATCCTTTTTGAAAGAAATTCCAAAAAGTGAACCACCACGTTTAACACATTCCAGAAACCAGCATTGTTCGAAATCTACTTTTAGGTTTTTAGGTTTTTTTGAAGTAAAGTGAACCAATGTGTTGATATTATGCCAAAAAAGATTGGTTCTATTTTAGTTTAATGAAATTGATTGTTATACTTCTTCTTGATTAACACCAATGGTGGAAAAAGAGAAACAAATGTATGTTTCCTAAGTATTTGTATTTTTTTTTTTAATCATGGATGACTCGGATAGTATCGTATTGAGGGTCTGTCCGACTTAAAAACACCCGATTAATTTTAGGAATAGACCGGCCTATAAAAAAACTTAGTCCACCAAATGTTCCACTGAACCGAAATCCAGATAACCACAACAGAACCAAGTTAAGTCAAAACAAACCTCACCAGAACTACCTAAACCTTGCAAGTTCAAACGTGAAAACATATCGAAAAGATCGAAGAAATCCAAGCTGACGAAATGCGGCTCCTTCCATGGCGAATAAGTCTATGTCACCAACCTAAGGTTCCTAGGAAACTAAACCGATAAGATGGAGGAAACCAAAAAAAAAACTGAATTTTCACACAAAACTTTCGGAAATAGCAATGCCGGAAAAACCCTAACTTGATGATGCCTAGATAAAATGAACAAAGATCCGACCAGATCTTTACGTGATGAGAAGAGAGTTAAGACATTGTTTTTAAAGTGTGTTAACTGATAAAATGAAACAAACGAAAAATCTTTAATTGACATCATCAGCCGCCGGCGACTAGCTTTCTACCCCTGCTTGCAGATTCATTCATATATAAAGGTTTGGTGTCTAATTTTTTAAAAATATTTTATAATTATTTTTTTCTTAACTTTGCTCTCACCAACTCCTCCTACCTTCTCTCCGCCTCTCTCGTTTACAAATACCCTCAAAAGCTCGACCCTTTATATCTCTCCACTGACCAACCCCCACCTTCTTCTCTAATGTCGATTCAGAGCTCCGCCGCCGCTATATCCTCCTCCGCCGCCGCCGCTGCTAGAGTCGAACTATACCCAGATTCAAAGAAGCCAATCGGGTCAATTCGTTTCCAACAACTTGGTCTCTCCTTCTCGTAAAGTTTCTTCTTTATTCTAATTTACAATTTCGTGACTTTTGATCACTATTCTGATTTGGCTGGTCTTATGCATTACTACTCCCTCTCAGGAATCTGAATCATTCCTCAAAATTTGGAATTTTGAATTCGAATTACCGTTTTAGAAGATTCCATGTAGTTGATTAAGGCCTCGTCTCTGTTACGTTTAGGTATTGTAAGTCAGGGAAGATTTCATCTAGAATCTGTGCCATGGCAAATGATGCAGAGACTCTGTCATCATCAGTAGATACCTCACTTAGCCCGCGTGTCAAATCCTTAAAACCTTCCAAGACTATGGTTATAACCGATCTTGCCGCCACTCTTGTTCAATCCGGTGTTCCGATTATAAGATTAGCTGCAGGAGAACCCGATTTCGATACACCCAAAACCGTATCTGAGGTTAATATATGCATTTCTCCACAGTGGTTTTTCCATGTTTATGTTCTGTCTCTCCTTCTGGTTTGTTCTGAATCAATTTGTTTCATATAGGCTGGGATCAATGCGATTCGAGAAGGTTTCACTAGGTATACGCTAAATGCAGGTATTACAGAACTTAGAGAAGCCATATGTCGGAAGTTAAAAGGTAAAAAATAAACACTTTTGGCTTTGTAATTCAATTATGTTGAATTGGAGTCAAAATGTTTGTATCCGTTTTTTTTCAGAGGAAAATGGATTGTCTTATGCGCCGGATCAGATCTTGGTTAGCAATGGAGCTAAACAAAGTATCTTACAAGCAGTGCTTGCAGTTTGTTCTCCTGGAGATGAAGTAATTACAACAAATCTTCTTTCGAGCTTCTTTTTGGTTTACTTTCGATGTGATTTTGTTTATAACAGTACACATGGTTTCTTTTGCCAGGTTATAATTCCTGCACCGTATTGGGTTAGTTACACTGAACAGGCGAGATTGGCGGATGCAACACCCGTGATTATTCCTACCAAGATTTCTGATAATTTCTTATTGGATCCAAAGGACCTCGAGTCCAAATTGACTGAAAAATCTAGACTTCTTATTCTTTGTTCTCCTTCCAACCCTACTGGATCTGTTTACCCCAAGAATTTGCTTGAAGAGATTGCACGGATCGTTGCTAAACATCCAAGGCTTCTGGTATTTTTTGCAATTCGATCTTTTTGAAATTTGTTTTGTTTTGTTTTTTTGCTAAACTGTTTAAGCTAAAAAAAAAAAAACTCTGGTTGTTTCATTTGTTTTATAGGTGCTATCAGATGAAATATATGAACACATAATTTATGCGCCAGCTACGCACACAAGCTTTGCTTCTTTGCCAGACATGTATGAAAGAACTTTGACAATAAACGGTTTCTCAAAGGTAAAGGTTTTCTCATTGAGTTGGCTTCTAATGTCAACCGATCAAATTCTATACTGATCATATGATATGTAAAGGCTTTCGCAATGACGGGTTGGAGGCTTGGATATCTTGCTGGTCCTAAACATATAGTGGCAGCTTGCAGTAAATTACAAGGCCAGGTATATACAAACATGTCTCTCTAAATCTTTTTCCCGAAAAAAGCCGCGAGCATGAAATGAAATCGGTTCTGGTTTTTGTTTAAAGGTTACTTCTGGAGCTAGTAGCATTGCTCAGAAAGCAGGTGTTGCTGCACTTGGATTAGGAAAAGCCGGAGGAGAAACAGTAGCTGAGATGGTGAAAGCATATAGAGAAAGACGAGATTTCTTGGTTAAAAGCCTTGGTGAAATCAAAGGGGTCAAGATCTCTGAACCTCAGGTGCTTCTCCTTCTTTCTTTGAAGCTATTACTAGCTAGTTTCTTCTTCTTCTTGATTGTTGACATTGTTTACTTGCAGGGAGCTTTTTATCTTTTCATAGACTTCAGTGCTTACTATGGAGCAGAAGCTGAAGGTTTTGGTTTGATCAATAACTCCTCGTCACTAGCATTATACTTTCTTGACAAGTTTCAGGTAAATTCCGGTCTCGATTGTTTCTTTACATTTGCGTTTGCTTTTACGTTTCCATGCTATAAAAGTATATTTGTTTACATTTTCGCCGAACTATAAACGCTAAAGTAAAAATAAACGGAAAGAGAAATATCTTTCGCGTTTACACTTCACAAAATATATTAAATGGAAAAATCCGAAAATGTTCCATTCTTAAAAAATGTGGGAAAAATATTCAAGACATAATCGCAAACGCAACAATTTGCTTTTACTTTTGCGTTTCAAACAATTAAGGCCTTAGTTATTTGCAGACTTATTAAAGTGTTCATACGTTTTGGGTCTGTGTTTGTTTTTAATAGGTTGCAATGGTTCCTGGTGATGCTTTTGGAGACGATACCTGTATTCGAATATCTTACGCCACATCTCTCGATGTTCTACGAGTCGCAGTTGAGAAGATCACGAAAGCCCTTGAGCCACTTCGTGCCACTGTCTCGGTGTAACGGTTCGGCCACAAAAATGTGTATTCGATCATGATGATGTTGTAAACTATATATCCACTTTGTCTCCAATCCGATAAAACCTCTTTGTCTACGTTTTGTTCTTTCCTTCAAGAACATTTTTGTTTTCTTCTAATAAACCACTGTCTTCATTGTAAATCATTTATTAGAAATAAAGATTGTTTGTGTTATTGTTATATGAATTTAGATCTGGATTATGTGAAAATATCAAGTCGATTCTGAAGAATTATTAGTAAATAGTTAGGTTGTGTTTGGTAGTTCATAGAAGGACAAAATAGCATAATGATATTTTTTCTTTATCAAAAACCAATGCAATTAATTCTCTTTTGAAGGCCAAAGATCGAACATATGAATATACCAAAGAGCTCTCCATAAGCACCTTTTTTGGTTTGTATAAAGAAAAATGCATATATTTTATTAAAATTATCTGGAACTTGTATTAAATTTATTGTTTACTTAGAAACATTAATATTGTATTTGAAAATAAATTTAACGACATATCAATTTCTATCTTAGTATTCTTTTACACTTCTTATTTATATTTACTAATTTAAATGCTAAAATTTTCATTTTCAAAATATTTACTAATTTTATTTTCAATTTTTGGTTTAAGATTTTTTTCTTTCCTTTTTAATTAGGACCTTTTATTTTTTCTTTTTTCAATTATGATCTAAAATTTTCATTTTCAATATATTTACTAATTTTTGTCTTTTGTTTACATATGATCTAATTTTTTTGTTTAGGATTTCCATTTTAGTATTTTTTTATTTTCAAAATATTTACTATTTTTCTTTTTTATGATCAAAATATTAACAAATTTTATTTTTTATTTTTATATTGACACGTGTAATCTAAATTAACAATGACATATATCGTGATTTGGTGAGTTATAATTTTGTCAACATATCGCACTCACGCTAAACACACACAATGACCGGTAGTTGATAGTACATCACGACCATCATACTAATTGACCTAGAAATTTCTCACACATTCACAGGGCCATCTCAAATTATTAGTGGGTCCTATTCGATTTTTATTAAATGTATATTTAATATAGTAAAATATATATTTTTAATAAATATGGACCCCTATAGTTAAAATTTTTTTAAAAAATATTTGTATTTCAATCGGGATTCTGTTCAACCACTCTACTTGATCCTCCACATTCAATTAGTGATTATCATTCATAAAGTAAACAGAAACAAAAAACAGTGAAAAAAGTAAACAGAAAAACACATAAGAAAATGAAAGGAGGACAAAGTATGTGTGGCTTGAAATGGATACAAGAGGTTGAAAGGACAAAAGAAAGTTTATTATTTGATTTATTAGAAGTGTGATTGCAAGTTGTTGATTTAATTAAAAATATGAATGTAAAAAATAGACTATGACTTAGTTATAAATTTTTATGATTAACCAAAAGAGTATTACATTCTGTCATATATCTAGACTAGTGTTTAGCTACTAAAAGAATGTAATTGAATAATTAATTACTAACAAACTTCCTAGCTAACCAATCAACATATTAACCGAGTGAAATAATTATTGGTTGATGCCATTATTTGCATTGCTGTTAAGGGGTGGATTTTCTACAAATAATTATTGTTTTACTACATCATAAAATTGACATGCAAGCAGATCCGTGATAGTATAAACTCAGACATAAAAACATTCAACTAGTTGTCAAAAAAAAAATCATCAACAAAAAAATGAAAAATTTGTTTCGTCATTTCTATTAGGACCACTCATGTTTACTCAAAATAAGTAAGAACCTAACTGATTTAAACACAGCGGATGTGGTTGTGGGAATTTGCGGAAGCGGGTGGTAGCGATTTCTAGTATTATTGGACAATTTATACGACTGGTAAAGCGGCTGGAAACGGATGCGTTTGCAGAACGTTTATAACTGATTTACAGCGGATGTGATAGCATATTTATATAAAACTACCAAAATACACGCAATATATAATTTATATAAAAATCAAAAATATATTATTATAAAAAATTAAAATTAGATATTTTAAATAAATTATAGAATAATTAAATAAAAAAATTTAAAAATATTTGGAACATTTTTTATATATACAATAACATTTTGTATAATTATTAAAATCAAAATTGAAATCAAAAATATATTATTATCAAATTATATATTTTACATAAATCATAGAATAATTACATAGTATTTTTACAATAACTTTTTTTATAATTACAAATTTATTTTAGTTTAACTAAAATATATTTCAAGTGTATATAATTTTATATGATAATATTCGATATAAAAAGTAAAATTTTTAAAATAACTTTTTTGTTGTAAATTTTAGTTTATTATTTAAAATAATATTTAAAAAAAAAAATATTTTTCAACCATCCGCAACCGTCTGCAACCGCAAATGCTCGTGAGAAAAAACTTTTTATTTAGATCGGTTCTAAACAATATAAAACGGTATGAAGTGATATGAAACGATTTCTGTGATTGTTGTCAAATGCTATCAACCGCAATCATCTGTAATTATAACGTTTGCAGATGGTAACGAATGAACCAATCAACCTCTAAATAACCCCACTTTTTGGCTTTTGCTTTAATTAACCACAAATCACGCTTTTTGGTTTGTGGTCACTGCTTCTCCCTGCTGCCTTATTTTTGTCATTTAAATTCACTGACTCCTCAATTATTCACGACTCTCAATTATTCACGACTCTCTGACAATGACGTTTCCAACCCTCATGATTTAATGATCACGAATTCACGATAGTACAATATTCACCATTTAACATATAACAACATATACGTACTTAGACCATACACACTATAAGTTTTAGATAATACATAATCATTGGAAATCTTTGATTTATCCTGATTATAAATGGTAGTCTAATGCTTATATATACGAACAAATTTAACTATTTTGCAATAAGTGTACTCATGATAAATGGTTTCACGTATGATTTCACGACTAACATTTTTTCTAGAACACTTTGGCTGATGTGAGGAAATTCTACGTGAACTACGTTTACAATTGACAACTTATTTTGTAACATACGAAATCATCCAAAGCATTCTACTTGTAATGTGCTAATATATAACGAGTTGCATTGTCTGGAAATCAATCCAACATCATGGAAAATCATTATAATTTGGTATTTACTTTGTAAAATTACATGCAACTAGATTTTTTTCCAAAACAAATTAGACCATGAACGACAAATATTTTATCCAAGTAGTCATATTTTGGACCCTCTACTCTAGGCTCTAAAATTTTAAAATTGGTCGCTACCTTTACCCGTTTACCGTTAACGGAGCGTCAAACTCGCTCACGCGCCATCACCAAACGTGACACCACATCTTTGCCACGTGTCCATCCAACAAAACCTAAATCGCGCGTGGCGTCCACGCCTTTCGAGGTGGCGAAACTCCGTCGTTTTAACAGCTTCCTCATCCCTCGGGGTCTTCGAGTGCCTTCACAGAAAAGAAAAAAAAAAGTGTTGGACCCACCCAGATGAGAAAGCAACGACAACAAGACTTGTCTTCACGAAGATCACGCCACGTGTATGGACCCAGCTTCCAACGTGTCTCTCACATTCTAGCTTCACCCACACGTGTGAACCACACACGCGTGGCTTAGCGGCTCTCTCTAGGATATAGTTGTGGGCTCGGTCGCTACTGAGCCAACCATCTCCATTCGCTTGTGGGAAAGGACCATCGAAACACTGACGAACCGCCACGTGTCCTTCCCTCTCTGCGCCCCGTCTATATAATATCGCTCTTGTTCGTCGATTCGAGATCACAACCAAACACAGAGCTCAAAGAAAAACAGAGAGAGAGAGAAAATGTTCATCGAGAGCTTTAAGGTGGAGAGCCCAAACGTGAAATACACAGAGAATGAGATCCATTCGGTGTACGGTTACGAAACAACACAAGTCGTCCATGAAAACCGTAACGGTTCTTACCAATGGATCGTGAAGCCAAAGACTGTCAAATACGATTTCAAAACAGACACTCGTGTCCCCAAATTAGGGTAATCTTTAATTTACCCCAAAAAAGTTTGAATTTTTAACTTGTTTTCTTCATTTTCCCGACATGATTTCATCTGGGCCGGTGTTAAAATCCCGAAATTTGACGCACATTTTTCGATTTTGACATTTTTGGTGATTAGGGTTATGCTTGTTGGTTGGGGAGGAAACAATGGTTCAACTCTAACCGCTGGTGTGATTGCTAACAAAGAGTGAGTAACACTTTGATTCTCTGTTCCGATTAGATTTTCGTTGAGATTAATAAATTGGCAAAATTTTGTGAAGAGGAATCTCGTGGGCGACTAAAGACAAAGTGCAACAAGCCAATTACTTTGGTTCACTCACTCAAGCTTCTTCGATTCGTGTCGGATCTTACAATGGGGAAGAGATCTACGCTCCTTTCAAGAGTCTCCTCCCGATGGTGAATCCAGATGATGTTGTGTTTGGTGGTTGGGACATAAGTGACATGAACTTAGCAGACGCCATGGCTAGAGCCAAAGTCCTTGACATTGATCTTCAGAAACAACTCAGACCTTACATGGAGCACATGATCCCACTTCCTGGAATCTACGACCCTGATTTCATCGCTGCGAATCAAGGGTCACGTGCCAATAGCGTGGTCAAAGGTACCAAGAAGGAACAAGTCGATCAAATCATCAAGGACATGAGGTAATAACATATAACCATACTGTCCACACACACACACACACACATATATATATATATATATATATATATATATATATATATGTAGAGTTGTTTGTTAGTTGGTGTATTGATTGTGTTTGTGTTTTGGTATGATGGAATCTTTTTAGGGAGTTTAAGGAGAAGAACAAAGTGGATAAGTTAGTTGTTCTTTGGACAGCCAATACAGAGCGTTACAGCAATGTGATTGTTGGGCTTAACGAAACGATGGAGAATCTATTGGCTTCTGTTGAGAAGGACGTGTCTGAGATCTCTCCTTCTACGCTTTACGCCATTGCTTGTGTTCTTGAAGGCATCCCTTTCATCAATGGGAGTCCTCAGAACACCTTTGTTCCGGGACTTATCGAATTGGCTATATCGAGGAATTGTTTGATCGGTGGGGATGATTTTAAGAGTGGTCAGACTAAAATGAAATCTGTTTTGGTCGATTTCCTTGTTGGAGCTGGTATCAAGGTAAAAGAAAGAAAGATTGCTTGTCAAGTAAACCTAACTTGGTTCTTTCTTGTTAATGAAGAAACCGGGTGATTGATCTGTTTTTTTGTTTTTGTGGCAGCCTACTTCGATTGTGAGCTATAATCACTTGGGAAACAATGACGGCATGAACCTCTCAGCGCCACAGACTTTCCGCTCTAAGGAGATTTCGAAGAGTAATGTCGTAGACGACATGGTGGCTAGTAATGGCATCCTCTTTGAGCCCGGTGAACACCCTGACCATGTCGTTGTCATCAAGGTTTGATTTGGAATCAGCATCCAGAGTCATCAATTCCTTTTTACCCTCATTTCAAAGTCTTAAATCTTGCTATTTTTCTGAATGTTTTGCAGTATGTACCGTATGTTGCGGATAGTAAAAGAGCAATGGACGAGTACACGTCCGAAATATTTATGGGCGGGAAAAACACAATAGTGATGCATAACACTTGTGAGGATTCTCTTTTGGCTGCTCCAATAATCTTGGATCTCGTTCTTCTCGCTGAACTCAGCACCAGGATCCAATTCAAAGCCGAAGGAGAGGTTCGTATTCCTTTATTTAGTACTCGAGCAACCCTGATATCGCTTTAAAACCGATTTTTTCATGTTGGGATCTTTTATATTTCAGGGAAAGTTTCACTCTTTCCATCCAGTAGCTACCATACTCAGTTACCTCACAAAGGCACCTCTTGTACCGCCTGGAACACCGGTAGTGAATGCTCTGTCTAAGCAGCGGGCGATGCTGGAGAACATTCTTAGGGCCTGTGTTGGGCTTGCACCGGAGAATAACATGATCATGGAGTACAAGTGAAGGACGCAGATGAAGAAGCAGAGGGACGTAAGACCTTAGGATATGAAGACTTATATGCTCAATTGTTTCGTTTATATATATCATATTGTGTATATTATATGAATGTGTGTGAGAGAGAGAGATGATATGAAGAAGCTTTAGGGTTAATTTGTGTGATAAGGATCAGGTCAGTTTATTTGGTGAGAAGATTGATTAGCTTAAGCTTTTGGATCAAATGTGTAAAAGACTTGAGTAACTATGTTTGTGCCTCATTGTATTATACCAAATTTATTTTCTATGAATATGTATGGGTTTCCTTAATCACTGTTCCATATTTATATATTTATGAATCTTCATCAATCAGAGACAACAATAAAAACAAAAAGGGGCAGAAGAACCTTGAAGAAACTCATGAAATGTCCCAAGCATAAGCTTGGTATTGTCTAGTTTTGTGAAAAACAGAAGAATTAACACATAGCGAGTGAGTCCATTAATGCACGTGATCAAGAACTACCTGCAGAAACCATCATGAACTCGCCTTCGCACACCAACGAGCCTCCCACATAAGCTTTACCTTCCATCTTAGCAAGTCCGAACCGTTTCTGGAACTTGAGAAGAGTCATCCTCATGACCAGTGTATCTCCTGCAATCACTGGTTTGCGGAATCTCACTTTATCAATACCGGCAAAGAAGAAGTTATCTCGAGAGCCTCCTACTTCGGGCTGCAGCATTACTATACCTCCCACTTGCGCCATTGCCTGCAACACGCAAACTCGACTTTTCAGTAAGGTGATCTTCAAGTCCTTTTGAGACATTATACTCACTTGGACCAAAAAGACCGATCGTTCATCTATCCAAATTCAGAATCCAAAACCTATATATCAAAGTTGCATCTCTCCACTTTCATCATTGGCTGTGATACACAAACCACAAAAAGACCATTCCTTTACCAATCGGATGAAGATCTCACACTAATTTATCAGGATTCAGAATCCAAAACCAACATCAAACTGGCAGATCATTAACCAAACCCATCTTCCTCTAAAAGTGTAGAGAATCCTCAAACATTAGAGCATTTTTCATAGGTTCACAACAGCTAACATTTCAATTAAAACCACATAGAGAATTGGAAGGTCTATGGGCTTTTTGAAAGTTTGCAAATTTAAGCTTATTACCTCAATCATTAGAACACCAGGCATGATGGGTCGGTCAGGGAAATGTCCAGGGAAGAAATTGTCATTGATTGTGACATTCTTAATAGCTACAGCAGAAACACCAGGCGTATACTCGATCACTCTATCCACCAGCAGAAACGGAAACCTAAAATCGAAGAAACATGTCAAATCCCAAAAAGGATTAAAATTCAAACAAAAACTTATCAACTCCTCAAAAATCGAAGCTTTTTTCATTCACCTGTGAGGCAATATCTCTCTGATCTTGTTAATGTCCATTACCGTTGGAAATGCTGGGAATTCTAGAGATTAGAGAGAAGAGACGAATTAGTGGGAGAATTGAAATGTCGAAAAACATGAGAAATCGAGAAAAATCTTACTGAGTTCGATTGGAGTATCTTTTTCGGATGAGATGTTATCGCCATTGTTGGAACAACGAAGCGCGAGGGAATTGGATCGCTTGTTGGGTAGGAGAGAAACAGAATGAGATCTGGAGGAGGAGGAGAGATGGAGAGGGATTCTAGGCTGATTATGATGATGACTCAGTGAGTCAGAGCCCAAGAAGAGGACCGAGTTGGAAGTAGTAGCCATTACCAAGTGAAAGCAAAAGAGAGAATGTGAGATGTTTTGCAGACGAAGAAGCGGAGAGTCCAATGGTGGTGCAATCTGGTTTAGTAAACAAACTATATTTAAAATGTACAACCATTATCGAAAGGCCCATTAGCTCAGTTGGTTAGAGCGTCGTGCTAATAACGCGAAGGTCGCAGGTTCGAAACCTGCATGGGCCAACTGATTCTAAGTTTTTTCCTTCTTTTACAAGGGGAATTATTATGATTCTTATGTTGCCAAGGATTTTCCAGGAGTTTTGAAGATTTGTTGGTGAAGCGGTCTCGTCTTTTATTGAGTTTATTTTTTATTTTTATTTAAAGACTTAAATGTTTCATTCCAGAGGAAGAATAAGATTACATAAATTTAGCAATGAGATAATTGCAGATAATGTATCAACTACGAGTATACGACAATAGCAACAACAACTACGAGTATACGACAACAGCAACAACAACAACGAACACGTTCGAAGCAAAACGTAGAAAATAATCTAATCCCAGTTTTGCTGCTCCTGTTGGACCAATTAAAATCAAATTTAATTAAAATTTTATGGACCAAATTAATTAAAAAATTAATTAGTAAAATGTGAAGAGAAATGGACAAATGATAAATCATTTGGGCCTAAGAATTTAAGTGTGTTTTATCATTTGTCCCACATTGCTTAGATTATAAAAAATCAAATGATATATAAGAGAGGACACACACTTCTATGTTCAAAAGTGTGCATCTAGAAAGAGAGATGGCTAAGCCACACGCGCACGCCGCCGCCGTTCGCTCGGCACGTGGCTCGGCTCTTGGCTCTAAGATGATCAGATTCTTTTTGGTCAATGTCAACACGTTTTGAAATCAAAATATTTCTCCTTTATTGCAGAATCATAATGGCTATGTCTTGCGCTCCACGTCCTGATATCACGCCTTGTGATTAATGCCCACGATCTGCGTCCTGTCTTTATGATAGAGGAGCTGATCACCTCTCTTGTCTATATATACAAGCCTCAATCTCTTATCATTCTTCACTCACTCATCTCTGAAACATCAGAAAGAAAAAAACTCCAGCAATCTCTCTCTCTCTCTCTCTTTTTTTTCCAGTAAGTGTCTCGAGAGTATAGCGTAGATTCTTGGTTCGTAGATTCTATAGTCGAGTGTCGCGACTATAGTCTCACACAGTTTTATCCTAGGATTCAGAATCTCACAGATCCGCCACACTACGGGAGATTTTATGAATTAAGGAGAGAGATCATATCTCGACTCTGTGTTCTTTTAAATCGTTTATATATATATATATATATCGTTTATATTCTCCTTAATTCGCTTTTCTTCAATCTGGTTTTTTCGGTTCCTACAATCTTAATTCATAAAAATCCGCTTCCTGCTTATAGCTTGAATCGGATTGAGAATTGCGATCTGTTTTGTAAACGATTTCAAAAAACGTTTAAAAAAAAAAAAATTCTTTCTTATTTATGTCTGAAACAGTTCTGCAAACGTTTTTATAACGATTTCGCGGAAGGTTTCAATCTAATCTGAAATTTTTTTTTATTAATCTGTAAAATTCATAAACGATTTCCGTGAAGGCGTTTGGGCGAGTTTCGCGAAACGTTTCTTGAATATTTTCTGGGAAACAAACCTTCTGGTTAAATTCCACAGAATTATATAGTGATTAAAACGCTTTATAAAGCTATCACTTTCACTTATCGTTACTGATTCTGTTTATCTTCTGATACAGATCATGACTACCGGTGCTGACAACGTTCTCTCGGGAATAGGATCCAGTGCGTTGACGCCCCAAATCGGGGATGATCTTCCATTGCAAACCTCTGTGCCTTCCCTCGCTGCCATCACTCTAGATAAGTTCGATGGGACCAACTTCAAGTCGTGGCAGAAAAAGATGCATTTCTTTCTAACCACACTGAAATTGGAGAAGTATCTCACGGAGAGCAAACCTGTTTTGCCTTCTGACAATACTGATCCCCGAGCTCTGGCTAGTGTCGAGGCATGGAACCATGGAGACTACTTTTGCCAAGGCTACATCCAGAACCGCCTGGTTGACCAGTTGTACAACGTGTACAGTGAGTTTTCAACCTCCAAGGCTCTCTGGAATGCTCTGGATATGAAGTACAAATCTTTCAATGTGGGCTCTGGAAAGTTTGCTGTTGCGAAATTTCTGAACTACAAAATGGTGGATTCAAAACCCATCATGGAGCAAGTTCATGAGCTCCAAATGATTATCCAAGAGATATCCGATGAAGAAATGAAGATCTGTGAAACCTTCACAGTGAATTGTTTCATCGAGAAGTTACCTCCTAATTGGGTGGACTTCAAGAACTATCTCGATCATAAGCAAAAGGCTTTGACTTTGTCATACTTGATATCCAGGCTGCAAAATGAGTCTCTCAAGCGAAAATCCATCACGAATGCCACTCATGATGCTAATGTAGCGGAGTATAAGAGGAAGGGAAAATGCAAGTTTGTTCCCAACAAACTTGTGCAGAACAAGATCCCTCCTCAGACTTCCACGGCCTTCAAGAAGCAGAGATTCCCGAAGAAATTTGCAGGGAAGTGTACCTACTGCAACAAGAAGGGGCATTTGGCTTCTGAATGTCGTCGAAAGGTCAAGGACGCTCAAGCAAACCTGACCGAAGCTGACATGTGCGCGGTGGTCACGGAAGCTAACATGGCTGAGGAAAACCTTAAGGAATGGTGGTACGACACCGGTGCCACTACCCACATATGCATCGATAAGACGATGTTTAGCACCTATCAAAAGAGTAAGGGTGATAATCAGCTCAGGATGGGGAACGTGTCAAAATCCAAGATTGAAGGCATGGACAAAATCGTGTTAAAGATGACTTCCGGCAAGGAACTCACTCTGAAAAATGTGAAACACGTGCCAGACATGAGGAAGAACTTGATCTCAGGGACCATATTGGGCAAGCACGGATTTGCCGCCAACTACGAGTCCAACAAGATGATCATCAAGAAGCATGGTATTTTTGTAGGCAAGGGTTATGAAAAGGACGGACTTGTCAAAATGTGTGTTCAGACAGTCCTCCATAACAATAATGTAACCACTTCCAAAGTTTCAATGAAAAAGAAACAAGTTGCTTATTTGACTAAATCTGATAACATTTGGCATGAACGATTATGACATGTGAATTATAAATCCATACAAAGATTAATTAATTTGAACCTAATTCTGAAATGAAAAATAAACAAAGACAAATGTGAAATTGTGTACAAGCAAAACTTACAAAAACACCATCACCTCATGTTGAAAGAACAATCGAACCTCTCGGTTTAATACACACAGATTTGTGCGACTTAAAATTTGTACAAACAAGAGGTGGTAAAAAGTATTTTGTAAACTTCATAGACGATTGTACAAGATACTGCTATGTATACATATTACGTAGCAAAGACGAAGTCTTGGAAAAATTCAAAGAATACAAGACCGAAGTCGAAAACCAACTTGAAAAAACTATTAAAATAGTTCGAAGTGATAGAGGAGGTGAATATGATGGACCTTTTAATGCATTCTGTACTGAAAAAGGTATTATCCATCAAACCACTGCTCCCTATTCACCAGAATCCAATGGAGTTGCGGAACGAAATAACCGTACTCTAAAAAAAATGATGAATGCAATGTTACAGGAATCTGGGTTAGCCCAGAATCTGGGGGGGGGGGGGAAGTTTTGCTCACCATAAACTATATCCTTAACAAAATTCCTCACAAAGTCACTGGTAAAACACCATATGAACTTTTGAAAGGTAATGTACCTTCGTACAAATACCTCAAAGTGTGGGGGTGCCTCGCAAAAGTCGCAGTACCACCTCCTAAAAAGGCCGCAATCGGACCTAAAACCGTTGATTGTATATTCATTGGATATGCACACAACAGTAGTGCTTATCGGTTTCTGGTTCATAAATCAGACATACCGGATATTCATGTAAACACAATCATGGAATCAAGAAATGCATCTTTCTTTGAATACATGTTTCCTTGTAAGGATAAACAAGGGTCAAAGCAAACTCGTGAAGAAAGAGATGCAACGACCTCTGTAAATGAGGCAAGCACTTCTGGGACATCATTTAATGATATAGAAGAAGTGGAAGATGAACCTAGACGTAGCAAAAGAGCTCGTAAGGAAAAATCTTTCGGTGAAGATTTCTTAATGGTCTTTCTCCTCGAGAATGAACCAAGAACATACACCGAAGCCATGTCTACACCAGACGCACCTTATTGGAAGGAAGCCGCCAATAGTGAAATGGACTCGATTATGCAACATCATACTTATGAGTTAGCCGAGTTACCACCATGTTTTAAACCGCTTGGCTGTAGATGGATTTTAAAAAAAAAATTGAAAACCGATGGCATAATTGATAAGTACAAGGCTCGCCTTGTGGTACAAGGATTCCGACAAAAAGAAAGTTAGGATTTCTTCGATACCTATTCTTCGGTAACGAGAATAACTTCAATTCGAATGCTGATAGGAATAGCAGCATTACGAGACCTCGAAATCCACCAGATGGATGTAAAAACTGCTTTTCTAAATGGTGATTTAGAAGAGGAGATTTATATGAAACAACCCGAAGGTTTTGTAGTCCCCGGACAAGAACACAAAATCTGTCGACTTGTGAAGTCTTTATATGGACTTAAAAAAGCCCCAAAACAATGGCATGAAAAATTTGACAACGTCATGATGTCAAATGGATTTCACATTAATGAATGTGATAAATGCATATACATCAAAATTACACCTAATGCGTATATTTTGCTCTATCTATATGTAGATGACATGCTTATTATTGGGAGCAACAAAGATATTATCCAACAAACTAAGAACATGCTTAGTGGACAGTTTGACATGAAAGACATGGGTCTCGCAGATGTCATTCTAGGGATAAAAATCATACGAAGGTCTGACGGAATAACTCTGTCTCAAGATCATTATGCCGAGAAAATCCTATAGAGGTTCAAAAACCACTCTATTGGGACAGCAAAAACTCCTTTAGACTTGCAACTTAACTTGTCAAAAAATACGGGTGAAGCAATTTAACAAGTGGAGTATGCTCGGGTTATCGGTAGTCTTATGTACTTAACCAATTGACTCGACCCGATCTAGCACATGCAGTCAATAGACTGAGCCGCTACACAAGTAATCCAGGCAAACAACACTGGAAAGCCATAGCAAGAGTTTTAAACTACTTGAGATACACTAAAAACTATGGCTTGCACTACGGTAAAGATCTGGCAGTTTTGGAAGGATACAGTGATGTAAACTGGATATCCGACTCCAAAAACTCTAAATCCACAAGTGGATATGTCTTTACACTAGGCGGTGCAGCAGTGTCCTAGAAATCTTCCAAACAAACTCTGTTGGCTAGATCAACTATGGAATCTGAATTTATAGCATTAGACAAAGCTGCAGAAGAAGCAGAGTGGCTTCAAAATTTTCTGGAAGATATCCCCATGTGGGAGAAACCAGTCCCGGCACTACGTGTACATTGTGATAGCCAATCGGCTATTGCACGGGCACTGAACACTCTTTACAATGGTAAATCTCGTCATATCCGGAGACGATATAAAACCATTCGACACTTGATCTCAACTGGTGTAATCACAGTAGACTACATAAAATCGGCAGAAAACCTAGCTGATCCGTTTACTAAAGGTTTGCCAGGACATCAAGTAATTAAATCATCAACAGGAATGGGTTTAAAGCCTATGAATTAAAGAGAAAGTTTTGATGGAAACCCTACTTACATGACTGGAGATCCCAGAAAATAAGTTCAAAGGGACAAGTAATTCAAACTAACTCTACTTACAAGCACTGAAAATTACCCAGTTCCTAAGATGATATACAGTGCTACATGTATAAAAAGGATAAGTGTTGCTTTTAATGATATTGACCATAGTTTTGATATATTCGTGGAGTATTACAGGATACTTCATAAAACAAAGACTAATGACATATCACCTAGTGAGTGAGAAAAAGACCGTTTCTAGGAGAATGAACGAAAGTCTATATTCTCTGAATTCACCCATGATACCAGACATGTTCAATGCCAAAATGAACACAATAGAGAACTAAGTTCTACGAGAAAATGAAACTGGGTTATGACTGTTGTCTAGGTTTACACAAAAATCCGGATGGTTCAAGACATCATGTTCACCATCTGGCCAAGTAAACCCGACAGATATTAACAATGAGTGGTTCAAAGCTGAAAAATGCAATCATCTCAGACACAGTGATTTTTCGCTTATACTCTCAAAAAGTCCGTCTGTCTAGTCTAGTCAGTCTAGTCAGTAGAGTCCTTCGAGTCTGTCAAAATCTTCTTTTGATTAGAGTTATTTCTATTCATGTGGGGGATTGTTGGACCAATTAAAATCAAATTTAATTAAGGCTTCATGGGCCAAATTAATTAAAAGATTAATTGGTAAAATGTGAAGAGAAATGGACAAATGATAAACCACTTGGGCCTAAGAGTTTAAGTGTGTTTTATCATTTGTCCCACATTGCTTAGATTATAAAAAATCAAGTGATATATAAGAAAGGACACACACTTCTATGTTCAAAAGTGTGCACCTAGAAAGAGAGATGGCTAAGCCACACGCGCGCGCCGCCGCCGCTCGCTGGGCTCGGTACGGCACGGCACGTGGCTCGTGGGCATGTGGCTCGTGGATCGAGGGCTTTATATTTGGCACTTGAGCACTTGGGCTCTAAGATGATCAGATTCTTTTTGGTCAATGTCAACACGAAAGTCAACACGTTTTGAAATCAAAATATTTCTCCTTTATTGCAGAATCATAATGGCTCTGTGTCTTGCGCTCCACGCCCTGACATCACGCCTTGTGATGAATGCCCACGATCTGCGCCCTGTCTCTATGATAGAGGAGCTGATCACCTCTCTCTCTCTTGGCTATATATACAAGCTTCATCTCTTCTCATTCTTCACTCACTCATCTCTGAAACATCAGAAAGAAAAAAACTCCATCAATCTCTCTCTCTCTCTCTTTTTTCTAGTAAGTGTCTCGAGAGTATAGCGTAGATTCTTGGTTCGTAGATTCTATAGTCGAGTGTCGCGACTATAGTCTCACACAGTTTTATCCTCGGATTCAGAATCTCACAGATCCGCCACACTGCGGGAGATTTTATGAATTAAGAAGAGAGATCATATCTCGACTCTGTGTTCTTTTAAATCGTATATATATATATATATAAGAAAAGAGATCATATCTCGACTCTGTGTTCTTTTAAATCATATATATATATATCGTTTATATTCTCCTTAATTCGCTTTTCTTCAATCCGGTTTTTTCGGTTCCTACAGCACCTACTAAAGAATCTAACACATGGACTCAGATTCTCCAGTCACAATGTGCTTCTTCTTCAATCTTCTTTCTTGGGTTACAATAACAAATCCTTTCCCAAGCTTATTTACATATAAATCACAACTCTGCAAATTGTTGAATGGCGTGTTGTGTCTCTTTATACAACTTCCACCGCATTATAAAAAGGCCAGATAAATACCAACTTTTCTTCTTCTTGTCTTCAGAGAACATACTACTAATACGATCGGAAATCTGTAAGAATGTGAAAGTAACCACCTTTACAGTTTTGATTGCTACTGCCTCTCGTTTCGTTTTAAGCGCAAACCACTTCCACCGTGAGTTTCTTCATCACATTTGGACACGAATCTCCACCAAACATCTCAGGTGTTACAGTTACAGAACACCAATTCTGCCCAACACAAAGTCTGTTGAAAGCATCATCTCAGGTGCTACAGTTATAAAAAGGTCTTGCCTTAGTTTAGGTGATTGTTTTCGTTCGGTTTGTATTTTGTGGTATCGTTTGTCTTACTTTTTAGGGTTGGTATCCAGCGAAAACATTGTTTTTCTGCTGGCTTAGTCTCCGGAAACTTTTTATGTCCGCTGGTTTTATGTAATCCAAATTGATAATCAAAATTCCGATGAACAAAAAAAAACATGGCCTTGTTTATCACCGCTTTATTCATAGTATTAATATCTAATACAGCAAAGTGGTTATCTCCTTTGTTGTATCATGATCTTGTAACTGATCAAATTATATAAAATATTAGATTTAGGATCTGCATATATGCGGTTTTATAATTTATTATTTTATAATCTATGAAAAAGAAACTAAACACGAAAAATAGTAAAATAAATCAGATCACCCGTAATTTTTTTTTGAAAACTCTAATATAAAACCACTAATTAAGAAGTCTAACACTTATTTATTTATTTTGATTCTTTTATTATTTTATTTCCAATTTAATTATACAACATATTTTAAAATAATTAATTTTTTATATTCCCATTTGAATTAGGTTTACTTTTTACTATGTTCTACTCATGCATCTATTTTTTGCATAATTTTGATGAATTGATTATCATACTTCTATTTGAATCATTGTTACTCTTCCAATATTTTATAACCCGTGAAAACCAAAAAAACAAACACGAAAAAGTGGAAACAAATACGATCACCCGTGAAAATAAATTAAATAGGACTGAAAAAATTGATGTGAAACCACTGATAGAAAAACCTAACACTTAATTATTTATTTTGTTCTCCTATTTTTCTTATATTATTTTATTTTAAAATATTTTTGTTATATTTTTCCATATAATTAGCTTTATCTATTCCTATTAGAATTTATGTTTACCTTTTATTTGTAGTTACAAAAATCTTGACGAACTGATTTTCATATTGATATTTAAATTAGATCTATTCATTTTTAATCATATTTGACGTTTATTTTCCTTTTTTAAATCGACATATTATCTTTCTTTTGATGAAAAACGAATTATTAGTATTTCATCACTTAATTTCTTATTTTCAATAATTTTCACAACATGGAAAACTTTCAATATAATGTTTTTTCTCAAACATCAATTTTGTAAATTTTACGCGTCCACATAATGGTAAGGCAAAAAAAAAAAAACTCACAATATATTACAATTTATAATGGTATCAGGTTTTTTATTTTGCTTGTATTGATATTTAAATTAGATCTATTCATTTTTAATCATATTTGACGTTTATTTTCCTTTTTTAAATCGACATATTATCTTTCTTTTGATGAAAAACGAATTATTAGTATTTCATCACTTAATTTCTTATTTTCAATAATTTTCACAACATGGAAAACTTTCAATATAATGTTTTTTCTCAAACATCAATTTTGTAAATTTTACGCGTCCACATAATGGTAAGGCAAAAAAAAAAAAAACTCACAATATATTACAATTTATAATGGTATCAGGTTTTTTATTTTGCTTGTGTTCTTAGATTTTTTAAAATAGATAAAAAAATTTGATACGTGTCAAAATCTAATTGGAAATATTTTTACATATGTCGAAATCTGATCGACTGGTTGACACGTGTCGCAATCATGTTAGTTACAAAGTTGACGCATCAAATTTTTTTTTGATAAAATCTTATTCGGAATCTAAATTATTAGCAAAAATATATATAAAAAATTAATTTATTTTTGTAATTTAATTCAAAAATATAATGGTATTACGTTTTTTCAAATAGAAAAATTATTTCAAAATGAAAAAAACTGAAGAAAAAAAAACAGATCATTTATAAAAGTAATAAATAAGATTCAGAATTCCGATGCGAAACCACCGATAGAGTAGTCTAAACAGTAATTTATTTAGTTGAATTCGTTTTTTCTATTATTTGGCTTTAATTAGATTTTATCATATTCTTTAATATTTATGTTTTGACGATTCCTATTTGAATTATGTTTACTTTTTATTATTTAGTTATATATATATATATATATATATATATATTTAGATCTACCGATTAGCAAAAAGAAAATTTATGAAACAATTAAAAAAAAAAATAATGAAAAACGACTTATAAGTATTTCATCACTTAATTTTTTATATTCTATAATTTTCACAACATGGAAAACTGTCAATATAATTTTTTTCTCAAACATCAATTTTGTAAACTTTACCGCGTCCACATAATGGCAAGTCAAAATAAAAAAACTCACAATATATTACAATTTATAATGGTATTAGGTTTTTGATTTTGTTTGTGTTATTCGATTTTTTTAAATAGATAAAAACTTGTGATAAGTGTCAAAATCTAATTAGAATTTTTTTTTACATATGTTGAAATCTGATCGACTGGTTGACATGTGTCGCAATCATGTTAGTTACAAAGTTGACGCATCAGGTTTTTAATAATAAAATCTTATTCGGAATCTAAATTATTAGCAAAAACAATTATAAAAAATAAATTTAGTTTTAAAATATAATGGTATTACGTTTTTTAAATAGAAAAACTATTTCAAAATGAAAAAAAACTGAAGAAAAAAATCAGATCACTCATAAAAGTAATAAATAAGATTCAGAATGCCGATGTGAAACTACTGACAGAGTAGTCTAAACATTTATTTATTTAGTTGGATTTTATATATATATTATTTGGCTTTAATTAAATTTTATCATATTTTTTTAATATTTATGTTTTTACTATTCCTATTTGAATTATGTTTACTTTTTATTATTTAGTTACTCATATATATATATATAGATCTACTAATTAGCAAAAGGAAAATTTATGAAACAATTTTTTAAAAAAATTAATGAAAAAAAATTTGTATTCATGTTTGTAATATAATTCAAAGTTATAATGGTATGTATTATGTTTAGAAAAAATAGATAAGACTATTTTGACATTTGGCAAAATGTAATTGGAAATTTTTTTTACATGTGACAAAATCTGATAGACTAATTGACACGTATCGCGATCAAGTTAATTACAAAATTTGACGCATCAAATTTTATATAATAAGATATATTTAGTTGAAAAAAATAAAATTTGAATTAACAAATAATGTAAACCAAATAATGATAAATTTTCTTAGTACAAATATCAAGATTAAGGCTCTGTGAATTTTCTCCTCCAAAACCAATTAAGATTGAAGTTAAACCCTAAAATTCCAAGACGATATCTACCACTGTCACTTCCAACACCAATGAGTCACCGCGACCAAACAAATGATCTTCAATAGTTATCGTAGTTGCTTTCATCATTATCAAACGACATATCCAACGCTAAACCTAAATTGGGCAGTTCCATATTTGCGGTCTTTATTTTTATAAAATAAATTTGACATTTAAATTTTATATCGTTTTGATTTAGTAGCAAAAACGAAGCAGCCCTTTTTAAGAGGTCACGAGTTTAAACTTCAAAGTTGTTTTTCAATTTTTTTAATTTTCTAAAGTAAACCAAAATGTATTAAACATAAAACTAAACCAAAAAAATTAAGAAAACGAAAAAAAAAAAATCATAATTAAAACCTAATCACCAGAGACGACTTTGGAATTTTTTTTTGCCATCGCTTCTTCTTCTCTAATCTACTTCAGCTTTGCACAATTATATTGCCGGCGGCCAGTCTCCAGTCGAATCTTCGACTCTCTGCTGTGAGTTTTTCTCTAATTCCCTTATTAGCTTTTTAAATATTTGTTATGCGTTTGATGTTTTGTAGAGTTTCTAAAAATTGTCAACAAAATTATGTGATTTTAGGGAGAATTTGATGTTTGTTTTAGATACAGATGAGGAAGAAACATGATTTTGGTCTTATTAAATAATAATGAAACTTAATTGTTGTTTTGGAACCATCGAACTTCCAACAGATTGATCAACTAATCATGTTTAGTTTTTTTGGGTTTGTTTATTCACGGTGGCTTATCTATTTAACAAAGTATTTTAATTGAGTTTAAATAATTTTCACTATACTATAATTGAATTTGTATAATTTTAATTCAGTTATTCTACATTCATTTTTTTATCAACCACAAAATAAAATTAAAATTAGACCCTGGTTCCTTGAATGGTTGCCCAATAAAAAGGATAATGTTTATATACAAGAACTCTGACAATCTAAAGAGAGAAGAACATGCTAAACAATCATCCATTAAATTGAAAGTACGAGGGATCAAAGTCAGGAAGATTGTGCGAAGCACTCTAAACTTGTCTAATCCATTGACAAATGCATGCTAGACTTCTGGGATCTAGAAAAATTAACTAGTTTTGAGCAACTTGTCTCAAAGATCTGACAGTATGATTGACATTGCCCACAACAATGCTTACATCTCTGAATGGAGAGGAGATAGACTTCACCTAAGGCCTCGAGTGCCAAGCAGCAAAGTATGATCCCTATATGTGGAAATCCACCCCAAACTGGAAGTTAGATCTGAACTCTTCCATGATCCATCTATTTGCCACCTTGTAAAATCGGTAATTGTTGATCCTCAGACTCATATAACTCTGTTGTATGAGTTCTAATTAATTGTACTTGCTTCCACACTGCATGCTCGCTCATAGCATTATGTAGTATATCTGGAGGATCTGACTCTCTTCCTTGATAAACTTTTTTATTCATCGCTTTCCAAATGAACTACATGATCTCCAAACTGATCTCTTCATTGATTGTCCCGACTTCGGTTTCACCAAAGAAAGAGTCAAAATTAGAAGACACCAAACTAATCGGAAAAGTATCTCTATTCGAGGGTATCGATGATAAGGCCCAAATTTGTTCTGCAGGCATACATTCAAATAAAGCATGATTAACCGTCTCTTTCTCTGCTCCACACCTTTGAATATGGTGGAAACATTAATTCCATGTTGTTTTAACCCCGAAAAGACTGTCAACGACCCACTCAGAACATGCCATATAAAATGTTTATTTTTGCAGGGCATTGTAACTTTCAAGCATGTGATTTAAGTGCATTAAAACTTGGTTTACTAGCTTAGGTATCCCCTAATCCATGATTTCTTGACTGAGTTAACCAATATTCCGACTTCACGGTATATTTCCCAAACTTTGTAAAGTGCCAAATTAGAATATCATGTCTAAATGATGGACTGATAGCTACACTTCACACCATATGGATGTCCTTGGAATCCATATATTCCTTAAGAATAGGAATATGCCAATTTTTTGTTACAAGATTCATTAAATGATTAACCTTCATATTTGGATATAGGATACTTATTTTTTCTTTGGATGGTTTCAGATATTCATCTGGAATCCAAAAATCATTCTAAACAGAAATACTCATATCCGAACTCAACCTCATACTATTACTTTGTATCAAAAGATCCCTTATTGAGAAAAGACTTTTCCATCCAAAATACGAAGAATGAGCATTTTTTGCTTTCTGAAATATCTTTTTTTAAGTACCTTCTTTGTCAATTTATTCCATCAGAAAATTTTCTGTAATTCTACTGACTGACTTTTTTCTTACAACTTCAACTAACTGATTAATCCACGAGATTCCATAAAAAGATACGATTAATTTATGTGTCATTCGTTAACACTATTTTCTACCAAATTTTGCATGTTATCATTTACACCCAATATAATAAACAAACACCTAATATGGTTAACAAGTATATGATGTTTTTTCCTCCTTTGACTAATTTAAGAAATAATCGAATATTGGCTGGATCCAAAAATTAGGCTAGGGTCATGAACTCTCTAGCATTATTTTAGATTATCTCAACCATGAGTTGTGGTGACAGAGTTGACATTTCAAGATGTCAACTAGTTTTGATAAAATTTAATAACATAGCAAATAAAATTTAATATAAATGGTTATAGTTGTCTTTGTTGTGATGATTATAAATATCAACTAAGTATAATGTTTATATTAGTTGAAAAAGTACATTATTTTAATGAAAACATATTTTTTTTTTAAAACTAAATCTATGTATATATATTACTAGATATAATGGTTAGAGTTTTTTAAGTTGTTGTGTATGTTATGTGGCCGCTATAGTTAGAATTTTTATATGAGATTCAATATTTGATATGGGATCTATTCCGATCTGCTCCGAAAATTTGGATATCTAGAAAGTTAGGATGCAGATCAAGATAGAAAAATTTCAGATCTAGATATATTGATTTTAGGTTTGAATGTTCGAATCCGGTTCATTAAATATTTTAAAAATATATCAAAACATCTATTTTGCACCTATTATAGAATTTTATAAAAATTAACTTTATTTATTTTTATATTATATCAGATTTTATTTTCAAAAATATTATTTAAAACTTTGATTTTATGATTATTTTAGACAAATTTTATATTTTATATATTTTTAATTGTTTTTATTTTTAAAGATCCATATTAGAGGAAATCCTGAGGTTTGGGCAGATATTCGGTCTTCATATATCCAAAAATAACAAATCCAGATAGTTGTCGCAAGAATCAGACGGATCTAGATCATGATTTGATATTCTGAAATTCCAATATATATTGGAATCTTTTTCATCTCTAGCGGTTAATTACCTCGCTACAATATTATATGTTAATATATTTTTTTTGTCAACAACATGTAATATCGATATATGATGATTAAAATTTGGGTTGTAATACAATGAATATATTAAATCTAACCATTAAAAAATTTAAAGAGTCAATCGTGTTTGATCCGTCAAAAATGTTACCTCAATCTTTCAAAAGAACATTGTATTTACTTTAACTGACGGGAAGAATTATTTACATCGTTAAAGTTGCCAAATTAAACAAAAACACACATGAACATTTCTTTAGTCCCACGATGAATTTTCATGTTTCTGTCTTCTTGCATTCATATTTTCAACACTTTATGCAGTAGAATCAACTAAATGTGGGTAGTTTTACTGATTGGTTTACTTTTCAAATAAGATTACGTTTTAGAAACTAAGGTTCAAATTTTGCTTCGCAATAATTTATTTGAATTATGGTGATGAGATGTATGAACTTCGACCAATAACTCTTTAATAAACCAAAAACAAAAAAACAGTTGTCAAACATGTGAAGCAGCATAATTTAGTATTCTCTAAAATCGTTCGCAAGGATTCAAACATTTCATAAGGTGATTTAAGATTTCAACGTTTAAATCTTTGTACTAAATCGATTTTTGGATTTTAAAACTCAAAATTCGGTTTTATTCTTTAAAATTTGCAATCAAATAACAAAAAAAATGACCGGAATATGTAATCTAATGATTTGTATTAGCGTTGTTATTGTGTCACAAATCAGATTTAAATCTGAATTTGCACGTTGTTGGAAACAAATGAAAAAACAAAAATTCGACTCTATCAAATGACCATCAACGTTGACTTAATCAGGATTGTTTTGGCCAATAAACGAAAAAGTTAGTATTTAGTCGGTTTATAAAAGTATTCAACTATTCATGTTTTTCTTCTTCTAATTTGACAAATTTGAACTATTTTTTTCCTTTTAATAACAATCTTTTGAAAATGCACCACTTTAAACCTCATTAAATACTTTTATAAACTTCAAGATATTTATTTTTCTATAATATAAAATTTATTCAATAAAAAATACTATTTACAAGTAGATGTAACATTTTTAAATGTAGAAAACAAAAAACAATGTAAGAATTGAAGCTGAAATTGGCCACTGAGAGGCAGATAGTAGCTACTAAAGCTTCATCTTTTCGTGGATAAACAATGCATAAAATAACTATCACATTGGTGGTTTCTCATCGATTTAATAACAATTAATTTATTTCGGATTGACTTATCAATGGAGCGAACGAGCTACAAATATAGAAAGAGAGAAAAGCCATGGAGATCGCTGGTTTCTTTTTTTCTAAATATGGTATAGAGCAGTTTAAAAAGTGAGTTTCAAAAGAAACATAGACTTTCCATTCATAGTTGACGATGTGAGCTTCTTGATGAGGGAATCCCAATTCGTTGTGTACTCAGAACCAAAAATTCATGCAGCTATCTTCTACCAGATTTGAGACGCCTATAAACCTCAAAATATTTGTTTTAACAATTTATCTAAAATAACTATATAAAATTGGAATATATCCGCACATTTTGCTTCTAAACCTGAACATTTTCCTTCTAAACATATTTAAAGAGCCACTAATCCTAACTGGCATCTCATACTCCTAAATCCTAATGCATTGTATGGCTTTCTTGTCTGTCTCCAACTGCACTTTTGATTGTCACAAATTCATCCTATTTCCTTATTTAATTTCCAAATTCCTACATTTTATATAACATCGATTCCTAAAAATAAATTGACTATATGTGGTCTATTCAACCGGATTTATAATTGGACCACATAATAAAATCCTCTTAATTTGCGAATTTAATACCTCATTTATATGACACACCAGCATTCACATGGATGATATTATTAGTATAGCATTCACATGGATGATATTATTAGTATTATAACCCATTCCTTTTTGCCTAGCAGGTACCTTGAATGTATTTGGAATAAGGTGCCATATTCCAAATGTTCATGTGAATTGGTACTAGAATCTCACATATATAAAAAAATCATTTTTTTATTGATGGTTAAATGGGTTTCAGGCAAGTTGACCTTTCAAAGAATCTCATAATCAACATTTCAACAATTTAATTTATTTTCTGGTTCTGGCTCTTACAACTTTTGTAAATTATACTAAAAATTCTTTATTAATTATTTATTTTAGTGTAAACAATATCCTAAATATGATATGAAATAAAGGTAAATGTGATAAGTTTTGAAACCAAAAAAAAAACAAAAAAATAGTAAATGTGAAAAGCACGTAGCTATAATAACTCCCCAACCAATATGCGTGTTAACTTCATCACTTTATCTTCAACCTTATCATCCAAATAAAACCTTTTTCGGAAATTTCTAATAACATCTTAAAGTTAGAGTTTTGATCCAAAAAATCTAGTTACCATATAAAACCTAAAATTGTAGGAGTTTGTGATTGATTTGATGGTAAGCTCGCCTCTCGGATTATCTTTGCCTTCTCTTACATCATCTTAAGAGACAAAAAATTTACATCATACCAATCAAATGGTTCAAAAACATTTCTATAATTCTCTAGTATTAAGTCATATATTACGTGTTATAAAACATGAAAGTAAAACATGTCTAAATACAACCAATAAACAAAATATTTTATAAAAAAAATATATATATATATTTTATATCTCGGAACGGCTAGATCCAAAGCACATGTAGACATGGCATTTTCCTATTGGCTTAGCTCCATCCAAGGAATAAAATAGGAAATATTGCAGTTGACGATTACAAAAAAAGATTTGATAATATTTGTGAGAAATATTTCTTAAATAATTTTAAGACGAATTCAATGGAGACAGCTGCTTTAAAAAGGCCGAGATCTTCAGAACAAGCGAAACCACGAGCGACCAAAAAGCGAGTTCACCTTAACATTTGAGTTTCTCTTTTTTCGACCCTAAAGTTTTTGTTTTGATCAATTTCACCCCCTTCTTCTTCCTCTCTCTTCTCTGTTCGTACCCTGTGACTCTGTATTTCAAAACAGTTTCTTGACGACGATTTTAAATCCCTCTCCGTAAATTTTCCCAATCTAATTTTTCTTCTGGTATTATAAAAATCTCACCTTTTTTATTTATTTAGGTATATCAATGGCGGCCATAGATCTCTATTTCGATCCAATTATGGAAACTGCTTCTCTCTCTTCTTACCCATCAAACACGAGCTTCGGTTTAATCGAACCCAACCCTCTTGGTCTAAACCAGCTCACACCATACCAAATTCACCAGATTCAGAACCAGCTTAACTGTAGACGCAACACAATCTCTAACCTCTCTCCAAACCCAATCCTAATGAAGAAGATCTCACCTTCTTCCTCCAAAACTCAGAAGCTTTACAGAGGCGTAAGACAAAGGCACTGGGGAAAATGGGTTGCTGAGATCCGTTTACCCAAGAACCGGACCCGTCTCTGGCTCGGAACATTCGAAACCGCTGAGGAAGCCGCCTTGGCTTATGACCAAGCCGCTTTTCAGCTCCGTGGAGATATCAATAGGCTTAACTTCCCAAACATCAGACACGAAGGCATGAATCCTCTCCCTTCCCCTGTCAATGCCAAGCTCCAAGCTATTTGCCAGAGTTTGAGAAAAACAGAGGAGACATGCTCTGCTTCTGATAAAACAGAGCTTGTCCTGCCGAAAACAGAGCATCCGGATATGATTGAATTCTCCGATAAGTCACCGAGAACCGATGAGAACTCGTTGTCGGAAGAGTCTCAGGTGGGATCTTCATCGTCTGAACAGGGTATAACATTCCTGGATTTCTCGGATTCTGAGTTTGAAGAGATTGGAAGTTTCAAGCTTGTGAAGTTTCCTTCGGTGGAGATCGATTGGGATGCCATTAGCAAACTGTCGGATTCTTGAAGTTTTCTACTTTCTGTTACGGTCTAATGGTTAAGTAATTATCTCCGCAACTGAAATTTTTAACAGTTGCAGAGGATTTGTAGGTTTGAAATTTCCTTTGTTGGTCTCGTTTAGGGTTTTACTATCTACCTAATCTCCATGTCTCGTTTGGTTTGGCTTGGTAAGTTTTATGGTCCTTGCCTTACACCAATCGGAGAAACTTATGTACTCAAAAACTATCATTACGTACTATATATATATCATCTTTACATTTTCTTATGGAGTGAGAATTAATTGTAAAATTAACTCGTTTTCTTTCTTTTTACATGTACGCATTTGGCCTCCTATGAAATTAAGGTCCACGAGGTTTTTGTTGTTGTTGTTGTTGATAACTTTGAAGTTCATAACTCGGAATCCGTATATCTTCATAGACCAGAACTGAACTAGTAATAATATCATGACAGAGTATAAATCATATACCATGACATAGCGTAAATCATATCATTTCTCTCAAAAGAGTTGAACCTAGGGCATAAAAAACTAACTCTTTGTACTAACCACCAGACCACCACATATTTGGTTCCTATCACAAACGTAATTGCTAATGAAAAATATCACAAACGAATCCTCACTCTCTCGAACAATACTTGTTAAAGGTTCCCATCAATTCATCTATTTTCAATGATTCCCATCAAATAAAATTTACTTAGTGATTGTCTCTATTAGAATTTGAAGTTAATTGTATAAAGTCTCTTGTATACCAATAGGAAAAATACATGACAGATGCTTTTGGAAAAGAAAAAACTAACAAAACAACAAAAAAATTTCCATAGCAACACGCTTAAAACTCCCATTTTCTACATTTTGAAGAATAAAAAAATAGCAAGCTATAAAACAATGCAAGCTATCCAATATATCTTTTATACATGAGATAGATCACCATAATTTGTTCGCGTAACATTTAAAATTTGGTACTTCATAATCAAATAGCATTTCCTTTAGAATTGTTTAAAATGTGAGTGTTATGTAAAAACCTGCTATAAGATATTTTGAGATAATATCTCTTTCACTAGATGTTGTATTGGAATACATGAAGACAATTTTATCTTTACAAGATCTTTTATTTCAAATCATTTTCTTGAAATTACTTTTCAAGAGTTTCGATGATGTTTCGAATTATCATGCTTTAAGAGTTCCCGGGAACATAATTATGATATCATTAATCCTTAAGAGATTTTTCATATATATATATCTTGATGCGTGATGTATTGCGTTTTTAACGCATTCTAACCCAAGTTTTCAATGGTTTTTCGAGTTTTTTCTATGATTTTAGTGTCTTTTCAGGGTTGGAACGCGTTTGGAAGGAACCTAAGGTATAAGGAGCATGGAATGAAGCAAAAGGAGCACAAAGGAGGCTAGATCGATCGATCCACTATTGGATCGATCGATCCAAAACACCGGGACATTTTAGATCGACCAATGAAGCTGGGATCGATCGATCCAAAACCCCAAGCTTTTCCAAATCAACTTGTTTTAATTCAGATCGATCGTGCTACATTCAGATCGATCGATCCAATCATGGATCGATCGATCCAGAAAAATGAAATTTTCAATTTCCTATTTTTACTGGGTTTTGCCATTTATTTTCATCCAGAACATTTTTAATATAAATATTCGAGTTTGAGCCATTGTTTAGGCTAAGCTTTTCATACTCTTTCATATCTATTCAGACTTTTTGGTTATCTGCAATCTGTAAGCTGTGGGAGACGAATATCTGACTCTACAATCGTTGAGAAGATTTCTCAACCCTTTTTGAGTTATTTTATTGATCATGGGTTTTTCTTCATCTCCTTCTGCTTTCTTTGCTTCCATGTCTGAGTAGTTCCATAGTTAGGTTTATGGTATTCAAAAGAATTTATGAATCACCGAATCAGACATAGATAGGGATTTATTATCTTGTCTTCACCTATCGTTGTTCTTACTGCTTAGATTAAATTGATCACTTAGTCTCTGATTTTAGGTTTAATCTATTCATCAAAAGTGTTATAGATTTCTTGATAAAACATAGGTGAGCAAATTGTCCTTAACCAACGAAAGCTGATGTTAAGGCAATTTGTGAACATATCAAACCTGTTCGTTAATGCTTGTTTAGAATTCTAAGATCAAACAACAGTTTAGATTCTTAGGTTGCTAGATAAAGTAGTTGATACCACGAAAGTGGATTGATTATACATTCATGTTTGAGTTCGAGACTGTGCTTTATCGTTTCCTGAATAATTGTCAGGTTCATGATTTCTGAATTCCTGCGAATTACCCTAGACTTAACGCTTGTTTTTAATTGATTTTACATCGTTTTTATATTGCTATTTCGTTTTGTATCACAACAAACAATCATATTGCCATCTTAGCTTAATTTCACTCATATAGATTCGTAGCATTTCACTTGAGTCTCGTGGATTCGATCCCTAAATACTACTTCGCTTGCTGTGCACTTGCAGTGATATTTTAGGGTTAAAACTCGTTGTATCAATGCGCAATTCAAGTCACTTGTATAACATTAGACATAGTGAATATTTCTTCAATATAGGCTATTTTAACAAAATCTTAAGCAACCACGCTGTTTAGTTTATAAGACCCTTTTGATGCTTGGACTGTTGGTCCAAAAACTTCTTCAAACGAGTTTATTATAGACATGATTGCCTCTTTTAATTTTTGGCCAATAATTTTCTCTCTACACTCATCCACAGAGCAGAGATTCATGATCCTCACTAATCACATCGCGCATTATATGGTTTATATTATTGACAATCGTTTTGTCTTTGGTTCCTTCTTTTTCCCATAATGACATGGTTAATTGAGATCTCTTTATTATTAATTTTAGTCAGGTACCGATTTTATTATTAACCATGTCAACAATCTCTTTGCTTTTCTTTAAGAGCTTAATCCTCTTTTCAATAATTATTTGCTCTTTTTTCTTTTCAAGGAGTTTCTTTATCAAGGAACCAAAGTAGTCTACCACGCTTCTTATGTACCATAGACTCACTAGTAATAGATCATCCTTCAGGGATATCTATTCATATATACATTAAAGTATATTAAGCCATCAATCGGAAATGTGCTTATTGCAAGATTTGCATATCATCATTTTGATGTATATTTTGTATCCTTGAACAAGTTAATGTGAACCTGAAGTTCAAAAGTTCAAAGGATCACTATTTAGAATATACTACATGCTTCTTAATGTATATATCAAATCTTGCAATAAGCATATTTGCTTTATCTTTGGAACCAAAGTAGTTTATCACGCTTCTTACGTACCATAGACTCACTAATAATAGATCGTCTTTCAGGGATATCTATTCTTATTGGAGCATTTTTCAGCTGGAATATGATATTTTTTTCTTCTCTCGTAATATCTATTAAATGAATTATCCTTTGAACTTCATGTTCATATTCATGAGGATCCATGATAATTCATTCCACGAAGTCTCATCCGTTAGCTGTTTACTTTTCTCATAAATGCTTATGGCATTTGATTTGCATCATATTCTGAATAGTGATCTTTTGAACTTTTGAACTTTAGGTTCACATTAACTTGTTCAAGGATAAAAATTATTCAATAATTTTCCCATGAAAAATGTTCTCATCAAAATAATGATATGAAAATCTTGCAATAAGCACATTTTCGATTGATGGCTTAATATACTTTAATGTATATATCATACTACATGCACGACTGCATGTTCTATGCCAAAGCATGGAGATTAAATTTCACCATAGATGATCTTGCAATTCCTTGGATTTACTTTATAAATGATTCAGTAAGATCATTTTGAATTTGAACATAATCTTATGTATGTTCCACTTTATCTCGACATGCAATAAGTGATAAATTTTTGGGATGCAAACTCTTCAAAATTATCAACTTACTTATCGACGTGAGATTTTTTAATTCTTCCCCTCGAGATGATAACTCTTCTAGTTCATTCATCTCGAATTGAATCCCACTTTAGGTTCAACAACATATCAATCTTGGATAATGGATTTTATCTTAGATCTTTTTAACTTTCAATATGTGACACATAATACCCTCTCCCAAGATGATGGCTCTTCTTGCCCATTCATTTGGAACTGATTCTCACTATTAGATCGGTTAAACTCAGTGTGTAATTTTGTGTATTGATTATAGAAATCAACTATCATAGCCAATGAGCTTTTTATACCAAAAATGGTGATTCATCCATGAATCTCTTCAAGATGGCCTTAATTTTGTTTAAGACACGCATTATATAAAAAACTTATGGTTTTTCAATATTAATTCTCAATGATATTTGATATCATTGTTGGACCGGGATAGCATTACCGGTTATGATATTCGTTAACCAATTTAGTAAACTTTAGGTTTACTATCTATACTTTTGCCATCTTTATTTTTGTGTGATACAATCACATACATGCATGTCTTCATCTTATGCTCTTCTAGAGCATTTCGCTATTCTGGAGCGTCTTGCTCTTTTCGACCGTTTGCTCTTATGGAGCGTTTAAGTCTTCTGTAGCTTTCACAATGTCTAGTTTTATAATGACATATGCTTCATAAGCTCTCATAAGATATAATTTTTTTGTCTTTTGATTTTTAAAGATATGTTTCAATATCTTTAAACTTTTTATGATACATATATTTATTCGATAATAATAAAACAAATTAAGAAATTAAATATATCCATATAAAAATAACTTTAAGGTATATTGTGAAGACCCATATGAAGTTTTCTACCTGCGGATGAACCATCAAGGTTAAGCCACTTTATGGCCGAACACTTAGTCAGATTTTTGCGCATTTTTACTTAACATTTTCGCGTTTGATTAGATTAGACAAACCTATTTTCATGCATAAACTTAAATTAGATTAGATAAGAGGTTCAAGTACGACGATAAGTTTACTAATAATCTATTACATCGTTAAATACTAGACATATATACTCGATCCAATCATCCTTCCTTCCATGCCTTTGTCTCGCGCACTAGCCTCGATTATTTTGAACACTTTAACGGACAATTTTTTTACCTGCATCAAAAAGAGGCATAAGCATTTGATAAATTCTTAATGAATACGGTCATCCCGTCTCACTAGGCCACTGTAAAGAAATTGCAATTATACTATCGTATCTACACAATCAATATTACTTATCATGAACAAATTCTCATCGAGCATGTCTAACCATATTACCGGGCAATCATCACACGATCCGAGTAAGCCTTGGCGAGAACACTCAACTCCCACACGTTTTATCTGATCTAGATTCCCAATTAATCGGTTAGATCATCAAGACAGAAATACAGATTATATGAACATGATAAGCAATCAGTCGTAACAACCCAAGCAATCAAAGACTATACAAAATCTAGCAATCAAACGATCCTAGAACAGTAAACCATAGTCACACACTCACCTTAGTAACTCAGATCCGGTAATGGCTTGATCTGGTTCAGATTCTGACTCCTCTTGCTGCTTAGTTCCGCTTAACCAAACCCACCCAGACTTGATCGAAATAACCATGCACTCAATCGGGTCGTAACTCGAACAATATTCTCTGAAAGTTCTCTCTTGAACTCTCTCTGAGTTTTCTCTTGGGATGATGTGGAAAATTGAAGAATTCCTTCTAAGGGTCAATTAAATGAATTTTAACCTGTGTTTCTACCCAATAACCGTCTAGTAACTTCCCACATACCACTTTCCGCGTAAAAACACGTGTCCGGGTAACTATTCCTGCGTTATTTATCCATAAACTCAACCATGAATGCATCCAGTGATATATCATGGTTTTAACCGGTTTTCAACCATGATATTCGTTGTTTTCTCAAGTATTTTATGTGTGTTTTTGAGTATTTTAAGGTTGAAACACGTTTGGATGGAATCTAAGGCATAAAGAGCAAGGAATGGAGAAAAAGATCAGAAAAGAGGCCAGATCGATCGATCCATCAAGCCGTAACATCTCAGATCGACCATTCCATGCTCAGATCGATCGATCCAAGCCCAATTCGACCAATTCCACTTAGAAAAAGGAAATTTTAGATTTCCTTATTTTACGGGGTTTTGCCTTTTATTTTCAACCAGAAAGTATTTATTATATATATTAGAGTTTTGAGCCATTGTTTAGGCTACACTTTATTTTAGAGATTATTATACACTTTTATTTTCTATTCATATTTTTGGCTTTTGGAGTTTCTAAGCTTTTTGGAGAAGATCTCTAAACTCTATTGACTATTTGGAGAAGATTTCTAAACCCTCTTATTTATTTATTGATTTCATCATGTCTTTCATTATTTCATCTTTTGCTTTGATTTCTACCATGTCTGAGTAGTTTCATAGTTAGGTTTAGGGTTTGAAGGGAATTTATGAACCATTGAATCAGACATAGATATGGATTTATCATCTTGTATTCATCTATCGTTATTCTCATTTCTTAGATTAAATTGATCACTTAGTCTCTAATTTAGGGTTTAATATATTCATCAAAAGTGTTATAGATTGCTTGATAGAACATAGGTGAGCAAATTGTCCTTAGCCAACGAAAGCTGATGTTAAGGCAATTTGTGAACATATCAAACCTGCTCGTTAATGCTTGTTTAGAATTTTAAGATCAAACGACAGTTTAGATTCTTAAGTTGCTAGATCAAGTAATTGATACCACGACAGTGGATTGGTTAAACATTCATCTTTGAGTTTAAGACTGCGCTTATTATTTCTTAAATAATTATCTGGTTCATGATCTCTGAATTTTTGCAAATTGTCCTTGACCTAACACTTGTTTTTAATTGATTTTCACACCGTTTAATTGCTATTTCGTTTTATCATTGCTACCAACAACCATTATATTTCCATCTTACCTTAATTTTACTCATATAGATTTGTAGCGTTTCACTTGATTTTCATGGATTCGATCCCTAAATACTACTTCGTTTGCTGTACACTTGCAGTGATATTTTAGGGTTAAAACTCTGTGTATTAAGTTTTTGGCGCAGTTTCCGGGGACCAATTGCGTTACCTTCGAATTTTTGTTTAGAATTTAGGCTAAGATTTACTAACTAGTTCTATCTTTCTCTCTTGTGTGTTTCAGGTGTATGCAAAGAAGAAACAAAGGATCTGACAACCTTTTCAACTTCAACAACCAGGAACTTGCAAGGTTAGAGAGAGACAACAGGAAGAAAAGATCGGATTAAGTCACAATGGGTGATCAAATCGACAACGAGGCACTTGCTACTGCAGCTGAGCTTCAGAGGCTACAAGAGCAGATGCAAAAGTTGTAACAATTGCTGCAACAGTAGTAGCAACAACAGCGATCGCCTGTAATTGGGGATGCAGACACTCCCCATACTTTCTACCAGAACAGAGCTGCTATATGTCCACCAGCCATTGCAAGGTAGGATTACAAGATCAAACCTCAGATGATCGGGTTGGTGAAGCAGCACGTGTTCCATGGTCTACCAGCTGAAAATCCGATGGATCACATAGAGAACTTCGAAGAGATATGCAACACTACTAAGTCGAATGGGGGTACCTGCTGATTACATCAAGTTCAAGCTTTTCCCTTTCTCTATGGTGGACAAGGCATCGAGATGGCTCAAGTCTCTACCTCCTGGATCGTTGACCACTTGGGATGAATGCAGAGCCACTTTCTTGGATCACTTCTACACTAAATCCAAGACGGCTTCGCTGAGGAACAAGATCACTACCTTCCAACAACATGCAGGAGAGTATTTCTGTGAGGATTGAGAGAGATTCAAGGAGTATCGCAGAGAGTGCCCACATCATGGATACTCGGATGGGCAGATTCTTAGCATCTTCTATGATGGAGTTGAGTGGGATTAAAAGAACGCTCTCAATGCTGCTAGCAATGGGGACTTCATGACTCAGAGTAAAGAAGGAGCCTAGCAACTGATAGAGAACTTGGCTGCAAGTTCCAACAATCGTTGTACTTAGTATGACAGGCCTAAACGTGTCAACAGTGTGGAGTCTCAGAAGATTGACGAGCTGAATGAGAAGTTGAATATGCTATTGAAGGCAAGTCAGAGAGGCGTGCAGTTTTGTGAGAGTGGAACGGATCCTATTTTCTGCCAGGAATTCGCTGAAGAAGGAACTGATGAGTTGCAAGAGGTGAACTATGTGAACGGGCAAGGTTTCGTGCAAAACAGGGGTTTCAACCAGAATTACAAAAAGCACCCAAATATGTCCTACCAGAGCACGAATGTCGAGAATCCGCAAGATCAAGGATACCCACAACAGGTGATCGCTCAAGGTCAACAATTTCAGGGAAAGACGACCGTGCAAAATGCGGGCGTCACTGCTTTTCAGGGGTTTACAGGACAGGCAGGCGTGCAAAACCAGAGTTTTCTGAACAACTTTTCTCAGGGTTTTCAAGGAAACCAGTTCGTGCAAAATCAGGGTCGGAACAGATTTTAGGGTGGATTTTAGCAGAAACAGCCATTCAACAACTTCCAGACGACAACACATGCCCCATTTCAAGCTCCTGCGAGCTCCGCGAATGACTCTCAAGATGAACTCAAGGTTCTTATGCAGCAGCTTTTGCTCAACCAGCAGAAAACTGCTAGCAAGATCAATGTCAAGGTGGACATCATGTACAATGATCTTAATGGTAAGATTGAAGCTCTCTCTACTCACGTTAAGAAACTTGACACTCAGGTAGCTCAGATCTCAGCATCAGCCAAGCGACCACCAGGGACTCTTCCAAGAAAAGTTGAGACAAATCCCAGAGAGCACTGCAGTGCAATATCAGTTCAGAGTAAGATGGAGATTGAACCAGCACCGCTTAAACTGGAAGAAGTAGAGGAAGCTGCAGAGTTATTACCGTACATCCCTAGAATTCTATACCCTCAAGGACTGAAGAATCGTATTGACAAAGGGAGGCTAGCTGAATTCAATAAGATGGTGAGAAAACCTCCCCATGATATCTCGTTTGAAGATACACTTAGAGGCAATCTTGCATATCAGAAGTTTGCTAGAGATACCAGAGAAAGCCTTACAGTTGTCAAGGCCCTCTTTGTTGAATCAAGGAATACACCACCTCCTATAAAGATATTGCCTAAACTGGAAGACCCTGGGAAGTTTGTGGTTTCATGCTCTATTTCGGGAGTTGAATTTAAAGAATCTCTCTGTGATTCCGGGTCTTCTATAAACCTCATGGCTAAGGTTATTGCATAGAAGCTCGGGATTGATGTGATGAGACATGCTCAGATATCTCTCAAATTTACAGATTCTTCCACCATGGCACCATTCATGACTTACATGTTCAAGTAGGAAACTGTTTAGTTCCTACTGATTTTCAGGTGGTGGAGATGAGCGAAGATCCTGATATGCCTTTGATTCTTGGAAGACCGTTTATGGCGACAGTGGGTGCAGTTGTTGATTTGCCTAACGGGAGAGTCTCATTCTCCAATATTGATAAAAAGGTCTTTTACAAAGCCATGCCCACTAATGAAGCAACTAAAATTGCATCTTGTGTGACCATTATCAGTGGGGAGAAGTTACTAATCGTGACAACGAAAGAGCTTGTTGCTAAGAGTGAGGTCAAAGAAGTCCTGGATGGAGACCCTCACATCGTTAACAAGGAAGCCCGTAAAAAAAACAAGGCCAAGGAGAAGGTGAAGAGCCAAAGAATCAAGGGAGATTCTCATATGATTTTGGTACCTCTGAGTTGTGTTGGCGACAAGATTGAGTTTAAGGTGAAGTGCAAAGAAACTTCGAAACCTTTCTCCAAGGTTAGAGCTATTCTCACTCCAGAGTTTAAAGAGAAGTGTGCAGAAGCTGTGAAGGAAATGTTGAGCAAGATTCTTGAGTTTAAGATGACTGATCGGGAAACTTGTTTTGGAGCAAGTTCCCATGCTCATCTTCCTGTGAAATTCTCGAGTATGTTCAAGATGAAGGAGTCGATGACTCAAAAAGATGTCAAGCATATGGTCTTCTCAAGTATTTTCACACATTTAATTGTGTGTTCTATATGCAACTAATGCTGGTTATTCTGGGATTAACCGAGAACTTGTCAATGGCTTTGCAAAGAAAAGATCAAGACATTTCGAATGCCATGTCACTTGTGGAATCAACTAAGTGGGAATTACAAAAACTTCGAGAAGATGGATGGGATTTTCTTATGGATAAAGTTTCTTCTTTTTGTCAAAAGCATAAAGCTAATATGCTCATGATGGATGAAGACTTTGTGGATCCAAGAAAGCCAAGAAAAAAAAAACAGGTATAACCAATCTGCATCATTATAAGGTTAATTGTTTTTACACCGTTCTGGATTTGCAGCTTCAAGATTTTAATGATCGATTTACAGAGGTAAATACCGACCTGCTTATTTGTATGGCTTCTTTAAGTCCTGTTAGTTCATTCCGTGAGTTTGACAAGTCAAAGCTGTTGAGATTGGTTGAGTTTTATCCAGATGACTTTAGTTCTGGGGAGCGTTTATCTATTGAGCATCAATTTGGAATTTACATTGACAATGTAAGAAACGATGTACGGTTTGAGAATTTGAAGAATCTTGGAGAACTTTCTCGTCTGATGGTGGAAACACAAAAACATCTTGCACATCCTTTAGTATATAGGCTTTTAAATTTGGTTATAACTTTACCGGTTGCTACCGCAAGTGCCGAAAAGTGTTTTTCTACAATGAAGCTAGTGAAGACAGCCACACGCAACCGGATTGGAGATGAATTTCTGAGTGATTGTTTAGTATGTTATATTGAAAAAGAGTTGTTTGAGTCTGTTACAAATGAAAGAGTGGTGAAAAGATTTCAATCTATGAGAAAGCGTAGAGTACATTTGTAGGTGTTTCTACGATGTTTGGATGATGATTTTTTAAAAATATATTATTTAGTAGTTTTTATTTTTGTCCCTGGTGAAAATAATTTCTAGATTCGCCACTGGTTGGGATGCCTATAAAGTCAAACTTCCGACTCTTATTGTTTCTCATCATTTTGATTTTTTTTTTATAACGTGTTTCTGGACTACTACTAATCATGATATCTGATGTGGGACTTTTGACATAATATTTTTTTTTTATCATAAATTGAGTAATATATGTTCGTTTTAAAAAATTCGAAGCATAACATATACTAAACAAAATATAATTTTTTATTATTATATGGATGATGTGATAATTCAATATATTACAAAAAAAAAAAATCAAACAAAGATGAAAGGTGAAACATATTGATTAAAACTAATTAATGTAGTATAATTAGTTATCAAATCTTTCTTATTCAATATGAGTGGATATTAAATATATTTTTTGAAATAATTAACTGATTTTAGTTTTAATTAAAAATAATTAAAAAAATTAATATAAAAAATAAGTGTTTATAAATTATGTAACTAAAAAAAATAGAAAACACTAAAAAAATGTGGAGCTGCCATTTTAATATATTAAAGACAAGAATTGACCAAGGATTGGGCTTATGGGTTAAGGATGGTTAATATAATATTTCGGATCCAATCCGATGCAGAATTATATTAACGGGTTTTTACTCTTTTGAATTCACTTTTCTTCCGGCCCAATTAAAATTATCCACTTAACTCAAAATGAGATCCACTATGATTCTTTACGAATAGGTTGGGGTTTTACCAAATTTTTGGGATAGAGCCGTGACACTTCGATTATAGTTGTATTCTTTGTGGAGTCAAAAAATGATTCGATTAAAAATTTGCATCATGGATAGCCCATAATTCATGTGGTGACTACCAATCCTCGTTTTCTACCTCCATTCACCAGTCACATTTAAGCATGCTGGATCCAACTCATCCCCGTCCATTCGACTCCTTCCAAAGATCAACCGTGATTAACTTTTTTTGTTAAAATGTAAAATTTATTTGAGAAAAGAATAGAGAATTATTTACAGGGCTTGAAGTGGAAAATTTAAACAAAACAAAGCCATGTATAAACAGAGCTCTTCCGAATAGATTGAGTTAGGTAGTGGTACTGCGAATGGTGGACCAACGATTGAGAAGATCTCCAAATGTGCTTGTTTTTGCGTAGCCGAGCGAGAGGATGCGTTCCCGCATCGTTTTATCAATTGCTTGCACTAAGAAACCCGTGGAGTGATTGCCCTTTGCGTGACGGCGACCGTTGCGTTTCCTCCAAATATGGTAAATCGACGCTTGAAAAAGCCATGCGCAGAAGTATCTTGCCATGAGAGTTTTGGACCCAACAACCTGTGTGTAAGCTCGGACCAGATCGTGAAGGTGTATCGACAAACGAAAAATGTAGAGTATAAATGGAAAGAATAGTTTTGTCAATATCATTAACCTAGTTCCTCTAATGTAAACCTTATATATACATTGTAAATCTCCATCTAATACAATCACTCAATCTTTCTCCTTACATAGTATCAGAGAATCGATACCTAGATTTATAAAAACATTTGGCCGCCACTTTCTTTATAAAATAACTCCGCTTCTTTCTGTTCTTCTTCGTTATCTCCTTCTTCTTCATCATCATTTCTCTGTTTCTAATGTCTAATTCTACAAATTCACCGGTCTCTATCAACGAGACAATCACTGTCTCTGAATGTCACACACTTCTCAACATCAATATGACTAATGTCACCAAACTGAATGCATCAAACTTTTTGATGTGGAGCCGCCAGATCCATGCCTTGCTCGATGGATATGACTTAGCAGGCTATATTGATGGATCGCTTACTGTGCCCTCTCCTACTATCACAGTTGCTGGAACAGTCTCTCCTAATCCTGCACACACATTGTGGAAACGTCAGGACAAACTGATCTACAGTGCACTCCTCGGTGCGATCTCAATTTCTGTTCAGTCTCTTCTCTCCACCACGACAACAACGGCAGAGATATGGAGCACTCTCTCCGAGACGTATGCCAAACCTAGCCGAGCTGAAGTATTGGACGAAAGGTATTAAGTCTATTAATGAATATTTTCAAGGACTTACCACTCGCTTTGATCAGATGGTGTTTCTTGGTAAACCTCTCGATCTCGAAGACCAGATCGAATTCATCTTGGAGGGGCTGCCCGAAGAGTACAAGCCTGTAATTGACCAGATTGAGGGTCGAGATATCCCTCCTTTTCTTCCCGACGTTCATGAAAGGCTGCTTAACCATGAGGTAAAACTCTAGTCTACCATCGTGTCTCCTGCGACGTCCCCAGTTACAGCAAACACAGTGAACTATCGTGACAACAGAAACATTAGCAACAATTATTGCGTACCTCAGAATCGTAACAACGTGCGTGGTAGTTAGACATGGCAGCAACAACAACAATTTATGTCAAGAACATATCAGCGTGCACCAAGAGGGTATCAAGGAAAGTGTAAGATTTGTGGTTTCCATGGACAGTGCGCAAAGGTGCTCTCAACTTCAACTATCCGGTACCGCGTTCAATCAAAATCAGTTCACTTCTCCTTAGTTCTCGGCACCATGGTAGCCTAGAGCTAACCTTGCCGCTGCTCCTTCATACACCAATAATTGGCTTCTCGATAGTGGGGCTATGCATCATTTCACCATTGATCCCAGCAACCTTTCTCTCCATCAGCCTTATACGGGTGGTCAAGAAGTCACCATTGCAGATGGTACCGGTCTTTCGATCTCGCATACTGGTTCTGCCTTACTCCCTACTCCCTCTAAACCTCTTACCTTACAAGATGTTTTATACGCTCCCAACATTCATAAAAATATTGTCTCAGTCTATCGTTTGTGTAACACTAACCGTGTATCTGTGGAATTTTTTCCCTGCTCACTTTCAGGTGAAAGATCTCAGAACGGGGGCCCAATTAATCCAAGGTAGAACTAAGAATGAGCTTTACAAGTGGCCGATTCCTCCAACTAATCCCATCTCTTTCTTCGCCTCACCAACTACCAAAATATCTCTTGCTTCATGGCATTCACGCCTCCGCCATCCCTCACCTCCACTTTTAAAAGCTGTTGTCTCTCAATTTTTTTTACCATTTTCAGATTCTTTGCCAAAAAATTTCATTGTTCGGATTGTCTCATCAATAAAAGCCATAAACTACCTTTTTACTCAAACACAATTATCTCCACTGCACCACTTTAATACCTCTATATAGATTTGTGGACCTCTCCCATTGTCTCAAATGAAAATTTCAAGTATTAATTATCTTTGTTGACCATCATACCCGATATACATGGCTATATCCACTCCGACAAAAATCGCAAGTCCGGGAAACGTTTATTGCCTCCAAAGCATTAGTCGGAAATCGGTTTCAATGCAAGATTCATACCTTGTACTCTGATAATGGCAGAGAGTTAATCGGATTTCAACCCTTTCTTGTTACTCATGGCATCTCGCACTTAACCTCGTCACCACACACTCTGGAGCATAATGGTATCTTTGAAAGGAAGCATCGCCACATTGTTGAAACTGGATTGAGTCTCCTCAAATAAGCATCCGTTCCGAAGCACTATTAGCCGTATGCCTTTACCCAGCCGTCTACCTAATCAATAGAATGTCAACTTTGGTGATCGCCAATGCCTCACCCTATGCTAAGCTATTCGGCCAGTCTCCAAATTACCTCAAGCTTCGTATATTTGGCTGCCTATGCTTCCCATGGCTTCGCTCTTACACTGCGCATAAAATGGAGAACCGATCAATTCTGTGTGTGTTCGTTGGCTATTCATTGACACAAAGTGCCTATTTGTGCTTGGACAGTGTCTCTCGCCGTCTCTACACCTCAAGACATGTTCAATTTGCAGAGTCCAACTTCCCTTTCTCACAACCCAAGCTCGCTACATCCAAAGACAACGACCTATATTACCAAACCTAAAAACAAGTTTTCCTTAACCGTCGGAACAATACTACTTATCCCGACCACGGTAAACCAGGCTATGCGAGATCCAAGATGGCGCAATGTGATGGCTGATGAGTTTAACGCAGTCACCCGTAATGATACTTTCGATTTGGTGCCTCCGGATACCGCAACCAATGTCATCTCAACCAAATGGATTTATACTCTGAAACATCTTCCTAATGGTTTTCTTGATAGGTACAAAGCCAGGGTGGTTGCAAGAGGCTTCAATCAACAATATGGAGTGGACTATTCAGAGATGTTTAGCCCGGTTATTAAATCAATGACTGTTTGATTAGTTCTGGAGCTTGCCGTACGTTTTCATAGCCTATTCGACAGCTTGATGTCAACAACGCATTTTTACAAGGGACTTTTGATGATGAAGTCTACATCACTCAACCACCAGGCTTCATTGACAACGATCTCCCTCACCATGTGTGTCATCTCAAGAAAGTAGTCCATGGTCTCAAACAAGCACCACGTGCATGGTATGAGGAACTCCGAGCCTATCTTCTAGCTACTTGTTTTCAAAATTCAGTTGCGTATACGTCTCTGTTTATCTACACTTACGGCCGAGAAACAGTCTATATACTCATTTATGTTGACGATATTATGATCACCGAAAGTAGTCCTACACTCGTCAACAACATTATCATGGCTCTGTCTCGACATTGTCTTTAAAAGATATGGGCAATCTCAGCTACTTTTTGGGTATTAAAGCAACTCACACTTTAAAGGGTCTTCACTTAATGCATCAGAAGTATATCAATGATTTTTTGGTTAAGACTAAGATGGTCGACACCGAACCGTATCTACTCCGATGTCGCCCTCACCTAAACTGACCTTGCACCCCGATTTTGTACTTTCTGGCCCGAGTGAGTATAGGATGGTCATCGACAGTTTACAATACTTGGCATTCACCAAACCGGACATCGCCTTTGCCGTCAACAAACTGTCGCAGTTTATGCATTGCTCGATGGACTTTCATTGGCAAGCTGCTAAGCGTGTGCTACGTTACCTGGCTGATACTCCTTCACACGGCATTCTCATCTGCTCAAACACTCATTAACGCTTCACTCATACTCCAATGCGGACTGGACAGGTGATCCCGATGACTTAGTCTCTACAAATTCTTATATCATCTACCTCGGTGCAACACCTATATCATTGTCTTCAAAGAAACAAAAAGGTGTGGCACGATCATCAACGGAGGTAGAATATCGAGCCGTCGCAAACACAACCTCTGAGTTTTGATGGATATGTTCTCTTCTCACTGAACTCGACATCACTTTGCCCACATCTCCGATGATTTACTGTGACAATGTTGGTTCGACATACCTATGTGCCAATCCGATCTTCCACTCTCGCATGAAATACCTTGCTCTTGATTACTATTTTATTCGAGACAATGTCCAATCAAGCTTGGTTTGGGTCTTACATCTCTCGATGAAAGATCAATTCGCTGATGCCTTAACGAAATATCTTCCAAGGCCGCATTTTTGTGAACTATATGCCAAGATTGGAGTGACGGAAGTCCCTCCATCTTGAGGGGGCGTGTAGAATATATATGGAAATGATTGTTTTGTCAATATCATTAACTTAGTTCCTCACATGTAAACCTTATATATACATTGCAAATCTCCATCTAATACAATCACTCAATCATTCTCCTTACAAAAAATAGGTGATCTCGAGACTCCTCTGGCTCACCACATAAGATACATGTCTGCTGACAGCCCCATGAGCACGTACAGATTCCGATAGCCAGATAAGATACACGCCTGCTGACAGTCCCATAAGCACGTACAAATCCCGGTAGCCAGACTATCTTTGACCGCTAGCCATGCAATAAAGGAATAACGTTGAATGGCTTGAGCAAACCACATGTTTTAAACCACATGACCTTATTCTATTTGATGCAGATCTGCTCCCAAGTGTGTTTAGCTGAAAATGTTGGCTTGTAGACATCCGTGGAATGGTGCCACAAAGGACAATCAGGTCCAACAGCAGGGTTAGGAGTTGGTATGGTTTGAAGTAGAGCTTCGATCTCCCGTCACCGAGGGTGACGACACCTTTTGACCTGCCATATGTTACCACTTGCAGTCGATGCAACTGTATCATGAAGTCGAATGCCTAGAGAATGGGGACCTGCTTTTCCCACGAGCTCATATAATCTTCCAATTGGCAGCCACGTATCCTACCAGAACATAACAACCTTACCATTCCGGATTTCCCATCTAATAAACTTCTCTCCTTGGTCACAGATTTTTAGAAGTTTTCGCCATATCCAGGAGCCTAACGACCCCTCTCGGACATCCCAAAATGATTGCTTCTGAAGGAAATATTCGCGCGTCCAAGCAATATAGAGTAAACCAAATTTCACAAATAATCTCCAGATTAGACTTAGGGCAAATGTAAGTGAAGAATCTCGGAGTCTACGGATACCTAACCCACCTTCTTTCCGTGGAGAGCACAACTCTTCCCATGAAAATTTTGCTTTACTATGATTATTAGGAGAAAAGTTGGTGATACTTGTTATTACCGATTTAATCAATTGCAACCGACCCGCATACGAGAGACTTTTACTGGTCCAAAATAACAATCTGGTGCATATTCTGTCGATAAGTGGCTCATAATCATTACGCGTCATAGACTTGGTGGTGAGGGGTAACACTAGGTAGCGTATAGGCAAGGTACCCATCGATAGACCCAGATTTGTCGCTTCTTGGACTGTGATCGAACTGTCGACACACGCATAGTAGATAGAAGATTTAGAGGCATTGATGCTTAGTTCACACAATGTTTAGCCAAGTCATATAAGTTGATCCGGTTCAGAGGCTTATACCATTTAACCATGTGACTCTAAGATTAAAGTCTCACATTTGAATATGTCAATTTTGTGCGTTCTTCTGTCTTTCTTTCTTCTCATATTTTTCACGATTCTCAAATCGTGTATATTAGTAGAGAGATAGTGTATATATTTTATCCTCAAAACTAATTGATAATTCATGGTTCATGTCTCCTATAATATATCACATTTTTTCAAAGGTATATATTGTAAGTGCATATTTGGGATAGATTTATACGGTTGTGTATGTAACGAGCATGTATGAGCATAAAATAAAGAACACATAAAGTTTTTTATCGAGGTTCGGTTTCCCTACATCATCGGGACCTAGTCCAGAAACGAATCCACTATAGAACAAGAAAGCAATACACAATTGCAAACGCGTAATCAAACTCTACCGCTCTTTTCTATAACATGGATTCAAACCTGATGATCTTCGTGATCCATCAGAAACACCAGTGGCATATCTTGTTCATGTGATCTCCTCTGGTGGGATATTCGTGATCCATCATAAACACCAGTTGCAGATCTTGTTCATGTGATCTTCTCTGGTGGACGATGCCACACACATGTGTGCCTCTCTTAATAATACCCTAGGCGTGTAAGTATTTTTGACCACGCCTCTAGACATATATACTCACGTCCTTAAACCCTAATGACTCTCCAAGTCACGTGGGCTTTAAGGCCCGTGGCTGATCCAATCAGCATATCTCCTGATACATCAGCCCAAGCCCATATCAAGTCTTCTGCTTCCTGATCTAATGCAGCGACCTTGATCCACCTCAGCAAGTCTCTTGATGTGGCAGCTTCAGCTCCACATCTACTGCCTCCTGATCAAAGTCATGCGCGTTGCTCCAGCTCCACAAGTCCCTTGATGTATCAGCTCCTGTTATACATCAAGCCTCTGCAAGCTGAGCTACATTTGATGCTTTTTCTGATTCCAAAGCCTTCACGCTTCCAATCAGACAGACCTCATCCGAGTCTTGAGATCTCATGTTATTATCAGCTGCCTGATCCAGCTTCTGATGTAGGTTCTGTTTCTTCAGCTTCTAACTCACAGACACCTCACATCCTGATGCTTTGTCAGATTCCGAAGACCTCAAGCTTCCAATCAGACAGACCTCATCCGGGTCATCAGTTCTCAGGTTATTGTCAGCTGCCTGATGTAGGTTTTGTTTCTTCAGCTTTTACCTCACAGACACCTCACATCTTCAATCTCTGTCTCATCTATCACACCAGCTTTATCATGTCTGTTCCACCAGCTGTGTAAACATCCTATTCCATCAGCTTTGTAACATCCTGTTCTATCAGCTTCTCAACTCAGTGTTTTCGTCTGAACTGCTTCAGCGCCTATGTTGATTTTGTCTCAGCCTCTGGCTCATGTACTGCTACTATCTCAGAGCCTGTGTCACTACTCACTACAAAAGTCTCTGTCAAAACTGACTGTCATTCTGTCTCAGCCTCTGTGTCTCTTCCTATTTTTGACAGCTTCTTAAATCAGTCAACAATACACTAACATATATGGATTAGAACATAGCAATTACATTTACATCTAAATAAACGTATTTAAAAAAAAATTTGGAGTAGGTCTCAGTTGTTTTCAAACGCAATTTTGACGTTTCCGTTTGAAACTTTGCATATACACGAAAAAAGTTTCACAGTTTTCAAATACTTTTCTTTTTTGGTTTTTAACAATATTTTTGCAAAATGAAAAATGCAAAGTCCAACGCAAACAAAATGTTTTCTTCATGTTTGATTTTGGCGTTTACATTAATAATTACAATTAATTGACAAGGATTTTTTTTAAAGTACTTAAAATTGTGAGTTTGTTTGGAAGCATGCCTTGAATGTGAATGTAACCGCAAACAAACACGATAACGAAACGCATAATTTTTTTGTCAACAAAACGAAAATGCATAATTGCTTATGGTATACAATATATATGTATTTAAATATGTTTGATTACACAAAATATTTTTTTTTGGTTAACCAATTACACAAAATGTACTTGTAGCGATCATGTGAGAAGAAGTTTTGTGGGACGATCGTTTTTTTCAACATATAATCTATCGTTTTTTTCAACATATAATCTATCGTTTTTTTCAACATATACTCTATCTTTTTTTTCTTTTTTCTTTTTTCTTTTTTCTTTTTGATATCGTGTAGAAAAGTGTAGATATCCATTAAATTTTCAAGGAAGATAAGCCATATTAAATATTGGCGACTTTTGGAGAATGTCAAGAGTTAACTAAGACATTCTCCTGTTAAATCATTCATAGATAATGCCACTTGTATGAAGATATATAGTGGGCTTCTTTTGTTATTTAAATGAAATTTGCTTATTTATTTATTTGGCAGATAGAATCAATTGATGAGACGAATTCATAGAATCAATGAAGTCGACTCTTCACATCGAATACGAATTTCCTCTCAAGAACACAAACATCTCTCTGGCGAATCGAATGCGGAAAAAAAAAATCAGAGGAATATGCAAAGACCAAAAAATAGGAAGAGAAGACATGCGATTTTAGGAGTTTGGATTCTTTTATATGAAAAACTCTACGTGTCAAGTTTCAAAAAAAAAAAAAAACTCTACGTGTCTATTTATAACAAAGAAATCTCTACGTGTCCCAGCCGAGATTAATCAATATTACCATTTCTTACACAAACTAACACATTTTAGTTTAAACCGATATTGACTTTAAATCGGTTAGGCAAATCATTTAAATTTGCTGAATCAGATGACATGTAAACAACGACGTTTTAAGTTTACTAGTAGACTGTGCTAATTTATGCAGAATTTAAAATAAATTTACCAAAACCTACATAAACTATAATAAAAAAAAACACAACATTGCATTATTTTACTTTAGTCCTTTAACTAATTAAAATCAATGTTTGAAAATTCGTTAAACGCTAATTGGTCGATTGAATTGGGTCCAGTATTTAATGATAAAATCGGAAATTAAATGAAAATTAATCGGAAACTAGTTTTTGGACTTTTAATATCTTTTAAATCTATGAATCTATCATAAATTTATAATTTTAATATAATATGTGTGTTCAAATTTTACAAAACACATATATAAATAAAGTTAGAACTTTCATTATATCATTACGGATAAGAGCTGATTCAATTTTACATTAAATACAAAATACAAAATCAAATTTTCAATCCCATGATACGCAATAGTGAGAAAAGTTGAGGTTGAAAATATATTTTAGTGCCACCAAACCAAAAAAACCAGAAAAGTTGAGGTTAAAAAGACACATAATTGAATGAGAGGGTTTCACTTCATCTCGTTTAACGAGAAGCAAAATTAGCGAATACATGATTTCTAAAGACTTTAATTGAAATAGAAAATTTCAAAATAGAATTGGTGAAATTTTTTTGAAAATCATGACTAAGAATTAGTATTGATGAAATTTAATTTTCCCTCCAATTCTATTTTGAAACTCTCTATTTCAATTAACGTCTTTTTACATGTATTTGTTAATTTTCCTTCACGTGAAAGAAGATGGAGTGAAACCCTCTTTTTTAATTATGTGTCATTTTAATTGGGTTGTATTGAATTTAAAATCGGTTATGGGAAATCACAAATTATTAAATGTGATTTTGGCTAGTTAAACGTAAATAATATAATTTCACTAGTAATGTGAAATTAATTAGAATTTAATAGTTTGGGTGAGTTAGTGATTACTATTTTTTAGTTTAGGGTTTATTGATGAACTCAATAGTTTAGGATAAAATAGTTTGGGTTACAAAATTGCAGGAATGTAGCAAAGTCATCCCAAAAACAAACATCTAAATATTTTATTATTATTTTTAATTAGATAAATGAAAAAGATGATTAAATCAATTTTTCATTTTCATTAGTAAAAGAATTCTAATTATTAAAACTTCTCCGAAATTGTTATACATTTCAAACAAAATTATATTTCCTTAACTTCTTTAAAAAATAATTAACAAATTTTTATTTTGATGCATCTTTTTCTATTGTACAAACAGTAAAACATTAAAAAATCAACTAAAAATAATCTCATATATTATTATTATTATTATTATACCAACGCACATTTAAATTAGAAAATAAATCATTAATTGGTTGTCCAATCTACAAAAAAATTTTATTTTACAAAACAAGATATTTGAAATTTAGTTCTGGCTTAACGTGTTAAACCGCCAGTCCTAAAACTCAACTTCTAAGGAATAAGAGAAAGAGAAAATAAAGAAAAACTATCATGAAGCTGTCGAAATTCGTCTGAATGTTGGAGAAGGGTGGCCATTCATATGGAGCCGATGATATTTTAATCATATCTAAACAACTTGTCTCGAACTTTATATTGGCTATCCATAAAAGATGTTCGACGTAACCCATAATAGTGCTTCCAACTACAAGTGGAGGGATGAGAGACTCCTTCTTTGACAACGTGCCCCTTCAAGCTATAGTACCTTGAAAAAAACCGGATATGAAAATTGTGAATAAAATTTTTGAAACGATAAAATGAAGAACGATTTTGTAAAACCCGAATGGAAACGAAACCATGAAACGGAAATAAATTTACAGAGGCGAGATATGATCTATGTTCTTAATTTAAAAATTGTCCGTAGTGTGACGGTATATTACGATTATGAATCCCATGATACAATCATGAGGAGATAGATTTTGCAACATTCAAAAATTAGAATCTATGAACTTAGAGACTACGATATACTTTCGAGACTTACTTTCTAAGAAGAGACAAGGAAAGCGTGAGAGAGAAAGAGCGTTGGATATGTTTATGAGTTTTTCAGAAGTGAAGAAATGAATGAGGCGAGAGGTTGTTTATATAGGCGAGGCGAGCGTACGCGTGTGCGTGTGGTTGGGTATATCTCCTCTCATCCATGCACTCATCCATGTTTATATGGTGTATGTTTTGAACTTACATTTAAGGTCACTCCTTTATATATCACAAGTATATTTTTCTAACTATCAATGTGGAACATTTTACGGGTTGGTCATTTAGCCAACATATTTGAGGCTTTCTCATTTAGTCCAATTAACCCACATTTCTGATTCAAATTCATTCAATTTATACATAGTAATAAGGTCCACTTAGAGGCCCATTTTATTATGAAAAAATGTTCCAAAAATCTCCCACATGAATAGAAATGACTCTAAACAGATGAATACTCAACATACTCTATTGACTTAGACGTGTTTTATGGACTAGGCAAACGAACTTTCGAGAGTATATGCGAAAATTAACTGTGTCAGAGTTGGTAGCATTTTTTCAGTTTTGAATCACTCATTATTAATATTTGTCGATTACTTGACCATGAGGTGAATATGATGATTGCTTCTGAAGAAAATATTCGTGCGTCCAAGCAATATAGAGTAAACCAAATTTCACAAATAATCTCCAGATTAGACTTAGGGCAAATGTAAGTGAAGAATCTCGGAGTCTACGGATACCTAACCCACCTTCTTTCCGTGGAGAGCACAACTCTTCCCATGACACTTTTGCTTTACTATGATTATTAGGAGAAAAGTTGGTGATACTTGTTATTGCCGATTTAATCAATTGCAACCGACCCGCATACGAGAGACTTTTACTGGTCCAAAATAACAATCTGGTGCGTATTCTGTTGATAAGTGGCTCATAATCATTACGCGTCATAGACTTGGTGGTGAGGGGTAACCCTAGGTAGCGTATAGGCAAGGTACCCATCGATAGATCCAGATTTGTCGCTTCCTTGACTGTGATCGAACTGTCGACACCCACATAGTAGATAGAAGATTTAGAGGCATTGATGCTTAGTTCACACAATGTTTAGCCAAGTCATATAAGTTTATCCGGCTCAGAGGCTTATACCATTTAACCATGTGACTCTAAGATTAAAGTCTCACATTTGAATATGTAATACAGTTAGATCATTGTATTTTTGGATAAAACCTGACACACATCATCTAATGGTTTTATTTCGTCTTTCGATATGACGAGATTTACCATTATATAGATTACTATGTGCATGAGCTATAGCTGATTGGCTATCACAATGTACACATAATACAGGCACAAGTTTCTACCACATCGGGATATCTTCCAAAAAGTTCTGAAGCCACCTGCTTCCTCTGAAGTTTTGTCTAAAGCTATAAACTCAGATTTCATGGTCGATCTGGCCAACATAGTTTGTTTAGAAGATTTTCAAGACTGCTGCACCGCCAAGTGTAAAGATGTATCAACTTGTAGATTTGAGTTTTTGAAATCAGAAATCCAGCTTGCATCACTGTATCCTTCCAAAACTTATGGTTCTTTACCATAGCGTGCAGACTAAAATATTTGGTACAAAGTGGTAGATTAATACTCTAGTTATAGCTTTCCAATGTTTATACTGGTGTAGCGACTAAGTACGTTTACTAAGTACGCCAAGTCGGGTCTAGTACAATTTGTTAAGTACACCAGACTTCCGGTCACTCGTGCATACTCCACTTGTGACACCGCTTCACCTAAATTTTTGGTCAACTGAAGCTGAGGGTCTACCGGAGTTTTTGCAGTTCCATTTGAGTAGATCTTGAATCTATCAAGTATCTTTTCGGCATAATGATCTTGAGACATGATGATTCCTTCAAAAGTTCTTATAATCTTTATCCCTAGAATGACATCCGCTAGTCCCATATCTTTCATGTCAAATTTTCCAATAATGAGCATATCATCTACGTATAAACACATCAAAATTTATCCCGTTGGACTACTTTTGACGTATATGCATTTATCGCATTCATTATGCTGACGCCATTTGACATCATCACGTTGCCAAATTGTTTGTGCCATTGTGTAGGAACTTATTTGAGCCCATAAAGTAACTTTACAAGTCGGCATAATTTCTGTTCTTGTCCAGGAACCACAAAACCCTCATGTTGTTTCTTTTAAATCTCATCTTCTAAATCGCCGTTGAGGAAAACAGTTTATACATCTATTTCATGGATTTCTAGGTCTCCTTAATTATGTGATGCATATTAGCAGTCTGATGGAAGTTATTCTCGACCGGAGAATATGTATCAAAAAAGTATGAGCCCTTTTTTTACCGGAATCCTTGCACCACAAGCCTAGCCTTGTATCTATTTATTGCGCCATCGGTTTTCAGTTTTGTTTTTAAAATCCATTTACACACTAGTGCTTTAAACCCTTATGGTAAATCGGTTATTTCTCATGTATGATGTTGCATAATGGAATCGATCTCACTATTAACGGTTTCTTTACACGAAGGCACGTCTGGTGTAGACATGAATTCTGCAAAAGTTCTAGGTTTATTTTCTGTAATAAACACCATTAAAAACTCTTCGCCAACATATTTTTTCTTACGAGCTCTTTTTCTTCGTCTATGTTCATCTTCAACTTCTTCGACTTCATTTACTGAAGTACCAGAAGTGCTTGCCTCCATTTCCAAAATACTTGCGTCTCGTTGTTCACGAGTCCACTTTGGATTATTTTTTCCCTAAACGGATATATATGTTCAAAGGAAAATGCATTCCTTGATTCAATAATTGTGTTCATATGTATATCTGGTATGTCTGATTTATATAGCAAAAATCGATAAACACTGCTGTTTTGTGCATATCCGATAAAAATATAATCTATGGTTTTAGGCCCAATTGTGACCTTATGTATTTGTAGGAAGGTACTTTGCCTTTTCAAAGTTCATATGAATTTTTACTAGTAACTTTATGCGGTATCTTGTTGATGATATAATTCATGGTAAGCAACGCTTGCCCCCTCCCTCCCCCCCCCCCTCCACATGTTCTGGGCTAATCTAGATTCCTGCAACATCGCATTCATCATCTCTTTTAGAGTTCGGGTTTTTGTTCCGCAACTCCGTCAGATTCTGGTGAGTACGAAGAGTTTTCTGATGTATAATATCATGTTCTCAGCAAAATGCGTCGAATGGTTCATTATATTCGCCTCCTATACCAATACTTTTGACTTTTGATCGAAAGCGATCGAAGACTCATTATGTCATTTGGTGGTAAGGTTCAAAGGAGAGAAGCTTCCTGTCGAAGAAGGGTTGGAACTCTTCGATGTTTACGTCGGACATTGATAATTATGTTGGAGAGAGAGAGAGTATTCCATGAGATGAAGTCAATTGGATGTGGTATGGCTATCTCCTCAGGTTTGGTTATCTCTACTCACCTCCCAGTCGCCTCCTCTTCCTCTATGATTTTCATGGAGTATTTATGGGTTGGATGTTTGATGGTATTCGAGGTCGGATCGACCCAGATAACCCGTCCGACTTGATGTCTTATCCCATCTCTCTGGCATGTGACAAGAAGACTGGTTAAAACATGCTTATGAACTTTTCGATGTTTTGGTAACGTAATAGGTGTGCTACTCTGCTTTGTATCAGTGCGCTCGAGTGCTGATGTTGCACTCAACTATTGTAGGGAGCCAATGCTACAAAGGTTTAGGTTTATAGGTTAGGATTGTGTGTGGGGTAATTTGGATTGTTCCCTAACGCTGACTGGTGAAATTTTTTTTGGAAGATTAGCGATGACATCATTTTGTCATTAAGTGCAGTTGTGACGTGGCGCATTCACGTGTTGTTTCTTTGTTAGATGGTGCAAAATCACATTCAATAATATTTAACTCATTTTACGGCGATGTATATTTTCTAATGAATTGCCATATTATACAATTAACTCTAATATTAAAAAAACAACAACTTGTTAGTTGTATATACTATCAATATTAATTTTCAAAATATGATCCGATATCTAAGAAAAGTAAAAACTATGTTACAAATTGACATTAATTAATTTTTTCCAAGCATTACTGGTTATTATATTTGAGGGAGGGATTTAGTGTACATCTTGATATTAAATCATTAAGTGCACTATTAGGTAAGGTTGTAATTGAGATTGTGATAGATTATAACTGTGCAAAATTAGTATATTGGATTTTAAGTTGTAGCTTCATAAAAACATAAATAAACAAGACATGAATAAATAAGAAAAATTATATGATTACTAGATTAGGATCCGCGTGATACGCGTGTAATACGCGTGTAAGAAAAACATTATTGATCTAAATATTTAGATTATGAAATTGATAATCCATTTAATTATAACATGTGTAATTTAATATAGATTATTATCCGTTGATATAAAAATATATATTAAGTTATGTAGATATTTAAATTTTAATTTGAAAATCAATTATATTTCTATCAATACAAAAGTTTCAAAGATTTTAGTGAGTTAAAATGTATCTTTTTTTTTGTCACTAGTGAGTTAAAATGTATATAATCATTACTTTGGTATGTAGATCAAAACCCAAGCATACCAAAAAAATAATGAATTATTTTACACATATGATACAATATATCTTAGCTTTTAGGTTATCGCAAATCACATATCAATTATGTTTTTATGCCATTATATAGCAATGATATGTTAAATTTCTAGTGAAAATGAATATATTCTATTAAAAATTATGTGAAACATGTATTAATTTTTTTTTTACTTATAAACATTGAACTATAAATATTGTCTTTGAAAATAAATGTAGCAACATATTAATTTATATTTTAGAATTCTTTTACCCTTATTGTTTACATTTACTAATTAAAATACTAAAATTTCTATTTTCAAAATATTTACTAATTTTATTTTCAATTTTTGGTTAACGATTTGATTTTTTTTTTCTTACGATCACTTAAGAAAACTCTATACTATTATATTGACACGTGTCACAATCTACATTTACTAATTTAAATGATGAAATTCCATATTTGAAATATTTACTAATTTTATTTTGAATTATTGCTTTATGATTTTATTTTTTTATCTTTATGTAAATATTTAGATTTTGATTGGTTACTCATACATTTATTTTGTATGTTAATTAGTAACTTTGTTTAAACTGTATTTTAACTCCACGTATTCCATCTCGCAATATAACCCATCTACTTCTTCCATCATATTAAAACCATATTTTTACTTAATGCATTCCTTAACAATCAATAATAGCCAAAATTTTCATATCAAAACAATATATGCATAATGCATTCTATCAAAAAAAATTAGTAAAGAAATAAAAAAAGTATTATAAAAAATATATTTAAATTAAAAATTTGACATATGTCGTAATCTCATGAATGTTAATTTTTTAATTTGTCACATTAATACTTTTATAAATTGGAAATAATTTGTCTTATTCTCCTTTTTAATCTTTTTGATTTACTATTTCCTTTTTTTTTAATAATATATCTTATTTTCTTTTTTTGACTATTGTTTTCTTTTAGTAACAGTACAATTAGAAATAATTTGTCTTATTTTCTTTTTTTATTCTTTTTGATTTGCTATTTCCTTTTAATTTTTTAACAATGTCTTATTTTCCTTTTTTAGACTATTATTTCCTTATAGTTATACTACAATTTTATCTAAGAAATAAATAATGTAGAAAAGAAAAAATTATATTTTTTATATTAATATATTGACATGTGTGATAACGTAATTACAATGACACATGTCACGATCTGGAAAGTTATAATTTTTCTTACGTGTCGCGCTCACGTTGAACACATTTTATTTTATATAATAAGATGGGACAATTGCAAAAATGCCACATTTGAAAATGACTTTTACAAGCGTGCCACTCCCATGTGGCCATTTTTATTTGTGTCACTTTTTACAAATAAATTGTCTACTTTATCCCTGTAAAAAAAGCCATGAATCAAATTTTGTTTTTTTTCTCTCTCTCTCTCAACTCTCGTCGATCTCTCTGGGTTGGAGATCTCTCACGCTCAAATCTCTCCTCGTCGATCTCTCTGGGTTGGAGATATCTCACGCTCAGATCTCTCATCGTCGATCTTTGATTCTCTCTCTCTCTCCCTCTCTCTCTCTCTCCCTCTCTCCCTCTCTCCCTCTCTCCCTCTCTCCCTCTCTCCTTCTCTCCTTCTCTCCCTCTCTCCCTCCCTCCCTCTCTCTCTCTCTCTCCCTCTCTCTCTCTCTCCCTCTCTCCCTCTCTCTCTCTCTCTCTCTCTCTCTAGATCGAATTTTTTCATTTTTTGTTACATATCTGATTTTTTATTCTCGCAAATCTGGTTTTATTTGATTTGTGTTACAGATCTAAGTTTTTGTTCGATTTGGGTTACAAATCTAGGGTTTATTATTCGATTTGGATTACAGATCTAGGATTTTTTTTCGATTTTGTTGAATGTAGTAATAAATATGGGTTGTATTTGGGGTAAATTTCAATTTGTCAATTTGGGGTTAATTTCAATATGGGTTAATTTTGTTGTTAAATGTTCTTCTTCTTCTACTTTTTTCTTTTAATTTTATCAAACGATGTTCTTCTTTTTGATCCTTTTTTTTTTTTTTACAATTTTGTAATTAAAATATTTTGTAAGTTTTAAAACATAATTAAAATGTTTTATAACCTAATTTTGATGTTACAATCTCTGTTAGATTGACATCTTCTAAAGCTGGAGACGATTGATTTCTGTAACTGCGTATAAAAGTGCTTTATGATTTTTTTAATAGTTTTATAATATTTTTAAATAGTTTTATAAATTATTTACAATGTTTTATAAGGTATTTAAAAGGTTTTATAAGGTACTTAAAAGGTATTTAAAATACTCCTGCTGCAAACACTCTAAGTGCTCTCAGAAGTTTATGCATCACAGAGACAAAACAAGAACAAAAGTATTCGTGTAAGAATTGATCAGACTATGTAAACAACAAAGTCAAGCATCACAAGAAACAATAAGGTATTATAATGTTTTTAAACAGTTTTATAATGTTTTTAAATAGTTTTATAAGGTATTTAAAAGATTTTATAAGGTATTTAAAAGGTTTTATAACCTATTTAAAAGGTTTTATAAGGTATTTAAAAGGTTTTATAACCTATTTAAAAGGTTTTATAAGATATTTAAAAGGTTTTTTATAAGGTATTTAAAAGACTCCTCCTGCAAACACTCAAAGTGCTATACCTTCAAAACTAAACACTATTTAAAAGGTTTTATAGGGTATTTAAAAGGTTTTATAAGCTATTCAAAAGCGTTTCCGATTCTTCTTCTTCCGCGATTGCATTTTCTCTTCCTCCTTCTTCTTTTTCTACCTTCCCTGGATATTACCCGGAAGTTGACTTTTCACCGTTCTTGACCTAACACAGGTCGGATCTTCAATAAATCGGATCATTAATCGGGCTAAACAATATTTCTTCTTCCCAAATCCACCAAATCCAATCTCAGATCCATGTTCTTCGTCAAACGCACAACCAGATCAACAACAACTCTTTCTCGAAATTTCTCAGAGGAGATCACGACAGAGTTCGGAGACGGAAAAATCGGAGATAGAGAGATCTGAGATCGGAGACGGAGAGATTTGAGATCGGAGACGCCGATTTTAGAGGAATTCTCGAGTTGGGAGGCAAGATCTAAAAAAATCAATTCAAAAAGTTAGGTTAAAATGAGTCAAAGGGTAATATGGGGATATGAAAAAAATGGAGTGGCACGCTTGTAAAGATTTTAAAAACAGTGGCATTTTTGCAAAGTGGCAGTTGAGAAGTGGCATATCTCATAATTTCTCTAATAGGGTCTGTGACTAGTTTACCATAATTTAGTTGGAAGGGAAATCCATTTTTTATATATTTTAAATTTTTTGTTTTATAAACTCTATAATTTAAAAAAAAAAAAAAAAAAAAACCAAACTGGGGTATGAAATCGCACGTTTAAAATAGTTCAAGTTGAAAATAGCCAATTTTTATTTTTTTAGGTACACGCAATCAACTATCTTGCCAACGTGTCGTATAACTCACCAAACCGTTAACGTTGACTACCTCAACGTTTGGGTGCCACAAAATTCAAATTTTACCCAAAACTGAAAACTCATAGTTTGTAGCATAGGACCAATCCGGGAATGATCTCTTAATTATCATCTGAGCTTTCTCCGGCTTAACATGAGTCTCTATAAGACTCCCAAAAAGAGGCTGATTAAGCTTCATCCATTTCCGAAAACTACTTCTTTTTAGTTTATCATTAAACCCTCTTATGTTCCAACAAAAAATATCCATAGGAAACGAGGGGGTTAAGAGTTTTAAAGGGCCTCCTGCCCTAGCTCTTATAGTTGAATGCCTAAGCTGGCGCTTACTTACAACTTCGATAAAACCATCCTTCGGGTTTTCAATATCACAATCTTCACCTGCAATCACTTCTGTTGAGGATTCTGAATCTGTTTCCACCTCTGAATTGGAGCCACTGGTGCTTGAGTTGCCAGGTGTGAGAAGAATTGCATCACCATCAGATACAACAATAGCAGCGAGGCCTGCTAGAGAGAAGTCTAACCCAACACCTTGACCAATAAGAAGCGGACATTACTGATGGACTTCACTTTCGGCTTAGCACGCGGGCATTGGCTGGTGGAGTGCTTTACAGATTTACAACCAGCACATGTGATGGGAGCCGTAGGAAATTTTGATATTGTGTGGCCAACCTTCTTGCAGTGACCACAGAGTGAGGGAAGCCAGGGACTAGAGACAGAAACCCTCTGGGTTTCACCAGATTCAAACCTAACATTTACAGCTTCAGGGAGAGGAGATCGAGGATCAATGATGGTATACACTTTGGCAACTTCTATGTTTGTCATGTTCAACATCGAGGGATGATAATAAACCGGGTGACCTACTAATCCAGCAATGTGCTCAAGTCCTTCTTCTGAGAAGAATTGAAGAGGGACATGACGAAATTCAAGCCATACTGAGACTGTTGTGAGTTCCGGCTCAGTATGTTTGATGCCAAGAGACTATTTAGCCACAAACAAGGTTTCTCCTTCGACTTGCCAAAGCCTTGGACTGAAGATACATGAGGGGAAAATCAGCTACTTTCAGATTAATAGAAGAGCCAGCAGATCCAGTGGAGATGCTGCGAAGGGATATTTTGGTTTTCTTCTTTTCCATGAGGGGAGGTGGGGGGTAAGTAGAAGATATGTTAGATATATGAACATGTATGATTGGGTGATGTCTTTCACAATCTTCTTTGTCTCATACGATTGTAAGATCTTGAGCTCTCATCGATTGGGATTGAAGAAGAGAATGTTAAACAGCACGGGTGAGCTCTAACTCGAACACCCGAAGCTTGAATTCTTTTATTCGATTGGGAGTTTCTTCTACATTTGGTTGATTCCAACTCCAAAAGCAGAGATCGATATATGAGAAGATCAAAATGATATTTATAAAAATATTATCTTCTTAAGAAAACAAAATCTTAATTAAAAACTTATATCACAACTTGATCGAATGTGAGGTATATTGACAACAATATTCCTACTTTATCGTTGCTTGTAAATTAATATTTCCCCAAATTAAAGGCATTTAGCTTTCTATTTCTTTTTTCTTCCTTTTCGTTTCTTTATCGCCAAGAGGCCGAAAATGATTGATCTGGAACTTATTTAATTTTGTCTCATATACATTTTCGTTTTTTTTCTTTCTTAAATACAAACGCAAAAATATGGTACGGGGTTTTGGCTTATTCGTGCTAGAATTTCGGGTTAATCCGAAAATTCCTGTCTATAATGTGAGAGAGTGTTTAAACATATCTGAATTCATTGAAATTCAATATTTCCTACCCAAACTTATAAAAGTAGGCGTACACATACCTAACAGATTACGGTGTTAGTTTGTCCGTTAAATGTGCTGACTGGGATGCTGAGTCATTTGACAAGTCATATGAGTTTTCGACTTATTCGTACCCCAACTTTAGGTATTTGTTCAGATACCTTCCCATTTTAATATTTTCGATTTTAAAAATTTTCGATTTGAGAATAATAATATATATAAAATAAAACATATATCAAGACGATTTAATATCGTTTCGGTTCCTATTTAAATTTTGATCAAATTTATCTTAACTTTTCAAATGAATTTAAGTTTTAAATTAATTTTTAATTTTTCCAATTAAATTTTTAATGTTGAATATTTTTTTACTAAATAAATTTTTAATATTAAATAAAATACAATAATATTGCATTGATATTTTATCATTTATTATAACTTTTAATATATGAAAGATAAATTATTCAAATAAATGACACTTATAAGTTTAATTATATATTATAACAATTTATGCTTATGAATTGTATTATAAGTATATGATAATTATATGAGTATTTATGATCAGTATTTGGTGGGGTTAAGTAGTGCAAGTATTGGTTAGGGATTGTGGACTATTTTTTTTTTAAAGTTAACAGAAGTATCTAATATATTAGTTTTGAAAATAGTTCTATTTTGTTTAAAGAAAATTTCAATATAAGAATATTACATTAAAAATCGGGTATATAAATATAGTTATTAGATATTAGAAGATATTCTCTCGACAATATAATTTTTTTAAATAATATATTGAAATGTGTTATTTAAAACTATAAATACCATGATAATATGTACACATTATATGTATATATTTAATATGTTATTTTTATTTTTAAAATCGTAATATGTTAATTTATTTTCAATACCGGATGCTCAATGTGTTCAATTTTGTAAATAGTGATCTTTTATATTTGTTTAGATTCTAAAAACGTAATTAACAATTTTTTTACATAATTGTTTAGTTTTCCTAAACGTAATTCTAAATTATTAATATATATATATATATTCATTTGATTTTAAATAGTACTGAGGAGTAGTTTTATATAAAAATTATGATTACGTTTAATAAGTTGTCATGTTATAATAAAATTGGTGAGAATGATTGTGGAGTTGACACACGAGCATTTTCTCCAAAATCACTTCATAAAATGTTAAAGGATTTACCATAACAAATACAAAATAATCAAGCAAAAAAAAAAAATTCAGACTTTGGGAAGGTATTTTCACAGATTCCTAGAGTTGGGGCATGAATAAACCCAAAACTCATTTGACTTGTCAAATTACTCAGCATCCCAGTCAGCATATTTAACGGACAAACTAACACCGTAACCCGTTAGGTATGTGTACGCCTATTTTTATAAGTTTGGATAGAAAAATTTGAATATTAATGAGTTCGGGTATGTTTAAGCACTCTCTCACATTGTAGACATGAATTTTTGCACTAACCCGGAGTTCGGACACGAGTAAGCCGAAACGCTGTGTTTTCACCTCTAAGAGTCTCAAACATATCAAAGTTGTATCAACAATAATGTAGCGTAATCTATCTATTATATAAAAGAAAGCCAACTCTCTCCAGGAATTTGCCACGTCAGCAGCTGCGAGATTGACATGTGAAAATAAATTATGACTAGTTTAGGCCTTTTCAGTTCCGTCCCTCTTCATCTTCCTTTCTAGGGTTTAAACACTTTTCCGTTTTATGTGTATCTTAAAGATGATAATCAATGTTATATTTTTAATTTCCCATTTTCTCTGTTTCTTCCATAAGAGAAATTTTAGGTACTATTTTTTCCAGTTTGTTGTCTTTATGCCATCCATGAATTCAAGCTTCAGAAGTTATGGGTACAAGGTTATGTCAAAAGGTTCTACAATTTCAAGTCCTGCTAATTTCAAAAGCCTTCGTTCTCACTCACAATCTCATTCGAATAGATCGGGTAAAAACAATGATAGACAATTATCATATGAAATAGAAGACTAATCTAATCATAAAACTGAAAGAAACCTAAAATAACATGTGAAAAATATAAAAATTAGAAACAAAACAAAAATATCCGTTTGTAGTACGGATTCTCGACAGCAACTTACCACGTTAATGTTGGAGAGGTTGACACGTGTCTTTTATAATATTATCTAACAATTAATTTATTTTATCTTTTTCTAACCCCCCATTTCCTCCCCTGTTCGTGTTTCAAACTCATCCTAAAACGATTTGTCTTCAAATTCTTTCTTTTAAATTCTAAAGTTTGACGCACATCTTTTCCCCTTTTGAACGAGAAACGAAATTACTCAATATTGCAATTTCAAAGACGATTACGGTATAGACTTTTTGGTATGGGTAAAGAGCACAAGACCTCACATGGAAATTCGCTTTCCACGGTTCAGTTCCACAATTTTTCAATACATTCAGAAACCTCTTGATACATTCAAAGCATTAATTGGCTAGATAAATAAAATCATAGAATCACGCTGAATTATTTTCTTTATTTTAAAATAAGAAGATTCGAAAAAGGAATTGAAGCATGAATTTATGAAACCTGTTTTACTCACAAATCACATAGAAAAACTCTACTCAAGACATAGATTATATAGATGTACATAATAAAATCAGTTTCAAAATTAAAATGATTTTAAATAATTAAATTGTTTTGTTAAACATATTGTTATTGGAACAAAGCCGTGTTGAAATTTATGTTATAATGGGATATATAAACACTGGTAACTATATTTTTTTATAGAGATAAAGTGAATTAATAAGATTGTCCTCCCATATATACAGTATGATTTCAAAAAATTAAAAAAACATTACCTACTATAAGACCAATTACAAATTAATTTTTTTTTTGGTCAAACCAATTACAAATTACATAATATATTTTAAAATCTAAATAAAAAATAAATACATTTATGATAAAAATTCGTGTACGCGAATATTCATCTAACATCTTTAAAATTTGAGTTAACCTTAAAATCTACAATTTTCATATAAATAATACTGAAAATATCTACTCGTGTGAACTTTGAAGGGGAATATTATTTTTTGCGACAAAGATTCCCACCATATAAAGGAGCTTGGTGTCTCATCAAGTGTCTCCCAAAAAGTTATTGTAAATATTTTTATATTAAAAATATAAAATTTCGAAGCACAGCTTTTCCACTCTATAATTAAAGAAAACATTTCTACATAAGAAAACAACGGGGCTCAGGACAAGTTAAATACATAAATTACAAAAAAAGGTGTATATCAGATATCAAAGTTAATTGTATGTGGTTATAAACATAACACTACCTACTGAGACGGATTTAGATCCGAATCCGTGACAAAACTATTTAGATTTGGATATGTGGCTTTCGGATATCTAGATTTCGAGTATCCAATCAAAAATTAAGCTATCCACAAATATTCAGATATAAATTTATATCCGAAAATAATAATTAAAATAATTATGTAAAAATAACTCAATATATGTAAAAAATATTTTTTAATAATTTTGACATGTCCGGATCCGAATCCGGACCTTGAAATTTTATTATCCGGATCTAGACGTCAGATATATCTTAATTTTCGGAACGAATCAAAGCGGATGTCAGATCAGATCTCGGATCCTAGATAATAATTCTATCCTTACAAAGGATGAAAAAAAAATTTAATTACTTAAACTAACTGGATTGGAAAAAATGTTTGTAGAAAATAGCACTGTAAAAAATAAATATAAAACTAGCGTTGATAGCTCATTTGGTTGCAAATATTTTTTTGGAAGGAGGTTGAGTCCTTCCCGAGTTCGAGTATTCAATTGGGATGAATATTTACTTAGCAACTATCACCAAATCTCACTAAAAACTGATTATGGCCGCTTCTTTGTTAAAAAAGAAAAAAATTAAACATAAAAGATATTTGCTACCTAATCAAAATATATGTGCATTAAAAATTATAATAATTATGAAAATTAAGATGTTAATAAAAAATAAAAAAATTTTTTTGTAACATTACATGTGAAAAAGTTTAAACATGATTTTTATTTATAATCAATTGTTAAATATAGTAAAAATAATTTTTTATTAATAAAAAATGCATATTTGACATGTACGGTCTTTAATGAAACTTCACTGCAGAACGAAATAATGAGGTGGGGTGGTGCGGTCCAATTTTCCTAAAAATGTGTTTTTACTATGATTTCAAAGGGGAATGGTGCGGTGCGAAGCAAATGCAGGGTGGTCGAAACTATATATATATATATATATATATGTAAGTTTAGTATAATATGGTGCGGGATATACATTTATAAAATATATATATAATTGAAAAACAAATAAAAGTATTTTAAAAACAATTTGACATTAATACCCCTTGAATAAAAGTATTTCCACCCCGTTACACAAATGGTATTGACCCCTTGAATGAAAGCAACGGGTGGAAAGAATTTTGACGTGTGGTGGGCGGATAAACGGTGCATATTTATGAAAATAAGTATTTACACAGTAAGTAATTAAAACGATAAAATATATAATTGTTGTATTTTTTTTGGATCCGCAGGCGTGCGTGCATGAATGGTTAAGGTGCGATTTTTAGTTTATAATATATATACATATAATTTATATGCTTTTATAGTTCGAATTTTTTTAAATAAAATTTTATGTATCAATTTTATCGAATAACAAAATTCTATTTAAAATAAAAATTATTTCGGTTGCTCAAAATATTAAAAAACTAATCAAATTTTAATAATTATATATGTACTACATTTGTACACTTGTAATTGTCACCATTCAACATTGTTCTATGCCGTGTGTTTAGCACTAACCGCACTTGTTCTGCATAATTCATTTCTTCCTCCCAATCTGCACTTGAATTGCATTATTATATCAGATTTAGAAATCATATATGTCATTATACCACAAATCTCTCCATTTACTTCCTGTATATTTTCCCTTCTTTATTGTAAATCTCTACCTCTCTATAAAGGCTCCTTGAGCCATGTTAATATAATTAAGCAATTCCATAACTCAATATGATATCAGAGCTCTAACGGACATAAAAAAAAAAATCTCTCTAATTTCTTCTTCTTCTCTTTCTGCTCTATTCTCTTTCCTTTTCTTCCTTCGTCTTTCTTTGTTGCCGTTGAATTTTTCCGGCCACCACCATGTCTAACAACGAAACCTCGTCCGCTGAAAACACCACCGTGTTCAATACCAACAACCCATCCAGTACTCTCATCTCCATCAACATGTCGAATATCACCAAGCTTATAAATCTCAATTACGTTATGTGGAGTAGACAGATCCGTGCCCTTCTCGAAGGTCATGAGCTTCATGGATTTCTCGAAGAATCCACCACTGTCCCGCCACCGACAATCACTACCGCAGACCAAACCACTCCTAATCCCGCGTATGCTCAGTGGCGGTGACAAGATCGACTTCTCTATAGTGCTTTAATCGGAGCAATCTCTCTCCCTGTCCAATCGGTGGCGTCCACTGCTACAACAACGTCTGAATCTGGACCATCTTGGCCTCCACCTTCGGTAAACCAACTCGAGGCCACATTCGGCAATTGAAGTACCAAATCAAAACATGTGTCAAAGGTACTAAATCCATCAGTGAATACCTACGCACAATCAAAGGGAAAGCAGATGACTTAACTTTGCTTGGAAAGCTCGTTGATCCAGAGGATCTAACAGAGCAAATTCTTGCTGGTTTAAGTGAAGACTACAAACAAGAAATTGATGCCGTCAATGGTAGAGATGCTGCGATCTCCTTTGCTGAACTTCATGAGCGTCTTATCAACCGTGAAGCGATGATATTGTGCAAGGAAGAGTCCGTACCTACTGCTCCAATCACAGCAAATGCAGTTGATGCTCATCCACGTCAACAACACAATACCAATTGGAAGTTTAACAACAACAGAAAAAGAACTCTCATCAGCACCACCACACCAGCAACAACAGTCGTGGATCTCGCCCATACCTAGGGCGCTGCCAAGCATGTTGCACACAAGGACACAGTGCGAAATACTGTCCGGAATATTGCATTATCCGTGGATCCGCAACGACCCAGTGGCATGGTCCTCAACAGAATCAGCCATGGCAATCATCATATCCCAATCAATCATGGCAACCAAGAGCTAATGTGGTGATGGCTTCAGGATCAGATTCTTCTACCTGGCTGGTCGACACCGGTGCTTCGCACCATATGACTTAAGATCTTGCAAATCTGTCTTTGCACGCTCCATACAACGGGGGTGACGATGTCATCCTTGGCGATGGATCTGGTCAACCAATTTCTCATACTGGTTCTTTATCTCTTCCCTCTCTCACTCGTCCATTTCTTCTTGACAATGTTTTGTGCGTTCCGTCTCTTGATAAAAATTTGATATTTGTTTTTCAATTATGTTCAACTAATGGCGTTGCGGTTACTTTTACACCTACATATTTTCAGGTCCGCGATCTGAATACTGGGGCACTTCGTTTGGAATGCAAACGTAAAAATGGAACCTATGAATAGCCGAAACACAGATCAAGCAAGCCTCCATCTCTTGCTTATGCATCTGTTGTTAAGGCATCTATGTTTGATTGGCTCTCTAGATTAGGCCATCCCACTTTATCTATTCTTAAAAAGACTATTTCAAGTTTTAATTTACCTTTGTCTTCAAACATTTTATTGAACAAGCCTTGTAGTGCTTGCTCTATTAATAAAATGCATAAGCTTCCTTTTTCTTCTTCCACGCTTACTTCTACTCAACCGCTTGAAATCGTCTTTTCCGATGTTTGGACATCTCCCATTATTTCCATCGATGGTTTCAAATATTATGTTATTTTTGTTGATCATTATACTAGGTACACGTGGCTATACCCTTTAAAACAAAAATCTCAAGTTTTGGATGTTTTTACAAGGTTCAAAGAGTTGGTTGAAAATCGATTTCAATTAAAGCTACGAACTCTTTATACATATAATGGAGGGGAATTTATCGCTCTAGCGACTTTTCTTTCTAGTAATGGCATTTCTCATTTCACCACTCCTCCCCATACACCGAAGCACAATGGCATCGCTGAGCGTAAACATCGGCATATCGTCGAAACTGGCTTAGCTCTCAGCTCTCTTGTCTCATGCTTCGATGCCTAAGTCTTATTGGACTTATGCATTAGCCACAACAGTTTATCTTATTAATCGTATGCCCACACCAACTCTTTCATTGCCAACTCCTTTTCACAATCTTTTTGGGCACCACCGAATTTTTCAAAACTCAAAAATTTTGGATGCTTATGTTTTCCTTGGCTTAGACCTTATGCTTCACATAAATTAGATTTTCGTTCAACCTTGTGTGTTTTTAGGTTACTCGACAACGCAAAGTGCGTATTTTTGGTTAGATAAAAAGACCTCAAGGATATATACATCTAGACATGTTGTATTTCATGAATATGTTTATCCCTTCTCGATGACTAATCCCATAACGAGTGTCTCCATGTCTGAGTTAAAAAATGCAGGAACCATGCCCGCAGACATGCCGGTGGTCCCTCAGGTCCGACTCGTGGATCTGCCACCTCCTCTGCCAATTCACGCTCCTCACGTGACACCCTCACCAACAACACAACACGACGTCAATTCTTCACCATCTGAGTTAGTGGTCCAAACAGCTCAACATGTCCAACTTCCTCAACAGGCCCAACAATCTCAACAGAAGCCCAACAAGCAACAGAAGCCCAAATTCAAGTCACAAACTCTCGTACAACAGAACCAGCCTCATCGACACACGCAGAAACAGCGGCGACAACGCCACCGGCTCCTCCTTCCCCAACACGAAAATCAACGCGACAGAGGAAACCGGTCCAAAAACTTAATCTTCGGGCTTCAGTCATCACTTGTTATGAAGTCGAACCTACTACCGTGGCTGAAGCACTTTGAGATTCTTGGTGGCGAAGCGCGATGTGTGTGGAAATTAACAATCAAATTCTAGAATAGACATGGGATTTAGTTCCACCTCGCACTGCTGCAAACGTTGTGGGTTGTAAGTGGGTGTTTACAATTAAGAGACATGCTGATGGTTCAGTTGACAAGTTCAAAGCATGACTCGTCGCTAAAGGTTTCAATCAATGTTCGGCCATCGATTAACATGAGACATTTAGTCCTGTCATCAAACCAGCCACTATTCGTCTCGTTCTCAGTGTCTCTCTCTCCAACAACTGGCCTATCCGACAGTTTGATGTGAACCACGCTTTCCTACAAGGAAAACTCCACGATGAGATTTATATGGTTCGCCCGGCTTTGTCAACAAAGATAATTCTCATGCAGTGTGCAAGCTCAAGAAGGCTATTTAAGGACTCAAACAGCCCCCCCACGGGCTTGGTATAACGAGCTCCGGGCATTCCTACTTCATTTTGGGTTCACGAATTCCATAGCCGATGCTAGCCTCTTCATCTACAACAAAAATGGTGTTCTCCTTTACATGCTTGTCTATGTGGACGACATCATCCTAACCGGGAACAATCAACATCACCTCAACTTATTCATCACCTTACTGTCCAATCGATTCTCGCTAAAAGACTTGGGCACTCTTTCTTATTTTCTTGGTATTGAAGCACATTACTCTCCTAAAGGTCTTCTACTAACTCAACGATGATATATTGCAGATCTCCTCCACAAAACGAAGATGATGGACTGAAAACCAGTACCAACACCGATGTGTCCAAGCACAGTACTCACACTCAACGCAGGCGCTCAAATAGAAGATCCAACTCAGTATCGAGCAATTGTAGGTAGCCTTCAATATTTATCCTTGACTCTCCGAATATATCTTATGCAGTCAACAAGATGTCTCAATTTATGCATAAACCTACTGAAGAGCATTGGCACGCCTTCAAACGGATACTACAATATCTCTTGGGGACTCAATCTCAAGGAATCTTCTTCAATAAGTCTAACACGCCTACTCTTCATGCCTTCACGGACGCCGATTGGGCTGGTAATAAAGACGGCTATACCTCCACCGGTGCATACATTGTCTACTATGGCAAACATCCCATTGCTTGGTCATCGAAAAAGCAAAAAGGCATTGCACGATTGTCGACCGAAGCAGAATACCATGCCGTTACAAACACATCTTCTGAAGTTTGTTGGATCACGTCTCTACTATCAGAATTGGGAATCAAGACCACGATAACACCACCAATCTACTGCGACAATATTGGAGCAACTAACCTTGCCGCAAATCCCGTGTTTCACTCAAGAATGAAACATCTTGCTCTCGACTATTACTTTGTGCGAAATCTAGTTCAATCTGAGCAAGTACGGGTTGCTCATGTCACTTCTGCATATCAATTAGCCGATGCACTCACCAAGCCATTACCAAGAATTCGGTTTCAACAACTCTCTATCAAGATCGGATTGGCCAACGACGCTCCATCTTGAGGGGTGTATCAGATATAGAAATCATATCTGTCATTATACCACAAATCTCTCCATTTACTTCCTGTATATTTTTCTTACTTATTGTAAATCTCTACCTCTCTATAAAGGCTCCTTGAGCCATGTGAATATAATTAAGCAATCCCATAATTCAATACATTCCATTTGATATCAATATATTTGTCCCGCACTGTTCTACAATGCATTTATTATAGTTATCATTCCGCTTTTCATTTCCTTGTTCTTCACCATTTATTTTGTTCTTCATCCATTTCGCGTTAATCATATTTATTCTTCTTGTTCTGATTGATTTATTTGTTTTGCATCACCCGCTGAGTTGTCGCCATTGAGGTATGTCATAAGGTTGGACAAAATATTTGTTATTTTTGCTTCGGTCTATTATATGTTTCAATTCAATAAAAAATATGGATATTCATAATTCTACGGAGCAAAGTAAATATTAAAAATTATCAATAACATTTAAAAAAGAAACAAATAACAAAGACTAAAATTTGAAAAGAATGATATCCACTCCGCTCCATTATATAACAAAGAAGAATATTTTTCTATTAATATTGCAATTCTTTTGTATGTTGAGTTTTGACTTTTATGTTTTTTTTTAAATATTTTCAACACTTTCGGAAAAAAAAATTATGGAGTGGATCGGATATCCGACTGCGGATTTTAGCGAATATCCAGACACCAACTATCCATTTAGTTACAAAGTGGATATGAATCAAAAAGTGTTGATCTAAACGGAGTGGAACGGAACACAAATACCATAAAATTTTAGGATATTCACTCCGTGTCCATCCATCGACTTGGTCAAGGGCGGAGGCGCTTGTATAGGAGGGGGTCATGTGACCCTTACTAATTTCAAAAAATATCTATGATATATCTTCATTAATGATAATGACTCCAATTAAATTTAATTTTTGATCTCCATAATCCAAACATAATAGAAAATCAATATAAATATATGAAATGAACGAGCCCGATATACTAAAAATTGGGTTCGCGTTAAAATTTTAAACCCAGATTTAGTGTAATTTTGCATAATTTACATAGGCTTAGTTAAAAAGTCCACCTAATTTATATCTCAATAAAGCAAACAAAGTTGTAATTTGTCTGCTATATATGTCTCTCTCTTTTTTTTGAAACTTTTCATATGCATAAAATTAATCGAGGCAAAAGTGTACGATTGTTTACAAAGAGCCAACTTTAGTTACCAAACCTTAGACATTAAAAAACCATTTTGAACTATAGAGATTAATAAGAAGCCTATATCCCCCTTTTTTTTTAGTGAAGTCGAAGGCCCAAAGGGAAGGCCAAGTAGAGAAAACCATGTTGAATCTGTTTGAGGTCCATTTACTGATGCCACCAGAAACCCTAGTCTGATGGAAACACGAAGGTGAGCAGTCAGCAAAAGAAACTAGATCAGGTCATTTAGTTCCATCCCAACGAGAACCAATATTGCATGCATTCGCTTGCCACCGACTGATTTTGGTTCCGGAAGCCGAGATTCTATTCTTGATTGTGTTGGGGATGATTTTGAGAAGAGTACCCGGAGGTCGAGATGAGTGCCGGTGTAGGCGATGATTTTGTTGCCTGCCAAGCCAGTCGCGAGAGATACTTCTGGTGAATGTTGCCAGTTGTTGCTAGTAAGTCATCCATAACCTCTGTCCAAGATCTGATGGTTGAAAGGAAACCAAATCTCGACCCAAGAGGGCCCCAAATAGCGAAGGAATAGCTGCACTGGAAGAACAAATGGTCAAGGGATTCCTGATCGTGGTTGCAGAGAAGACACATATTGTCCGTATGAAGACCCCAAGACAAGAGACGATCCCTAGTAGGAGATCGATTGAAGACAAATAGCCAGGTTAGGGCCTGATGCTTGGGGATTCTTTTCCTGATCCAAACAATAGGGTACCAACTCACCAAAGGCTTCGGGTCCCTGATAAAGTTGTAAATTTTGCTTGAGCTAAAGGTACGTGTCACTCTACCATCAACTGAATCTTGTCTTTCGCATCTGTTAACTCCACTGTTGTTAAATGGGTAAGTAATTGCTCCATTCTAGGAGATCTTAGAAGCCATAGTAGCGGTGATGTTAATACCAGTGTTTTTTAATGGCCATCTAACATCCACCTAGGCCGTATAAACGTTCCTTTGGACGATGTTAGGTGCGCGCATTTGTAAATCACCTAAATATATCGTATAGTATAAAATTAGAACGTCCGGCCACCGCCTAACGTTCATAACTGTGTGTAGGTATGTGTGTGAGTATGTGTATTTTAACATATAATTTATATATTTTAATTTTTCTTTGACTTAATATGACCAGATGTACAGTAAAACCTCTATAAATTAATAATGTTGGGTCTTTGAAAATTTATTAATTTATAGAGTTATTAATTAATCGATAAAATTAATATTTATTAATTTATAGAGAGATTTTTTTCTAGTTCATGATTTTTGTAAAATATATTTTATATAAAACAAATAGTTTACTTTAAAATTCATACAAATTCTTTTAAAACTTTATTTATTTAAAATTTTGTATACTTTATTGTTTACCTATTCATCTTATTCTACATTATGTTAATAATCTTATTTATCGTAATAGAATGGATGTTAATAGCCCAATAGACTATCCGAGTTTAGAAAAATTACGTTGATGATGTTGAAGACGAGATAACACTATCCAAAATATTTACGCGTAATAAAGCAATTATCACATCTAGAACTCTTCACAATTTTTGGAAAGAGATCTAGATGACAACACCAAAAGTTTTTGATGCAGTATGAAAAATTAGATATTAGTTCCAACGAAATTTCAACTTTTAATATAAATATACAACACTATAATCATATTTTACTAAATTTTCTTAGATATATATATATATATGTGTATATATATGTATAAAATTTATAATTATTAATTTAAGCTATTATTGGGACCATATTTTATATTGGAGTTTAAAAAAAATTATTATCTTATTATCTTATCGAATTTTGTTATTTTTTACATTGGTCCAACTCGAACCGAAAAATTTTATTAATTTATAGTGATTATTAATTTATAGAATATTAATTTATAAAAATTCTACTGTATTTATCTGCTAACTACATGAGTTAGAATTTAACTAGGTAATTAACCATGGTTAAGTGTTTGTTAGACATGCGTTAGAGGTTTAGATATGGAAAATTTGTGAAAACATGCATTTTAAAAGGGTATTAGAAAATAAGCATTTAAAAAATATATAGAAATAGAAACTATATATTGGTAACTATTCAGAAGAACTAAAACCTAACAATAACTTATAAATTCAAATGATTTTTTATTATTATTATGAAATTTCAAAAGCACTTGAATTTGAATAAATCCTAGTTTTCATTATACTTCGAAAAATTAATTATTTCTGTTATAAACTAATATATATATGTGTGTGAGATGTTTCACGTTTTTGTTAGGAAGAAAAGAGAGATAAGAGAGCTTTTAGAAGGAGAAGGAATGGTTTCTTATTAGGAAAAAACCCAGAAAAATATACGAATTTCTCTTCCGAATTGCTTTTCGAATACATTTTTATACCAAAATATAGATTTTCTATTTTGGACAACAGAAGAACGGGATCTCTCCAGAATTCAAAAAAAATACATACCCTTGGATCATATGATATATATGACAGGTGATCAATGACAAGGTCTTAAATGGGAAGGATATATCATCAGCAGATACACTTCAGCTGGCTAAACTAGAGAGAGAGCACGGAAGAGGACTGGCGCTGGGATGATTCGGTGGTTCCCCCCCTCCCCCAATCCCTGATCTGCCAGATTGACGCTTCTTGGGTTGATCATGGATATATCAGTGGACTTGGGTGGTGGCTAAAGGATAACTCGAGACATGTTATTACAAGACTGCAATCGTGCCGGAGGAGCCTCTCTGCTCTCCATGCGAAGCTGGACAGACTCGTCTCGGCAATGACATGCCTCATAAAAAAGCGTATTCTATCGGCTCATTTTGAGACAGACTGCTCAGACCTCTTGAAGATGATTGTGATCCCAATGGATTGGCCGACCTTCAAGCTGGAACTAGAATTATTTGATAACATAAGGGGCGGCTTTGTGTTCTTTAATTTGACAATTATATCACGTGTTTCAAACGTTCATGCGGATGCTCTTGCAAAAAAGGCACGAGCATGAGGTTATCTGTTCTCCCACATAAGTCACAATGAGTCGATAAGAGGCGCCGCACGGGGTTTACCTACCTGTGCTAGAATATCAGACCACGTGTCCTAGATCAGGTTGGTTTGAACATGTATGACGCCCTCGAGTGCCTTTCATCTATCACCCTTGTCCTTATATGCCAGTTGTCCGACAACTTAGTCCTGAGGGTCAGAATGATGTCATCGTCATACGAGGAGCAGCGGATAATGCAGCGGGTCAAGCGTAAGGAGGTCCCTCGGAATTGCCTTTTTCTGCTTTAATCGTTCCATAGAGTAGAGGCTAGCTGTTTTACCTATCACATCCGTAAGATAAATAATATTAACTGTTTGATCGAAGACCAATTTGAATATATTTGAATATTTGGATTTATGCTACGAAAAAAAAAAAATCCATACCTTGCCCGGGTTTCTGATATGGAAACCCGGGGTCAGTGTCCAGCTCCCCGTCTACTTTCTTACATGTACATCTGACCACTCAGCCTCCAGCCCAATTCACCTTTCACGGTGTGGCCACACCGTTCGGGATGAGGGGTGAAGACATGTGGCCTAACCCGTCAAGTCACTTGGATCATTGTAGATCAGACCCAAATACTTCTTAGGTAGGCCCAAAAGCCCACTACACAAATGACGTTAAGAGATTCGCCTAAACTAGTCACATGTAAGGCTAAAAATTTTGCCTAAATTAAGATAATACATTTATCCCAACCAATATGTATATAAGTGATGTTTTACGTTTTTGTTAGGGAGAGAGAGATAAAATAGCTTTTAGAAAGAGAATGAATGATTTCTTATTATTACTTACTTCTCCACTTATGTACATACAGAGCCATGCCATAGTGAGAGAAAAAGAAACCTTCGTCTAGGGTATTTTTTTAAAGAATTTTTTAAAAGACAACATGATCATATAATTTTTTGTAGTAAAGTTTATGAGATCTTTTAAAGTTATAAAATAATAAAATGAAACTAGAATTACACATGGACATAAAATATAAGGTAACTTATAACACTAACATATTTACTTTCGATTAAATTATTTACTGTCACGTCTTCTTTTATTTGTCACCAACATTAATATTTTCATGCAAGTTTACAGTTTTTTTTTAAATATTTTCTTCTCTATTATTTATTAATCATTCACATGATCAAAAGTTTTAAGAAAAATTTTACCAAGAAAAACTAATAGGGTAAAAGTATTATATTTAAAAAAGAGAGAGAAAAAAAAGTTAATCTTAACTAATATGAATCACTTATCAAATTGACAACTTTAGTTTTAGTTTCATCTGCTGAATTTTTTTTCAAATTTAAAATTGATCAAACTTTATCTTTACTCAAGTATGTCGCAAGAGAGATTGAATGTATAACATTAGTTTGTCTTTCGAAAAAAACATAGTTAAAATGTTGATTTTGGAAATTTGGTTACTGATGAAAGCTTATTGATTTTTAATTTAGTTATTTATTTATTTATGGGGATGATGTTTATTATTTTAAATTTTTTTTTTGTTCATATGAATTAAGGCATTTTTTTGAAATATCGCTTATGTTCTTTATATTCCTAGGCACGGTTCTGTGTACATATATATAGGGATAAAGTAAATTCCACAAAAAAATAACTTCACACTACAAGAAAAAAGCAAAATTCGGACGGCCTAAATGGTTGGAAATCCGTCGGAAATACCCTTTTAGGACGGATTTCTGATGGATTGAACGGTCGGAAATTTTGGACGGATTACGGACGGTGACAAGCAGTCGCTAAATCCGTCGGAAAAGCTCTGTCGGAATTCGGTGAGAAATGACCATCAAAAATCCATGGTAAACCATACCCACGGATTTCCGACGGTATTGGGAGGAAAGTATTTCCCACCTATTTTCGACGGTGGAAAATAGTCCATCGGAAATTGATGGGAAATATTTCCCACCGATTTTCGACTGAATCTTTTCCCTAGGGAATTTCGACGGAAACGGTGACATGCAATTTTTTTTAAAAAAAAAATTGAAATTTCCATTTATATTTATAATTATAATTATAATTTAGATAAAATTTAAAATTTAAAAAAAAATATTAAAATTGAAAAAAAAAATTTAAATTTTAAAAAAAATTAAAATTAAAAATAGTTGAAACATTTAAATTAAAATTATTAAAAAGATAAAACATAATTTAAAAGTCTAATGGGTCGGATAAACTAATTGATCGGAGGAAAGTCATCCGAAAATTTTCGCATCAACAAAACTTTCATTTAGGCTTGCTCAAGCCTCAATTGATCAAACTCGAGCGTCTTTTGTCCAAGTGCTTCCTGCAAAGACTGAACCTCTTCGACGAGCTTGAGATCCATCGAGAAGGCAGAAGAAGTAGCCCAATCAGCAGGAAGATTGCCTAAGTCGGAATGACGATCCTTGCGATAAGGAGTTTCCTGTAGAAAAGAAAAGAATTAATATTTAATATAAATAAAGCATATAATTTATATTTTCTACGTAAAAAAACTTACCTCGAGGACAATTTGGTTGTTGACATCTCGAGGCAACTCCAAACAATTTTAAGACGCCGAACCATCTTGAGTCTGAGAAAGCTGCGCGAGCCGCTCGTCCTTCCTCTTCTCCACTTTCTCGAGGCGTTGCGAAATCTCCGGGAAGTTGATCTCGTCGGTTTTTTTGTTGTTATGAGTCACCTTCAGTAAAAAATTATAATCCAGATGCATACCACCGGCTTCAATTGTCTGCAATAAATAAATAAAAATCAACCTTGCAAAAATGTAATGAAACCAACAAACTTACCATGTTGACTTCGCGAGCTCTGAATCTCGTTGCTCCGGAGTTGTGAGTACCACGGGGATTTTTCTTCCGATTCTTCGAGTTTGTCTGGGAAGCGGCTTGCGTCTCCGGCAAAGCCCAGTATGTCTTCAAACCAGTCCACACATCTGGGTCCATGCCTTTTGGCTTGTCCAACCCATTCACCCACTTCTGCTTCCAATCATACATGTGCTCCGAGTACGAGTCCAACGCCATCTTGTTGAACTCCGCCCGAACGAGTTCCGTATGTTGGGGTTCCCAGTTAAAATCTTGTTACAAGTTTGAAAGAAAAAGATAGCATTAGTAATTTAAAAATTATAATAATTAATTACCTAATTAAAGTATTATAATGTCGAACAATTACCATGAAAGAGTGGAACCATGTTTTCTTCTCATCGGCGGGGATATAAGTCCACGTAGGATACGGATGGCGGAGGAATGAATGCAACATCTTCATAAACTACTTGATAATGTGTTTGTCAATGCTGAACCTACCAACAAAATAAATCATAGAGTTAGGTTCATAGCGAAATATTAAAAACTTAAATATGAAAATTAAACACTTATAGGTTTTACCATGACGCAGTGCACTCGAGATGTGGATGAAGCTTTGGGATAAGATATCGGCCCGGTTGCTGCACAATCTCCTCAACTGTCAGCTGCTGGCGTGATGCAGAACTCTGGGACTCAGGAACACGAGACTGGGTCGGGCTTGGCGATGTGTCATCCCTCCTCCCTAATATACGGGAACCTCTCGAACCTCCAGATGCACGAAAGCCCGAGAGAGATCTAGACAAACATTGTATTAAAAATTTAGTAGCAAAATATATAAATAAAGAAATAAATAAAAATAAAAAATTTCTAAATTACACAAACATTTTTTGTAAAAATGTTTTTAATAAAATATTTTCTAAATTACACAAACATTTTAAAAAAACATTTTTAATAAAAAAAAAATATTTCTACTATATCTATTTATGTAAAATCATTTTCACATATAAATATATTACAAACTATATAAAAACGTAAGTGTACAAATAAATAGAAAAAATATTCTATGATATAAAAACTTTTTAAAATTTATAACAACGCATATATAATCTAAATCACCACAATTCAACACTAAATCACCTCAAATTCTACAAATTAACAACATAAATCATCAAATCCTATCTAAACCACCTAATCTAAACACAAACCATTCAAAAGCTTATAATCTAACAATTTAATAAAAAGTAAAATTAAAAACTTACATGATTTTGGAAGGAAATGTAGAGAGAATGAGGAGAAGAAGCGTTTGAGAGTTTATAGAGAGAATGTGAAAGTTTAGAATGAAGAAAAAATGCTGGCGTGACTTTAATTTATCGGCATTTACGGACGAATTTTGGATCGATATATCCATCGGAAATGGAATCCGTCAGAAATCCATCCCTATATTTTTTGTATTTTACCGTAGAATAAAATCGCGCCTTTTCGAAATTGTTGGCGGTCAAAATTCTAAAATCCATCGGAAATCCCTGGGTTGCATGTCTTCTAATTGGTTGGTCAAAACGCCAATTAAATGAATGGCCACTGGGAAATTGGTCGGAAATTTCCTAGGAATTTCCGACGGCATGTTAAATCTGTTGGAAATATGTGAAAAATTTCCGATGGATTTTCCAGAGTTTAGGGTTTAGGGTACAAAAATTCAGTTCACATGATATTTGCATGCATTACAATGACCGAACAATAGCATCAACACAATTATACATTGACAAACATTTATATTTGTAATATATAAAATATTATTTGCACAAACCAAAATATCTCTAATAACATATACTAGAAGTTACGAAACTCTTATACTAGAAGTTATGAAACTCTAAAATGTAAAGAAGTGAAATGTTTATCATATTATTTGATCGACTATACTTATATGTAACTTAACATGTATGTTTATGGTCTTTTGGATATTTTGATTGAATTTCGTAATCCTAAACCACATTCCCTAGAAAATCCGTGGGAAATTTCCCACGGAGTGCTTATGCCATCGGAAATCCGTAGGAAATTTCCGACGGATTTCCTAGGGAATGTGGTTTGCGGTTAGAAATTACAGTTCAAAATATTCATAAGGCCTTTAAAAAACATTATTATCAAATGTAAAGTGATGACTCTGAATTACACATATATTACACATATATTACAAAAACATTTCATAAACGATTCATAAATATATTACATAAGTGCTTTTAATCTGAATCAGATGAATCATATGAAGGTGCTGGCTCTGAATCTTCCTCAAACTCTCCAAACTCTTCCTCTGAATCCTCAAATACAACATCATCTACATATACGGTGAAGTCAACGACAAGGTCAACCTCAAGTGAATGATCAATCGGAGCAATATGTCCAATTGTGTTATGTTGCAAATGGTCGTTATTTGAAACACAGTCTACCCTTCCTCCCGGGTTAATCAATGTCACTGTGATCCATGGATCTTGGTTGTTCCTAACTCAAGGGTATCGAATATAGCAAACCTGGTCTGCCTTTGAAGCAAGGATTAATGGATCGTATTTTTGAAGTCTCTTCTTCGAATGTACTGATGTAACACGAAACTCGTCATGTCGTACACCGATAAAAGGATCATACCAATCACAGTAAAATGCAATGCACCTCAAGTCGAGTAGCCCCGGATAATGAACCTCCAATATTTCGCGCAGGACACCATAGTATACAACATCACTAGAATGTGAAGAAATACCGGAATTAGAAGTTGACATTATGCTTCCTTCCTTATAAATCTTAAAAGCATATCCCCGGGTGCAATAAATCGGATATGACTTGGCAACAGACGTTGACCCGTTCGCCAATTCCTCTAACCACGTCGAAAATTCTTGGCCTAGAGATTTCCAATGCGAAATCTGTATGAAGGGAGGAAAAATGAATACAATTAATTAAACTAACTAATTCAACTTATTAATGAAGAATTTAACTGCGCTTACATAATATGGCAACCACGGGTCAAATTCACTACTTTTTAGCACACCAAGTTCATCTTCTGTGTATTCATTGCGTATTTGGTCCATGTAAATACTACAATAAAAATCATATGGTCAATATTTGACAATTTATATTAATAATCAGTAAACTTTATTCGATTCCGCAATATATATACCTCTCGTATGGCATGACTTCTTCGCAGTTCATGAGAATATACATATGCAAGTGTCTCTGCTCCTCTGGTGTAAGCCTTCTTGATTGTGCTTTCCCACTTAGTCGTCCAATTTGTGCAAACATATTAGAGACATAGGCTGGATACAATGGTTTTTCCCCTCGGTCATAATGTCGAGCAGGATTTTGACTCTTCGTTAGGACTGATGAAGGGAAGTAGTTTACCACAAAGTAAGATGTTTCTTCGTTGATGCTCCGAGCAACAATCAAACTATCAACCTTGCTTAAATTTTTGACTTTCTTCTTGAGATGGAACATATACCGCTCAAATGAATACATCAACCGGTATTGAACAGGGCCACCAAGAGCTGCTTCTCGAGGAAGATGAATCGGAAGATGTTCCATAACATCAAAGAAAGACAGTGAAAATATCTTCTCTAGTTTTCAGAGGATCACTGGTATCTTTTCCTCCAAAATTTGTATCTCGTCGACTGTAAGTGATCTCGTGCATATATCCCAGAAAAAGCACATACCGCTGCATAGTAGACAAAACACATAAGAATATAAAATTATACATTGACATGTGGTATTATATAATAACATAAAACACTCAAAATGTACCTGAAATTTCTCCATGTATGTTTCTTGGTAGGAGATCGTCAAAGGCAAATGGAAAGAGGCGTTACATGATAACATGACAGTCATGACTCTTCATCCTAGCAAACTTTCCTTCCCCACTATCAACACAGTTACGAAGATCAGATGCGTATCCATCCGGAAATTTAACACTATGCATAATCCAATCAAAGAACTCTTTCTTTCCTAAACCATCCAGCTTGAAAACCGGGATATGACCTTTCCCGTTCGCCATTACATGTAGTTCTTTACGAGAACAAATTTCTGGCAAATCCAATATAGACTTCAAATTATCTTTCGTCTTTTCTTGCACATTTAAAACAGTATTCATGATATTGTCGAAAAAGTTCTTCTCAATGTGCATGACATCAAGATTATACCGCAAGAGATGATCCTTCCAAAATGGCAAATCCCATAAAATACTCTTCTTGTACCAATTATGTTGCTCGCCACAACCGTCAACAGGTTAATACCCATTACCACCACAGTAAACCGTTTTCTCAGCACGAAAATCTCTAAACTAAGTCAACACATAATCACCGTTCAACTCGGGAGGTGGACCAGTAAACACTTGCTTTTTCTTTGTACATAACATGGTGCTCTGACGATACGGATGATCTCTCGTTAGAAATCTTCTATGACAATCAAACCAATACATCTTTCTTCCGTGCTTTAATTGGAAAGCATCAGTGTTATCTTGACAATACGGGCACGATAACCTTTCGTGCATTGTCCATCCGGATAACATACCATATGCAAAAAAAATCACTTATGGTCTACATAAGCATCGCTTCATCATGAAATCCTGATTGCATGAAATATCTTAGGTTCGAACACCATGCTCCTATAACTCTTGCAACTCATGAATCAATGGTTGCAAGAAGACATCAAGTGATCGCTTCGGGTGTTGTGGACTGGGAAAAAGGATAGTGAGGAACATAAACTTTCGTTTCATGCACAAAGATAGAGGCAGATTGTAAGGTGTGACAATGACAGGCCACAATGAATATTGCCACCCATGCTTCCCAAAAGGATTGAAACCATCTGTAGATAACCCAAGGTATTCATTCCTTCGCTCATCCGCAAAATTGGGATACAATGATTGGAATTCCATGCTTCTGCATTTGAGGGGTGTGTAATTTCTCCATTAGATGTATGCTCTGCATGCCATCTCATAAGACCTGTCATGCGCTCCGATTTATATAACCTCTTCAACCTCTCTGTTAATGGCAAATACCACATCCTCTTATACGGGACTTGAACTCTTCCACTTGTGTCCAGAAATTGCAGTTGGCGACAAAGGCGACATGCCAAGCGGTCTGCGTCCTTCCTCCAATATATCATACAATTGTTGATGCACACATCTATCATCTGATACGACAAACCAAGACCAGCTACAAGTTTTTGTATCTTATAGTATGAAGTCGGCGCAAGGTTATCGTTATACAGAATATCTTTCACATAATCAGCTATGGCATCTATACAATCCTCAGACAAATTCTAATTCGTCTTAATACTCATCATCCTATATGCAGAGTATAAAGGCGAATGACCCTCTTTACAACCAGCGTATAACGGATCATTTGATGTGTCGACCATATCAAAGTACCTCCGGGATTCTAAATTAGGTTCCTCTATTCTATCTCTATCCTAAAAAATGACGGTATATTTTCACGAAATGCTTCGTTAACCATCTGTTCCGTACCTACATTTTCATCTACTTTCATTCTTGGTTCCTCTAACCTATCCGCACTAGTACTAGCATAATTTACCATTGACTCATCTTCTCCATGCGAATACCATATCTTGTACCCCAGCATAATGATCATTCTACGATTCTGACATTTAGAACAAGGACATAACATTTTACCTTCTTCCATGGTTCTCGGTTGGTTTAATGCAAGACTCATAAATTGCTGAATTCCCGCATAGAAATCATCCGTAAGTAGGCTCGTCGCTGGATCGTGTGGAGGTTTGTCCATCCACGCTCGGAAATATTGATCCTCATTTGAAGGTGCCATTGTATCTATGGTTTTTGACCGTTCTTGTAAATGAAGGTGGGAGAGCATTTATAGGTGGATTCTGCTATTTTTCGAAGGATTTTCCACCGATTTTCGACGGAATTTTCTACGGTTTAAATGTCCGTCGAAAATTTTTCACAGAATTTCGATGGTTTTTTGCCGTTGAAAATCGGTCTGAAATCCGCAGAAATTATGTCGGATTTTCCGACGGCTAAAAATTCATCCGAAAATCCGTCCGAAATTGTCATATTTTCTTGTAGTGTCACCATGAAATAATTTTTCTTAAGATAAATGTAAGTGCGGAAAATGGTGATGGATAATCATGAACATTTAACAATTTCATAATTAACTTTTTGGATATTTGATTTTATATAAACACATGATCAACGTACATTTTGTGAGTTAGTAAGAAAATGATTCCTACTGAGAAAATGATTCCTAAATTTGTCTCAACTAATACAACGCAAATGGGTAATTTATTTCAAAGTTTTAACAACTATACTAAAATTTATATACTATACTAAATTATGTGATTACAAAAAGAAAACATCGTACATTTCACAAAACGTGAATAAAATGTTTAATCGTAGTTGACATAACAAACCCTTTTATGCTATTTTTCCCAATCCTTAATTTTTAACTCTCGTGCACAACGAATTTCTTCTTCTATGAAATCCTGCTTAAATCACTACTTGCTTTCGAGTATTTCAACCGCCGGACGAACATTCCAGTTGTGACTACACCTTAAAAAGTTATCTCTTTTTGGCCTATGTTTCAAAAAAAAATTTGTAATGCTCTATAACCCTATTAAAGGGTTGATTAGTTTTTAAAATGTAGTGTTTGCGGATTAGTTGCAATGTTTAACACCAGTTATAAAAACTGTTTCGTACTATTTTATAGCATTTTAAATTGTTTTAAATCATATGCTTCTTCTCTTGAATGTTTGCATTTTACAAAAGAGGGCAATGGTGGTACCTGGTTTTTTTTTTTTGTACATTTATTTTAAATATTAATGTTCTAGTGCTTAATTTTTTAAATGTCATATAGTTTGGTTGTATATTTTGGTTGTTTGACCTACTAAAATTATATATGAAAATCTTAAAAAAACAAACAAAATTTATATATGTATATACAAGGGAAATTGGAGTGTATAACCATATAATTGGTCAAATGATCATTGCACAAACATGGTTAGAATAATTTGCATATAATGTATAATATGACGAAAATAACTTTGCTACAAACCACAAGTTGTAATTCTCCTACCCTCTTTCTCTTTCTTCTTTGTCTTTAGTTTTTTTTTCGTTCTCGTCTTATTTAGTTTTCTTAAAAACTGATTCATCCTTGTGATATCACTAAACAAATATAGATTTTTTTCCAAACATGTCATGATTTGAATTTTTAAAAACGAACAAAAGTTATTCGAAAAACGAATATGTAATTAAGTGAAATGGTCAAGTCTATACTATTTAACTTTTTCATATAGTATAATTTATTCTCTATATAAGCTCTAAAATATAGTTGCATATACCAACTCAGTTCACAAATTATCATGAAATTTAATTAATTATATTAAAAAATTAAATTAAAAAATAAGATGAGATGTGGTAAATTATTTTGTTCAAAAAATAAAAATAAAATAAAACACAAAATGTAGTCAAATAGCCACCGATCACCCTCTTTTTCCAGTTTGAAGATCTGACCAACGTCAGGCGGCTCCGTCAACGCCGACGTCGGTCCCATCGTCTCTAGTTTTCCTTTATGCTTTAGTTTTCTCGGTGTCTTGTGGTTGTCGTCGAGCCTCTACGACTCAGTTTCTTCTCATCTCGGTGGGGTTAAAGACGGTGGGACTTTGGTGGTGCCGGCTTAGGTGAGCAACGGAGCGGATCTACCGCTATTACCATTTGTTAAAGGTTGACATTTGTGGATATTTGTTATAGGTTGACATTTGTTCAATGAAGAAATTGGTTTCGGGGCAGTCTTCTTTTCTCGTCCAACAGTTGAATCTCCTCTCTCACCGCTCTAGCGAATAAATTATTCTCTGATCGGTGCATATCAGCAGCTTATCCTCTGTGACTTCTTGGGTGAAGCAACAGAGCGTGGTATGGGTTAAGTATCTTTATGAAAAAGACTCGGTGTTGATTGGTTTTTATCTTCCTTCATGGCCGGTGGTCATCTTCTTCTCGGATTTTCCTTGGTTGTCATTCCTTTGGGGCTTTATTCTCGTGACTTGAGGGTTTGTGGTCTCAGGTAGTCTTCACTTCTTTTGCATGGTACTATTAAATTTCATTTGTCGATGCTCCTGTTGCCTTGAAGATTCGTGTCTCGGGCAAGCTCTCCACTGTTTTTATGTGCTTTGTAGATTGTTGACTATGATCTTTATAGTTTTGGTTTGGGTTTTGGATTTTACTTGGAAGTCTAGTTTAAAACTTTGTATTCGGAAGTGTCCCTTTCTTTAGGCTTTGGTTCCGGGAAAATCTTATTTTATGCCAGCTTTATTTCCGGAGAATTATCAATCTTCCGCCGGCTTTATATCTTTTCAAGATTTCTTAATAAAAATTTCAGATGACAAACACACACAAAAAATGTGGTAAAGTATTTTGTTATTAACCCAACAAAATGAAATAGTACAAAAAGAAGGAAAAAGAAGATGATGTGTCACTAAAAGAAGGATATTTTTATCCTTGAAGATCTGAAACGGTTACTTGCTTAATTTTCAAAGTACAATTTTATTATATAAAGCAGGATGTGCTCGACGTGAACGTGACACGTAGACAAAATTATAACTCACCAGATCGCGACATATGTCTAATATTAATCAGATGATGACATGTGTTAACACTTAAAATTAACTAAGAAAAAGTACAAAACTAACAAAATAATTATTAAGTAACTAACCAAATAGTAAAAAAAAAAATTCTAATAGTCCAAACTGATTAGGAAAAATTAAGAAGAAAAATAGAGAAGATATAAGAGAAAATGGAAATTTGAATTAAAAAATAAATAAATAATAAGATATATATAAATTGAAAAACAAAAAAAGTTAGAAAGTATATACTTTCTATTTAAAATTTAAGATATGCACAAGTATGTTAAAAAAACTACAAACATATTTATTTTATCAATAGAATTGTAGAATATCACAAAAAACATGAAAGTCTTCCACCTATGACGACAATGATACTTTCTAATGTTAAAAAAATTGTATAAATGAAAATTTATATAAATTAAAATAATAATATTATATTTAGTTCTAAGATTCAAGAGTCAATAATGTTTGGCGAGTATAGATCTCTATGAGAAAGAAAATGATAACATCAATGGTATAAAATTATCAATCATGTATTTATGTGATGTTTGATAACATTATTTATAAATATCTTTTATAGGTTTTTATGAGTTTATTAACATGAAATTTACTCTTTTCTGATTTAACTCTACAATACTTGAATTGTTTTTAATATTTTATAATATAACTAATAAATATTCATAACGGATAAGAATATAATTTTTTAGTTGCTATTAAGTATATGATTTGAATTCCGCTTATACATATTTTTGGATCCGCATGATATGGATTATGATAGGATAATTAGGATATAAGTTATAATTATTTAAGATCTACATTTAAATAATATTTCAAAATATTTTGATAAATTCAACAAGTTACTAACTAAAATTAAATATTTTATCAATAATTTTTAATTTGTTTATCCACGTTAATTTGTGGATCCTAATCTAGTGGCTATATAATCTAAGACGCAAAAATAAAAACCAAAAAATATTTGAATTAATTTCCAAAAATAAATATCTACTTATTCGTTGTGTCAGCATGATCAAATTGGAGAGGACCACGTGGCGCTTGATGGGAACGCTCCAACGCCAAATAACCAAAAGATATCCAAACCGAGCCACCGAGGAAGTCACCTATCCTATGGGACCCATATGGTACACGTGGATAGTATAGTGGGACTCGCACTCGATGGTTTCGACTCGGACACACACACACAATATCTTATTTTCCTTTGTTTTTTTATAGATTTCTTTTTTCTTCAATTTCAATTTTCTAGCAACTATAAAATGGGTCCATCCCTTACTCTCTGTCTCTCCCAAACACACATTTCAGTCTCATTTTATAACGTTAAATTCAAGTTTTGATTTATATCCTAAAATGGGTAAATTTTTGTTTCTTGCAATATTAATGCACTAACATTTTTTTTTGATATGAATGCACACAAATATACATGTTACTTATCTGTTATCTTCTGTGTTTCAATCTTATGCTCTCAGTTAGATTCATGGAAGGTAATATTACTAAAATGTTGGAGACAAAGGTCATCTCAAACCCGGAGGTTTTATATCCCGGAGGAGACGACAGAGATACGTCGCCGCCGAGGATGAAAGTTGTTCAAGATTTTCACGGAGGAGGATTGATAAGATCATGGGTTGATTCCATGAGAGCTTGTTCTCCTACTCATCTCAAATCTTTCAACAACCAATCTTCTTGGATTGTAATGTCTTCTTACTTTTTCCTCTGTTTTTTCTTTTTCTTTTTGTTTTATCTCAAATCCTTTTTTAAGAATTGTGAATTTTGCAGATAGAACATCCATCAGCTTTGAACATGTTTGAAGAAATACTTCATGAATCTCAAGGAAAACAAATTGTTATGTTTCTTGATTATGATGGTACTCTCTCTCCCATTGTTGACGATCCTGATCAGGCTTTTATGTCCAAGAAGGTATTTTTTCCAATTTAATATAGTAATTAAAAAACATTTTTATTTCAGAAATTTTAATGAGTGAGTTTGCTAAATAGCGACAAATTTTTATTTATTTAGATAAATGATGGAGTGATTCAACTGTAATTTAAAGAGTATACATATTTTTTATATTTTGACGAAAGTATTTTTCGTATTTCGCATAATAATATTATTATAGAGATAGCGTATTAACGGCTAAAATAATATGACTAAAATAACGTGCTATTCTCTGTTTATTTTGTCTAGCAGTCTAAACAATATGTTATTTTCTCTAAATCCATCACATGAATAAAGTAACATGTCGTATAAGATAATAACATGTTATTAGTCACCTAATCCCATTAAATGTATTTTGCAGAAAAAGATTATAGTTAGTTACCTAAAGTTAAGAGTTATTTAGTATAAACACTCAATTTTAGAATAGGATAAGTCTTTAAGTTCTAATTGATTCAATACTCTTTGTGTTGGAATATTATTTTCAGATGCGAAACACCGTGAGGAAACTTGCAAAGGTTTTTCCGACAGCCATTGTTAGTGGAAGATGCAGAGAGAAGGTATAATACAATTTTTTTTTTACTTTCATTGTTAATTAAAAAATAATTATATTTATTCATTTATTATTAAATTATGTTTCAGGTTTATAGTTTTGTGAAATTAACTGAGTTGTACTATGCTGGAAGTCATGGCATGGACATCAAAGGACCAGAGCAAGGATCTAAATACAAGAAAGTATGAATAATTTATAATCTATTATTAAACAAAGTTTTTGTTTTTATCTTTATTTTTCTCATTTCTTTAAAAAATATCCAGAAAAATCAATCTCTTCTTTGTCAACCTGCGACGGAGTTTCTCCCAGTGATCAACGAGGTCACATTCTACCTCAATCAATAATGACTTTTCTTTTAATTATATATCTATATTTATGATATATTTTGTTTTTCTTCTCTTTTTTAGGTTTATATAAAACTAGTCGAAAAAACCATATCGATTCCAGGAGCCAACGTTGAGAACAACAAATTTTGTGCTTCTGTTCACTTTCGATGCGTAGAGGAAAATGTATGAATAATTTTTTTTAATCAAATTAATCATATAATAATTTAAATAATTTAAAAATAATCAACCGATAGTAATATATGAATTAACAGAAATGGAGTTACTTGGCCCATCAAGTTCGATCAGTGTTGAAGAACTACCCCAAGCTCATGCTGACGCAAGGAAGAAAAGTAAGTTAATTAGTTATAAAAATTATATAGAAAAATAATATTTATAAGTAGTTAATATCTCAACTAAGATTTTGTTTTTAATCATGATTATTTATGTAAATTGATTAGAGTAAAAACAGAAAAATATTTAGAAAGAATATAGAATAGACTCTCATGAGAAGAAAGTTACAAGATGCATAAACTTATATAGGGATTGAATAACCTAATTTACTAAACTAATATGGAAATAATATATTAGACATAATGGTGAATTTCCTATTCTCGGATATTCTTCTGAATCTTTCTAGATTTTTTTTGACTTTTCATAATTTCCATAATTTTGATATGGTCGATTTCATCAATTTCTCGATAATTTACTTTTTTGGTCTGATATAATTTCAGGTGTTGGAGATTCGTCCTATTATTAAATGGGATAAAGGCAAAGCACTCGAGTTTTTGTTAGAATCACTCGGTAAAACTTTACTCATGCCTAATTATAGATTTATTGTTCATAATAAAATGTCACAAATTGTGGAATATGTGATGTTATTTAACAGTAACAGTTAAAATTTTAATTAACTTTTACTAATTGAATTAACCATTTGGCATGTGTAGGATACGATACGTGTAACGATGTTTTTCCTATATATATTGGAGATGATCGAACCGACGAAGATGCCTTTAAGGTATGTACAAATCCTTATATTCATAATATCTCTGATATATATTAATTTATCATAAGGTGTTTAAATAAATAGTTTAGAGTAATGGTTATATAAATATTGATTGAAGTGACATTGTAACAGATTTTGAGAGATAAAAGACAAGGTCTTGGGATTCTTGTATCCAAATACGCGAAGGAGACTAATGCTTCTTATTCTTTGCAAGAGCCTGATGAGGCAAGCTTTCTCACACTATACACATTACACATATAAATATTCTGTATTTTTTTGGGTGTAATGTGGATTTATTATTAATTTGTTTTTTGGTGAAATAGGTTATGGATTTTTTAGAACGTTTGGTGGAATGGAAACAGTTGAGATGTGGGGCATGAAGAGTTTACAAGTACAGAAGATTTTTTTTTTTTTTTTAACTTTTTGTTATCTCTTAATATTCTAACGTATCAGAGAACGAAAAATATAACAAGAATAGAGGTTCTTGTTCCTTTTTTAACTTTGGTTTTGTAACTAGTTCTTTGTTGCCATCAACCAAATGTTCAAATTGTAAATATATAATTTCATGGGGAAATATATAGTACTTCTCCGAAGTCCAAACTACATCAAATCATGTATATTATTTTTTGCAATTTACGTTCTTAATAATAAAGTTTATGAGTAAACACATATGTGCATTTAATAAATATCAATTATCATTTTCACGATTAATATCTTCTATATATTATTTGAGAAGCGAAAATTTGTACTAGATTTATCGTCGTGTCATAATTCAAACTTTTGTGAATTGCAAATGACAAAAAAAAAAAAAATTTAAATTAAACTTTAATTATCTAGTAAAATATATATATTTCTGCCACAAAAACAAATAATATACATATATATATATACTAGAAGGGGTTCGGGTTTGGATCTTAATCCCTCCCTCGACCCGGAACCAGCCGTTGCTAATACTGTTAAGAGATGGCGTAAAACATCTTTACCCCCGGGACTCGAAGTAGGAGCGCAACAGGACCAAAGTCTGACCTGAGATTCTCGGGGCTCCATACAGAAAAAATAATCAACATTTAATTTAACTATTTTAAAAAAAAATCTGATTTTTTTAACAACAATACATTCATGTCTTCTTATGTGAGATCAAATTATGAAAACACCTACTTGATATTTTATCTTTTTATCATATAATCTCATAAAAATATTAGATCCCACACAAAAAAATGGTTTGCTATCTCACTAAATCTTCATTTTTTCTCATCAAATAAACATATTTTCAAAGGGAAGTCTACTCAAACAATATTGGAAAGTTTGATTTAGACAAAAATGATGCTCGTATTTGATAATTACTAGAACAATCACCTACCTACTTTACCCTTATTTGCTTTGAAGACAAAAAAACGTATTTATGAAATTGCCATTAATGAGGCAGGACACGTAGGCGAAGTTGGGGGGAAAAGTTCGCGCAAAAAAAATGAAAAGTCTTCCGTTCTAGTGATGATAGATTTATTTAATGATCGGTAGACTTAATTCAAGACTTAGATTTAGTCCATGAACGGTAAACTTAATATTCAAATGGCAAACTTATTCTATATGCTTATTTTTACTTTGTGGTAGAGATGTTTAGAAGTGGTAGCCTTGTATTATGAGTGGTAAAGTTAACGCCAACGGTGGTAGATTTGTTTTCGAGTGATAGATTTAGTAGTTGAATGGTAGATTTATCTCGTAGATTTATTATTGAGTGGTAGATTTATTTTGTTTGACGGTAAAGTAAATATTTGTGGTAGACTTAAATTCATGGGAGGTAGACTTACGCGTGTTTTGGATCATAGACTTATTTATAGTGGTGGCAGATTTATAATATATCGTAGACTTATTATCGATGCGGTAGAGTTATTCAATCTTTCGAGTTTACTAAAACAACATTCAGTTGGTAGATTTATTAGTTACTATGGCGGTAGATTTATAATGGTAGATTTGTATGCTTACATACAATGATAGTAAACTTGTATGCTCACATACAATGATGGTAGACTTGTATGTATACATACAATGATGGTAGATTTGTATACTGACATACAATGATGGTAGACTTGTATGTTTACATATAATGATGGTAGACTTGTATGTTAACTTGTAATTTAATACAACGAATTTCTAACGCAAACGCCAGTCGCAAATGTCGTTCGATATACAAGTCTACCATTATTTAGAAAACAAGTCTACCATGATTTCAAATGCAAACGCAATCGTCAATCATAAATACTATGAGATTACTATTGAGTTTAGACGAAAATAAACTACTAAAAAAATGCCCCACAAACTTGCATATCTATAAGATTAGTCGAATTTATCCGAATTACTCACGAAAATAAAATAAAAAATAAATAAAATTTTCACTCATTTATGCCAGACATAAAAAAAAAAACAAGACATAAAAAAATAAGTAAATAATTTTTTTTTTTCAACTGTTTAATAAAATGAAAAAGTTTTAGAAATCTAAACTGATGATACAAAATTTACATATAAATCTTATCATGCAAATATATTCAAGCATTACATACTAATCTGTGAGAACTAGTGGAAATACATCACTTTTCCAATCCTTACAATTCCTTTCTCTATTTTATATCCCTCTCACTTCCTTTAATCTTCACCGGTCAGAACCTACCTCTTTGTATTATTTTTTTTTTTTGTGATAATCGTTTAAGTAAGGTTTGATCGTAAATTTGGTTTTCTTCTTCTAATATTCAACGTCTTATAGCGAAAATTCAACCGTCTATTTGTTTTTGAGTTCAACCTAATAAGTTTATGAAAAATCATTTTTCTTTCTTAATCAACAGATTTGGTCGAAAACTAACTAGATGCTATATTAAACATTTAGCACGCATGACTACATGAGATAAAATCATACAGACAACATGAGACATGATGGGAGCTTTATTATAATCGTATTAATTAAATAGCTAGCTTTAGTAAAATATTGATTACTAGAAAATTTATAGGTTTCATTAGTGGAGAAGTTAAGATCCTAATTATGTATCTTCCAGTGGAGTCTCATGTGAAGCTATGTGTTTAAACTTTAATGTCTTAGAAATTTCGGAGAAAAAAAAATCAATTTAATGAGAATCTTTCTACCACAACACAACTATATATATAATAATTATATATATATATATACTTCGACGTCAGATTTGAATAATAATGTGCATCGATGTTCCGTCAACAAAAAAAAATGTGCATCGATGTGTCATTTTTATATGATGTATGACACACATTAGTGTAATGTGATACTGATACTCCAAGTTCTCGAAAAATGATAGTGTATGGACCATGTTCGAAAACGCGGATCGCATATGCGGCGGATATGTGTTCGGTGGCATGAGACTGCTGCGATTTTGGTTTGTTCGAATAAAAAATCGGATTTTTGAAAAAAAAAAATTGTGTGTTTAAGGTTAGAAATTGAAAAATATATGTTAGATCTACAAAAATTAAATAAAACTTACATGAATCACGGCTAATAATGATGAATAATGTGAGAAAAAAATTTGGATGTCGAGATCTAGGATTGCAGAGGGGACTTTTGAAAGAAAGGAGATGAAGTGTAAAAGACTGTTTTGTCATTCATTAATATTAAAACGAAAAATATCTAAATTTTTATCAGAATTGGACTCAAAACTCGGACCCTTTAAGTAGATTAAAGGCTACAAAACCACCATGCCATTGTGTATCTATTGGTTATAGCTAACATTACTATTATATAAATACGTATATTGCGAAAAATCCTAAACTAATCCCTGATTAATTGATTAGGCGCTAGACCCTCTCCAAACGTCCGATTAACGTCTAACGAGTTTTTAAACATCGTGTATGGATAAAGTTTATTAAATATAGATTTGATTATTCATATTATTGAAAATATTTATATTTTCAAAAGTCATTCATGAAAAAAATTATACAGTTTGACATGAAGCAATTTAACGACATATAGATATCAAAAGATGATAGTGTGGTGCAAAACGGAATATGTATGAGACGAAATGAATAGTATCAAAAATACATATATATATATATACATACATATATGTAAATATATATTTTTGTTATTATTTGGTATGAGATTGGACGAAACGGTCCATCGCCATTCAAATCCATAATCTTAAAAAAAAAAAAATACAGTTAATCGTATTTTCCAAGTGTTGATGTTGAGTCCACATATGAAGGCGGCAGCATTACGACATTCATAGTTAATTTTTTTGTTTTATAAAGATTATACCATTAAAAATGCGATTGCAATAAAAGATCAATAGATAGCTTTAGAGAGGAGATAACCCAATTGAAGTGGTGGGTATCCGGAAACAGCAAAGAGGACTTTATCCAAATCCACCACGGTCACCGCGGTTCCCACACAACTCCGAGTTCTTCTTCTTTTAATTGAGTTTGAGATAGAAAACATGTTTAACCAGTCGATCAAGGAGCAATATTTCGGTCGATGGAGTCGTTAGATATTCTCATCTAAATCTTATGGTTCCATCGTATCCAACTCCTAGTCCCAAGCCTCAAACCGGTTACCATCAAAGACTTTCCCAACAAATTCTTCATTTATGGATTCAGTTTCTATAAAAGTTTTTGTGATCGTCAGAGCATCCTCTGTGAATGCAGTTATTATAACATTTTTTTTCTTTCTTTTTTTTTCTTTTTTCTAACATCTATCTTTTTTTTAACAAAAAAATCCAAGATTATATTACACATAAAAAAAATAAAAAAATTACAACCAATTACATAATTAAAATTTTGAAAAAAAAAAAAAGTGACTTTTAACATGCTTTTCTCCAAAAAATCTTATTCACTAACAGAATATCAACTCTGTTATTTTCTTTCCACGTATTCGCATTCAATTTGATTCGATCTTCATATTTGGCTATCACCCAATCGGTGAAACTACCAAACACCAACTCTTTTTGTTGTATTACATTGGCCAACTTCCGAGTTAGATCTATAAATATTCTTTGATTAAGACCCAATATACTGATTTTTTCAAAAAAAAAAAAAGAATTCGAACTGCCAATCTTCAACAATTATACGAATATCGCCATACAACAAAAAGAATGTATTTTCGATTCTCAATCGTTGTTTCCTCCATGGTGGTTCTTTCCATATCAAAGTGGTTATAGTGAGAACGCAAACCTCGTTATATGTCATGTTCGACGTAGAGATCACCGGCAACGATGTAGAGACCACCGGCGAAATACGAGAGATCACCATGAAACACCACCAACCATTGTATAGTTGATCATCACACTGAATCAAGAGTTCAAGCGTGGAGATAACAGACATTAAATGGTCAATTCCGATGAAATTTTCCACATCACCACCGATATATAGAACCATCAACCCCCCCATAGAGAGAGAGAGAATAAACCGGATTAAGAATAGATCACCAATCTTCATGTCATCGGAAGCACCTTACCGGAGAATCGGCGTAAGATGATACGATCGTCTTTTCGATCGCACGAGAGAAAAGGGGAAATCGTTTTCGTATCCGTTTTATTTTTAATTCCAGTTATTATAACATTCATTATTAATGATATAATTTTTGGTAACACTGTTAATATATTATTATTACTAGAAAACAAACCCGCGCATTACCGCATGGTAAATAAAAATTTTTTATTACAATTTTTAATGTTTTAGTATTAATATTAATGAAATGTTTATGAAAATAGATTTTGAAATTTCTCTAGTTTAATTTCTAACAATGTATGGCCTAACTTATTTATATGTCCATCTTTCAAATATATTTTTATATTTTTGATATTATTATTTGGCATTTTTAATGTAACTATATACTGAGGCTATGTATAATAGAGCAAATTGGAATATTTTATGATCGAGGATATTTAAATTGAAATACACAACTTATTAAAGAATTTATGTATATCGCACATTATGTTACTTACAATAGACACATTATATCACAATAGTTGTTTAATATATTATTGATTGTTTTGAATATAACTTCTGTTTTTGTGTTTACATTTGAAAAATATTTGCATCTGTTTTTCAAGATATTTATTTTGAAAAAAATATAAACGCTTCGTTTGCATTTGCTTTTAAAATTTAAAGATGAATATTGTATAAGATGCTAAAGATTGTAGACCATTAAAAATGGACACTTAAACATTAAAACAAACTTAAACGCAAACAAAAAAATTGAGACCTAGATTAATGTCCCAAACATGAACTAATTATTAGATAATAATTGTGTTCTGGTTTTATGAATTAAAATTTTCTTGACTATATATACGAATACAAAATAATTGTAAATATTTATCTGAATAATTTTTTTTTTATAATCAGAGGGTAATTCGAATTTTTTACTATTGACTAATTTTTCAAGATGAATATAACCGTCGAATAGATATTCACTATATTTAGTCTAAATTATAACACGAATAACCAAAGAGAAGTGATTGGATAACTCCAAGTAATCGATCATTATTGATCTAAACCAATATCCAACATGACAATTTTTTCTTAATTAAGCATCACTAGCCCACTTTGTCTGATTTATTATCCGAACATGGTGGATTAAAAAATATATATAGTACAATCATGATGTGGCTATAATGATAATCTCATCGAACGGTTAATTTTGTTTGAGAAATTACAATTCTGTAGGTCATCCGAGACAATTACTTTTAAAAGTTAATTAGTTTTCATACTAAATTATACGTTTTACAGTCCATAGTTAGCAAATAAATAATTTCGAAGACTAGACTCTTCTTTCTGCATAGAGTATTCTCTGATGTTAGGATTGAACAACTTTATATTTTTTTAACTCTTCTTTCTGCATAGAGTATTCTCTGATGTTAGAATTGAACAACTTTATATTTTTTCTAAAAAAATATAAAGTTTAATCAGTCGAGTTATCTACATATAAATTATATTTTTATATATGTAATAAACTATTTCCTTCATTTAAAGTAAATGATGTTTTAGATTTATTTTATTTTATAAAAATTGTCATTTTGTATTTTCAATGTATTTTTTAATAAAAAAATATATACTAATTTTAGTTCTTATAAATAAATTTTGTTATGTTGAATAAAAAGTCTGTTAACGAAAAAAGGAAAATGTTGAAGATATCTATTTATAAAAGGGAGAGTTATATTCAAGTATCGAAATAACTAAATTGAACCTTATTTTTATAAAATTACTAGAATATTTTTCGTACCTATTATACCCTTATAATCCTTTGTTAGGAAAACGTATTTACGAAACTGTCATTACTATTTTTTTCCACGTCAGCAGCAGAAGTTGCATTTAATTACGAAAAAACCTGTTATTTAATTACGGAGGGTGCCATTGGAATTTTCGGATCACAACAAATCTCGGCAATAAGTCTGCCGTTCCAATGGTGGCAGACTTATGTAAAAATGGCAGACTTATTTATGGATGGTAGATTTGTTTAGAGGACAGCAGATTTGTTTCGCAGATTTTTTTTTTTTGAGTAGATTTATTTTTCGATTGGCAAACTTGTTCGTCGGGCAGCAGATTTGTTTAGTGAACGGCAGATTTATTTTACTACGACATGGTAGATATTTTTATGTCTCGTAGATTTAAAGTGTATGACATATTTGTTTGGCAGACTTGTTAATAATGACGGCAAATTTGTCGGATATTGGCAGAGTTATTGAGTTTATTGGTAGCAGATTTATTAAATCGTCGCAAGCTTTTTACTATTGGCGGCAGACTAATACAAACTTATTTATTACTAGACTAGACTTATAGTGACAGCATATTTAATTTTAGTGATGGCAGATTTTTTATTTTCACCGTTGATTTATTCGTATTGATAGCAGAGTTATGTCGTCTTTTAACAGCAGACTTATTTCTTACTAGAATAACATTTTTTGGCAGACTTATGTATTTGTGGTGTGGCAGATTTTAAGTGGCTGATTTGTTAGTTTGGTAGACTTATTAACCACAACGGCAGACTTATTGGCAATTTATTTTTTCATCAAAATCCCAACATTTTTGTGAAATTCCAGTTTTGCCCCGGGAAAAACCATGGTTCATAAATATGTCAGCCGCATCAATACCAATAAATCTGGGGCAATAGTGACATGAATATGTTTTAACATATCAATTTTTTTTGTAAGATATAATATAAAATAAGTAAAGTGGTAAATATTAACTTATGTATAAAAGCAAAAAGGGCCATTGTGCATTTGAAATTCATGTAAATTTGAATTTGTGAACTTACATATTTTTATGTAAACGTATTATATGCTGAAATCGCATGTTTAAGAAATCAAGTAAAATAGATACGTAAAGTAGCCATCACAATTCACAACATTATGAATTTGAACTTAGAGAGGTAGTGTAAATAAGTCTATAATTCGCCGAACTTGTAGCATGAGCCTGTTAAACTCATTTGTCTTGCAAACAGAGCCATGTTAAACTCATTTGTCTTGCAAACAGAGAATCCTCATTTCCTGAAGCATAAAGTCATTTTTGCTATCAACAAACGAAATTCTCAGTTTAGTAGCCGTTTTCTTTTGTCTCATCCTTGACGAATGATTAAACAGTGAAGTCACAGAGATAATGAGCACATAGAGATACTAAAAACACAAGAAAGGCTTTTATAGAAGATGACAAAAGGCTGAAAATGGTTTCATACAAACAAGATAATGTAGCTATTACGGTAAAATAACTAAAAATGTATTTTTCCCCCCAAAGGTGGAAAGGCTTGTCTTGTCTGTTGTTGTCATAAGCCATTTTTGCTTAGAATTTAAAAACCTTTCAACACACAAACTTTACACATTCTGTTATAGAAGACATGCAAGCAAATGTGGTTTCCTGGGGAAAACTCCTATCATTCCTCACCATCTTCGTCTTCTTCGTCATCAGAATCACCTTTTTTCCTAAAGTTTTGGTTTGGAAAAAATTATCAGGTCAAACGTACGATGAAAGAGTAGTTTCAGACATTACAATATAACAAATGTTCTGTCTCAGGTTACGTCCATCTAATCTTTCATCTCATCATGCGCCATCGGCAATAACATAGATGCAGTCAATATTAAGCAGAAAACCCAACCAAGCAAAGGAAATTAGATGAATTTTTTACCTCCTCATCTCCATCATCGTCTCCATCAAAATCCTCTTCATCAGCCTCCTACAAAGTTGCATAAACAATTTACCAAAATCTTCACGCAACTTGTGTCCTCTAATCAAAGTTAAGTTTCGAGAATGAAATGGTGAATAGTTTACATTGTTGAAGTAGGTGAGAGGGCTGGGCCATAAATCTTCCTTGATTATATTCGCAACCTGCTACAAGACAAATTTCTGAGTTCAAATTGTGCCAGACATGATGTTACTCTTACAAACAAGTCATAATAATAATATAGGAGTATTACCTCGTCGTGAATCTCTTCCTCAACATCTTCCTTGTGTTGAGCATCGCTAAACCAGGTAAAGAAACTGAAAAAAACATTCAAGTTAGAGGTCATTAGACATGTAATTGCTAAGTAGACACATTCGCATGTGTGAACTCCGCAACCGTGACTTTGTCCGCTGGACCACTCGCCGGAGAACATGTCTCCGGTGTAGAATCTGTAAACCCCACATCCGTGGCGAAGACCCTGCCTATACATGCCCCTGTAACGGCTGCCTCTGGCCCAGGTCTCAACACCAAAACCATCGTACTTGCCGTCAACCCAGTCGCCTTCATACCTTCCACTCATGTAATAGTAATAGACGCAGGTACCAGAGCACTTGCCCTTGCGGAAATCTCCTTGGTAAACGTCTCCGTTGCTGTAGAACTGGACCCAGCACCCGGAGCTTCCCCTCTTGTCGAATTTAGGGATGGACCAGAAAACGGGCAAAGGGGTTTTAGACGGGGAGGGCAACGAGCGATCCAGGAACAACCGGATTGAAGGGAGGCGAGGGAGGGTGAGATTGAGGGAGGAAAGAAGGGCGGCGGAGAAACCAAAGGCCGAGAGGAAATCGACAAGGAAGGAGCGAGTGGGATTGGAAAGGAGGAAGTAGGAGAGAGGGACAAGAAAGAGGAGAAAGAGAGGGAAGCGGCGGAGATACCTGAAGAAAGAGCGAGGAGGAGGAGGAGATAAGCGGTATGTAAGGAGAGGACGCTTGTAAGGGGCGGCCATGGAAGAGGAATCATGGTGGTGGTGGAGATGATGATGGTCAGGGAAGAAAAGAAGTGGACGAGAAGGGTTGAAATCGAAAGAGACGCCGCTGCTTTCTTTTCCGATCTGAGTTTCTGATTTTTTCTGATGCATCACATAAATGGAAGATCCCCAGCTAAACGAAGAATGAGAAGAACGATTGATCGCTTTTCGAAGATTCACAGAGCCACACACAACCGACACAAGGAAGCCACTAGCTCTGCGACAGATTCTAGAGTTATGGCGAATAAGAAACAATGGTGGACAAACTATGTCAGAATTCTGGTTTTGGGCGAAGCCCTAACCTCCGTCAAAGAACAATGGCAAATGTCGAGAGAGAAAAGAAAGAACGTGAGAGAGAAAATATTATATTGTTGTTTTAATTTTTATTTATTTTTTTCTAAAAAAATAAATTTTAGTGGCATTATTTGTAATTAATAAATTAAAAGAAGGTTTATAAGTTTTTTGACAAAATATTAAGGTTATTTTAGTTAGCCCTTGCTCACCAAAGTTAATTTAGTAATAATCTAACTTTTCAAGATTATTTTAAGTAATTTCCCTTTATAAAAAGGTTAATGTGTTTGATAGAAACCTAAAACTAGATTTAATTTAAACCGGAAATGTATGCACGTATGTACTTGCAGTATATATATATATATATATATATATATATATATATATATATATGTATGTGGGATGTTCCAAACTGCTTGGTAACATCTGAACGCATGTGGGATGCCCAAATTATAGGGAGCAAAACTTTGATCACCACCAATCCTTTACTTGAATAATAATCTTCTCTAAAAGATGGTTTTTTAAATGTTTTGCAAAATCTAAATGTCTTTTTGTGTGGATGGTGAATTTAATGAAACACCAAAATAAAACAAAATTTAAAGTAACGAAAAAGTAATTTTATTTTCATATGAACTTTTTATGTAGTGCTGCGAAGGAAAGTAGAGAAAGAAACACAAATAAGAGAGGCACAGGCGTGGGTTCCAACCAACAAACCATGTGGAAATTTTATGAAGAAAAACTAAAGGTTTGTGCTTTTTTTTTTTTCCTTACATTAATGGGTTTAAGGGTTTTGCAAGCTAATAAATTCATATATATATATCTGTGTGTCTAAGATATAGATTACAATAATATTTATTTTCACTGAATATTTTTCCTCGAATTAGAGCATCTTGTAAATGTCCAATTTTTTTTTTTTTTTTTTTGAAACTCATGTGTCCAATTTGTTAAAGACAATTAAATTGTATTTGGGCCAAAACTTCTAAGAAAATATCAGTAAGTTGATTCGACGTGTGAATATTGGATAGATGAATGATGGTGTCTTGCACAACATCATAGACCATATGCAGTCAATCTCGATATATTTGGTATTTGGTATGTTCGCGAAAAATAGAATTGGCGACACATGGCTGATTGACAGTAATGCACATAACATGGTCTAAGTTTTTTCACATAAAAAATAACAAACCAGAGAGAAAAATCACATGTTTCGTAAAGGTTAAATGAAAATGATAAAATCGTCTCATATAATCGAAATTTACTTGACAAAAAAAGTTGACAAAAAAAAATCGAAATTTACTTTTGTTCGCGGAACAATGAAAATGCTTTACCATCTTCTAATACCATGCTTTTCATTTTCATAGAGTGCAAATACTCTATAAGAATTTATGGTACAACCGACTACCGAGGCAAAAAAAAACTATCAAATTCGTCCTTTTATATTATTCGAAAATAATATTCCAAAATGGGTAACAATAATGTTATCATAATTAAGAATGTGAAAATGGTCCAAAGTTGCCCTAAATAAATAATTAGACCTATTTGCTTCACTTTCTAGTGGAATATCTTTATACACAATTATTGTTTCTCCACTTTGGTTTCGTGAAAATGACTACTCAACCTTTTCTTGGTATATAGTAGCGGCTTAGCTATTTGATTCTTTATGTATTTCAATAAATTAAAATAAAAATCATATATATGAAATAACATTAGTTCACCGAAAAAGAAAGCATTGTATTCTTTATGTATTATTAGTTTTTTTTTTTGTTAAATGGTATAACTAGTTTGTTTTGAAGAGAAAATAAGTATCGAAATTTTATAAAAATATTTTTTGGAATTTTAATATGTATTATTAGTTTTTTTTTTTGTTAAATGGTATAATTAGTTTTTTTTTTTGAAGAAAAAATAAGTATCAAAATTTTATAAAAATATCTCTTGGAATTTTAATATGTATTATTAGTTTTTTTTTTGTTAAACAGTATAACTAGTTTGTTTTGAAGAAAAAATAAGTATCGAAATTTTATAAAAATATCTCTTGGAATTTTAATATGTATTATTAGTTTTTTTGGGTTAAATGGTATAACTAGTTTGCTTTGAAGAAAAAATAAGTATCGAAATTTTATAAAAATATCTCTCGGAATTTTAATATGTATTATTAGTTTTTTTTTGTTAAATGGTATAACTAGTTTGTTTTGAAGAGAAAATAAATATTAAAACAAAAATTTGTTAAATGGTATAACTAGTTTATTTTGAAGAGAAACTAAGTATTGAAATTTTATAAAAATATCTCTCGGAATTTTAATATGTGTTATTAGTTTTTCTTTTGTTAAATGGCATAACTAGTTTGTTTTGAAGAGAAAATAAATATCGAAATTTTATTAAAATATCTATCGAAATTTTATTAAAATATCTATCGAAATTTTAATATGTATTATTAGTTTTTTTTGTAAAATGGTATAATTAGTTTGTTTTGAAGAGAAAATAAGTAACGAAAGTTTGTTTTTGTTAAATGGTATAACTGATTTGTTTTGAAGAGAAAATAAGTATCGAAATTTTATAAAAATATCTCTTAGAATATGTATTATTAGTTTTTATTTTGTTAAATGGTATAACTAGTTTGATCAAAAATATCTCTTGGTATATAGTAGCGGCTTAGCTATTTGATTCTTTATGTATTTTAATAAATAAAAATAAAAATCATATAAAAGAAATAACATTAAAAATCATATTTTCATCTGTTTCATTTTTGTTCGATGATAGAAATTGTTTTTAGCTATATAAATATAAGATGTAAATAAGAAAATACCAATTTTTAGTTTTGTATTTAAATCTACCATATTTCACTTCAAAAAAAATCTATATTTTATTTAGTTTTCACTAATTAATCCTTTTTTTTAACAAGTTCTACATATTGAACATAAAATTTAATAGACAATTAGACTAGATCATTATTCTTAAGAAGGATTTATAGTGTATTAGAAAGCTAATTTGCATTTGGCTCTTAATGTTTTGTAAAATCAATTAATTAATTATTTGTTTGGTAAAAATTCAATTAATTAATGATATTTAGTTAGTCATGAATATGAAAAAAAATTGGCGTACAATAAAAAATATATAGACGTTTTGTATTGATGGAATACTAAATTCGAAATGATTTTTTATTTTAATAAGTTTCGTATCTATATATTCACAAATCTAATATATATGTGCGGGATCTCCCGAACGATTGAATTGTGTAAGAAAGTCGATCCCCTAAGGGATGATGTCCGACAACCGTTGACCGCCGTTGACTTTTCCAGTGACTTTTTCGGCTAGTTTCTCCGGCTTAGGTGGGATAGTCACGTCTTTGATGAGAAAATTGGATCTGCCTAGACCTTTTAGTCTGATACGAGTGAACGATGCCTTGCGCATCGATCGGACGGTGTCACCCATAGACATTTATTCACTCTTGCCTAGGTGGGATGGTCACGTCTTTTATGGGAAGACTGGATCTGTCTAGGCTACAACGATGGAAAGGCGTGTGTATCCCACTGTCATCCTGTCGGAGTCCGATATGAGTGAACGATGCCTTGTGCATCGATCGGACGGTGTCACCCATAGACATTTATTCACTCTTGCCTAGGTGGGATGGTCACGTCTTTTATGGGAAGAGTGGATCTGCCTAGGCTACAATGATGGAAAGGCGTGTATCCCACTGTCATCCTGTCGGAGTCCGATACGAGTGAACGATGCCTTGCGCATCGATCGGACGGTGTCACCCATAGACATTTATTCACTCTTGCCTAGGTGGGATGGTCACATCTTTTATGGGATCACTGGATCTGCTTAGGCAACAACGATGGAAAGGCGTGTATCCCACTGTCATCCTGTCGGAGTCCGATACGAGTGAACGATGTCTTGCGCATCGATCAGACGGTGTCACCCATAGACATTTATTCACTCTTGCCTAGGTGGGATTGTCACGTCTTTTATGGGAAGACTGGATCTGGCTAGGCTACAATGATGGGAAGGCGTGTATCTCACTGTCATTCTATTGGAGTCTGGATCTGCCTAGGCCTTCTAGTCCGATACGAGTGAATGATGCCTAGTGCATCGATCGGACGGTGTCACCCATAGACATTTATCCACTCTTGCCTAGGTGGGATGGTTACGTCTTTTATGGGAAGACTGGATCTGCCTAGGCTACAACGATGGGAAGGCATGTGTATCCCACTATCATCCTGTCGGAGTCCGATACGAGTGAACGATGCCTTGCGCATCGATCGGACGATATCACCCATAGACATTTATTCACTCTTGCTTAGGTGGAATGGTCACGTCTTTTATAGAAATCATATATCATCTATGGTGTAATAAAAATCATATACCATAGATGGTGTAACAAAATCATATACCATACAGTGTCGGCGAATGTATGGTATATGATTCATACATTAAAGAGCGAACCAAGGTCTGCTCTTTGTCTGACGTAGCAAAAACATGTTCTTTCTGTGTATCATCTCTATGTAACAAAAACATGGTTAGAGCTATTTTTGGAAAAAGAAATAAGAGTTTTTCCTCCTGAAACTTTTCTGATGTTCAAATTCTAGGAAAAAACAAAAACATTATTTGTGAAGTGATTTTGGAAAAATGCTTACGTGTCAGCTCCACAATCACTCTCACCAATTTTATTATGACATGACAACTCGCTAAACTTAGTTACAATTTTACATTAAATTACTTCTTAATGCCATTAGAAATCAAATCAATATATATATATATATATATATATATATGTGTTAAGAATTCTGAACTACATTTATGTAAAGAAATATTAAAAAGAGAAATTTAAATATTTTGAAAAGAAAAACAAAATCTAAACGTGTCTCGGATGGAAAAGAAGATTATAACACATGAGACAATTAATCTTCAGAAGCATTTTTTTTAAGACCCTTTTTTTTACTATAAGCTACTTATGATCATCGATTTATTATTTTATGGGATAATTTATCTTCAAGGGCCGTTTTTTTTAGTTCATAATTTCTTATATCCTATTGTTAACATAAATAAATTAACAACTCACCATTGATCATTAACTTACACGATTTTTCATATGATTTCAATAATATAAAATTCGATTGTAATGTTCATAAAAATGAAATAAAATTCAATTGTGATGTTAATAAAAGATGAAATAGTCACCAAACATAGTCACAACTGATCATTAACTTTGAATTTGTGACGTTCTTAAAAACAACATAGTCACCAAAAAAAAAAAAAATCATGATATCATGAGGAATAAATCATAAATCATAATTATATTCTTTAATGTCTTCCCAATTAGGAATAAATATTATTATCATCTCGAACATTAAAAACAATATTTTTAATTAGTTAAGAATTCATATTATTGTTTCAACTAAATCTTACTAACCTTATTTGGAAAAAAATATATATTATCATAACTTCAATTTTAAGAATATTTAGAAGGTTTCATAAATTTCAAGAATATGTATCTAGATAGTCTACGAGATTTTCATATAAGATCTTTATGGAATCAAAATTGGACTAAATATAATTCCATATTTTCAACATTGTTAATATTATATAATATTAATTAACATACAAAAAAACAAAAAAAAATATTATTTAGGAATATTCACAAAAATATGCTACCTAAATACTACAAAATCTCTATATATATACTGATCTCCTACACTATCTCATTTTCATACATACGCAAAAAAAAAACAGAAGCACAATTTTATATAATCAACGTCGATCATAAAAGAAATCAAACTCTTCTTTCATTTTCTTTAACAATATCAAGCAGGCTGGTGAAAAACAAAAATATCAAAACCCATATTTTGGTAGTACGGAAGAAATTTAATAATAATGCATGAAAGTCTATTAAGACTGTGTTGGTTGATCAAGAGATTTGTTTTCCATTTTTAATCTTCTTTTTTTGGTTTATTCCTCAGTATAATATTTATGCGAACCACAAGGATCAAAGACATCTTGATTGAAAAGATTTTAAACAGTTCTAAGGTTTTGAAACTATAGATTTCGTCTTAATGCTCTCTTTTATGTGTTTTACCGTTTGTTATGAATACATATGTAATTGGTCAAATAGTAAATATTCAGAGTACCGAGTAGATAAAAGAAGAGGAAAGGGAAATAATACCACAAAATTTGACATTGTTCTACGATAATTTTTTTGTTTAGATTATATCATATAAACTACGATAAAAAAAAAATTTCATTTCAGATTCCCAAGTGATAGTCAAAGCATCATCCATAATGACAGCAGCCAATTGTCATTTGGTTCTACAATTTCTTTGCATGATGACTTCTTTATCGTCAATACAAAAAAACAATCATTTCAGTTGTTGGAGGAAACAAGATAATAATAATTTAAATATATATGTACGATTCTCTAGCTGCAATTACATTTTAGAAAGAATGTGGAAAGCACGGAGCTGAATATGCTAAACACCCTCCAAAGTTTTGAAATCTAGAATAAAAATCTAATGCGAGTCATAGAACAACATCTAATGTGAGTTATCTATTTTTGTTTTTGCTAAATTTGTATCTCCAACTAATTAATATATACTCAAATTTATATCGATATTAATTTGATTTTTTTTTTTGATAAAATACATTCTATTAAAGCAGGTGAAAGATTTACAGCATGGTAAAATACAAACTTAAGAACAACTCTAAGACTTAGGCTAAGCAGAAAAGCAATAATTTGAAAGCAAAAAGGATACTAAAAGGAATATTAGACCAACTCTTGGAAACGTCGAACCCCAAGAAAATAGCGGATAGCAACAATTTGATTATTATTTTTTTTGTCAGATTTCAATAACTATCATTATTCATTAAATTATACATTTGAAGTTTACTACACCTCTGTGAAATAATAAAATGATAAAACTAAACTTCCACAAAATCTTATTATTAACAATCAAAATTTCAACATTGATATACTAAAAATCATATCTAATAAATCAAATAGATTATTGAAGTGTAAAATTATATATATAAAATACAATTTACCCGCGTATGACGCGGATGAATCACCTAGTTAGAAAATGAAAATGTGAGTGATTGGAGAGCTAGATTTTACGAGAAGAGAAATGGTGGTTGAGTTCTAGGCCTGGTAGAGAATAATATAGGTCATATCTACTATCTTCTGATTATAGATGTGATTTAAGGAGAAATGTGTGGTCTCCGCGGTAGGATTGAAACTCTATGTGTGGCTAGAGGCAGATGCACTTCGTCGCCGCATCCGAGTGATGGTCCCTCCAAATCAGGAGTGATGGGGAGAGGGAATATTTCTCCTCTTTAATTTAAATTTATTTAAATTTTTACTTTTTTCCTACTTGAAGTCTTTCCCTTTCTCTCTTCAATTGAACCTTCAGATAGCTCTGACTTAGGTTTTTTCCTCGTGACTGGCTTTGGTTGCTTTTATGAAAACTACCATCGCTTGTCGAAAGCTATTCATCCCTAGCCGTTTGTCTTTGTATTTTAAGTAAGATTTGAAGTCTCTCTCCTTGTAGTGATAAATTCTTCGAGACAATTTTTGGGTTCTACCAGACGGTTAAACATCTTCGTCGATGGAGAATGTCGATCATGTTGGTTTTCTAACGAGCATAAGAAAGGTGATTCGACCACTCGAGAGCGAAGTAAGTTAGGCTATTTGTTTAACATGTTTCTTTGACCATCCTCTGTGTGTCATCTTCCTGCAACGAAAAACATGGTAAACACGATCTCTAGGAGGACAAAGATGGGTTTGTTCTTTCCAATGACTCTCTGATGTTCAAGTCAGAAAATGACAATGTGACTTGTCGGGAAACCGTATTTTACGGGAATAGAAGTGGTGGTTAAGTTCTAGACCTTGCCGAGAAGAGATTTGAGATCTAATATGCTATCTAGTTATTTTTTATATATGTGATTAGGGAGAGATGTTTGGTTCCCGAAATCGGGTTGGAATTCTCCGAGTGGAGGATATGGTAGAAAAAAATATTATCATCTGAATACTTAGAGGAGTGGTAAAGAGAGAGAGAGAGAGAGAGAATGTGTGATCTCTGATGAAGGTTCATAGCTCATGGTTCCGACTAATATTATGTTTCGAGTGTGGGTTTAGCCTGTCGTTTTTATCACCTCAGTTTTTCTCCCGATGATCTCCCCTCTTCGTTAAATCAATATTAGATGGATATTTATAAATTAAAATATCTGACTCGGATCCATAAATGGAGTTTCGTGCATATGGATCGGCTTAATTTAATCGTAGAGGATCTAGAAGACCGACGATGATACACTTTCGACGATAGTAAAGTGATTAGATTGTCTTGGTGCAGTATGCCCGACTTGATGTAATTTTGGTCGGAAGAATGTGTTCTGAATGTCTGTGATGTTAACGGCTTCTCGTACATATGCATTAAGTGTTTTGCCGGTTCCAGGTGGCCGAACCTTGGTTCGTCTGCCTTGAAATCTGAGAAGTGTCTCTAAAACTCGGTTTTTAGAAACATTATTTTAAAGCTGCTGAAACTTACCATGCACTGACTTTTTTGGGAAGCTGAATATTTCATTAACTTGCTTATCAGATTTTGTCTGCGTGTTGCGTCCCATTTGATAGCAAAAAAATCAACCACAACAATATCCGTCTAAAAGATAAACAATCGTTTCCGAACACTTTGTTTCCGTTTACCGTTTACAATTATATACAAAAACTAATAGCACTAAAAAAGATTCATCAAAGTTTTGAAATACTGATACAGTGATAAGAAAAGTCTTAGAAGTTGGGCTTTTACTTTTAAATTTAGGCCCACTTATATTGAGATGAACCCAAATAAGGGAAAACAAATGCAACCTTCTTTCTATGAGAAACGTTGACAGGGAAAAGGAAAAGAATATGAGAAACAGTCAGTTTAAAAAGTTTGACCACCTGGTCTAAATCGCCTAAACTTATATGTAATCCCCAAAGTAAAGATACATTCCAAAAAAAAAAAAAAAAAACAGCTCTGTCTATTGTGTTCTTGTTCTTGTTTTCTTTTAGCGCTCAACAATATAGAGTAAAAACAAAGACATTTTGGGGTAGAAGAAAAAAATGAACAATTGAACATTACAGCGAAAGTATTATTAATTAGCACATCGTAACTCTAACGACACAATAATGTTAGATATATAAATATATATCTATATGTAGAGAGTGTCAGTTCTTGAACTCACTCTCACAATTCTCCGACACAATCTCAACCTTCTTCGCATCTAACAATCCCTTAACCTTAACATCACAAGTCACCGCCACATCCTTGTTCTTTTTCACCGGTCCTGCTTCATACTCTGCCTTCACCTCAATCTTCAGCACCAAACTCACCGGTAGTTTCGATCCCCTAGGTGGCATAGCCGCGTTCTTGGTCGATCCATCGAGCTTCACATTGACCTTGTCAGATCCGGACGCGGCCTGGGACAGCCTGGGGAATTTCCCGCGTCCTAGGCTCTTATTCTTGTACGTTAAGGAAACTACCCCGTTTTTTTTCATCGTATAGATTACCCCCATGTTAGACGTCGGATTCTCGGCTCTCAACGTGACCTCAAAATTACTAGGTTTCACGGAGAATTTCTCGATTTCGAAAACCGGAAGAGCGGGGTTGAAAGCGAAATGGAGGATGAGAATGATTGCACCAAGAATCAATCCGAAAACGATCAAGATGATGAAAAAGCACACAAGACGTTTATAACACCCATTTTTCTTGTTTTTCTCCGGGTTATTGCGGCGTTTTTCGACGTATTTTGCGTGATCCGGAGGAGGAGTCCAATAGACTTGATCTCTCGGGACCTGAACAACGTAAGTCTCTAGCTCAGGGATTGAATCCGGAGGAGGAAGAGACGAAAAAGGTGTGGTTGGGATCGGAGAGAGATTAAGAGAATGATTACGCCGATGGTGTGGTGGAGGATCTTGAGAGGGCAATTCCGGGAGGCTGAAGGTTGAACGATGCCAGACGGAAGGAGGATCATCGGGTTTGTCATCGTCGGATTCATGGGTGGTGGCGGAGGGAGGAAGCCGTGGCCCCTCCATCGGAAAAAGGTGGGAGTTATGGAATGTGTGGTGGAGATTGGCTTAGAGGGCAGACGAAAGAGAGAGAATTGAGAGAAGATGCGAAAATTAGGGTTTGCATGAGAAAAGTAAGTGGTTGTTGTTGCATCATGCATGACTCAACTTTTGGTCGGTTTGGAGAAAACTTTGCTATTTCGAGTTAGCCAACTCACCTTCAATTTTCCTTTTTCTGTTATTTATAAAACTACATTACAAAACCCATACATATAAATAACAGAAAAAGGAAAATTGATGGTGAGTTGATGCTCAAAGAAGACGTTACTCTCTTCGTTAACGAGATTGATTTCTTTCAAACCAAAATTGAGACTAATTTCAAAAAATATTAATCAATGTATTATTTTATAAAAACAGTATATACAAATATACAACTATCAGCAAGAAAATATATAACGTGCATGTGTAAAACAAAAATCAAAATAATGTTATGTCCTTAAAGAAAATTGATTCGTATGGGTTTTTAACTTTTAACCTTGAAAAGTTAATATCCGCAGCGTCAGGCCATTCACAATGATATTTGTGGGCCTTGTTGCTACTTCGGTGACAATACTATCCAAAATTTATTTCATTTTTTTCCAAACACATAAGCACTTAAATGTTATATAATTTTCTTATAAATAAACAGCTGTACGTGAAAAATATCAAGGGAAATCTTATCTTCATATGGCCTACAATTTTATACAATCGAAAGTTTTGAAAAGCACAAATAAACAAGTATTTACGTTTCTTTATTTCTTTCCCCAACACACGTGAAACATGTTGCATTACAGATATACACATTATATATTATACATGTATAAATATTGGAAAAAATATTTTAACGAAAACATAAAATGCAAATCCTTGATTACTTCATAATATGCCAAGGTGTAGTTTCGTAATGTGACACCTCATACCGACCTGTCCGCCGAGTTAACGACGTGCTTGTAGGATCTTTAGAAACTCTTCTTTCATCGCAACGTATAAAAAACCGCCACGTCAACTTCACACGGTACTCCGAAAAGCATAAGATAATGACCCTCCTTGTTGAAATCTCTCAAGTCTCAAACTTTAATATTTGCAGCAAATATATTAATAGTTGGACAGATCAGATCTCCATTTCTTACATTCATATCACCAATGATGGCTCGCCGTGACGTTCTCCTCCTCTCTCTCCTCCTCATCGCCACCGTCTCTGCCGTTGCATTCGCCGTAAGTTCCCCCAAATCTCATTATCATCCCTCCATTATGACTTTTTTGCCCTCCCATTGTTTTTTCGTGTCTACCACTTATACAAGCACACTACTATTAATTAGATTACCAAAGAGACACTAATACAAACCCCAAGACTACATATTCCGGTCTTCTGTCGATAAAAAAAAATGTTTTCTTAATTTCGCAGGACGATGAAGCAGATTGCGTCTACACATTCTACCTTCGAACCGGATCGATCTTCAAAGCCGGTACAGATTCGATCATAAGCGCACGAATCTACGACAAATACGGAGACTACATTGGGATCCGAAACCTTGAGGCATGGGGTGGGTTAATGGGACCAGGTTACAACTACTACGAGAGGGGCAATCTCGACATTTTCAGTGGTAAAGCGCCGTGTCTTCCGAGCCCGATCTGTTCTTTGAATCTGACCTCTGACGGCTCTGGCGACCACCACGGCTGGTATGTTAACTACGTGGAGGTCACGACGGCCGGAGTCCACGCTAAGTGCGCGCAACAAAGCTTCGATGTTGAGCAATGGCTTGCCACCGATACGTCGCCGTATGAGCTCACTGCCGTACGGAACAACTGCCCTGTTAAGCTCAGGGAGAGTATTGGTCGGGTCGGTTCTGAGATCCGGAAAACTCTCTCTTGGATCGTGTGAAATCAGTAAATGAATGTCATAATGTGTGTCTTGGAGATTTGTTCTATGTCGTCTTGTGAACGTGTGATGGCAATAATGCAAAAAATGATCCGATTGAATAAAATTTCTGGTTTTTGGTTTTCTGTGAGATTTAATCAATTATTATAAAGTTTTTCTTAGATGGATTAAGAGATAATCAGTCGTTGATGTTAGGTCTCGGCGAACGGGTATTCGGTCGGTTTTGGTTCGGTTTTCGGGTATTTCGGGTATAGAGATTTAGGAACCGTTCGGGTATTTTAGATTTTCAGGTCGGTTTCGGTTCGATTTTTTCGGTTTTTGGGACGGTTCGGGTAGGTTTACTTAAAGCTGGCTAATAACCGAAAATAGTCGGGTAATTTTCGGGTTTCGGTTCGGTTCGGTTTTTTTGGATAATTCGGAATTTTTTTGGTAATTTCGGATAATTTTTGGATAATTATCCGAATATCCCCGAAATTATCCGAACTACCCGAACTAACCGAAAAAATAACAAAAATAAATTGTAAAATTTATCCGAACTATCTGAATATATCCGACCTATAATCGAAATATCTTTAGGTTATTTTATGTTTCGGGTATTTCGGGTATTCGTTTGGTTCTCGGTTCGGTTCCGGTTCGGTTTCGGTTCGGTTCGGGTACCCGTACTTTAAAAATATAGGAACCGTTCGGATATTTTAGATTTTCGGATCGGTTTTGGTTCGAGTATTTTAAGGCGGTTTTGATTCGGTTTTTTGGTTCCGGTTAAAAATGCCGAGGCCTAGTTGATGTGCTTTATTTTTGACAAATAAACTTTAAAAGTTGAAATCTTTTGCTGATTTCAAATCTTAACCGATTAAAAGGTGAAAGTTCAAATCTTTGCCAAATATAAAAGGCGAGACCTTTCCATGATGAACTAAAAGCATTAATATTTTAAAGTGTTATTTTTTTCTCCATATTGTTAACATTTAATATAGAGTGATGGATCTTTAAGCTTGGTTTGGAGGATAAGATATTCACATGGCTGTTCCTATCAGATCTCATAAATAAAAAATAGATATACTGGTTCTGTTAAAGCATCCTTGACACAAACCCAATGTAGTGCCAACAAACCCAATAAAATGTTATCAAGTTTAGAGTTTTCTTGCAAGTAGATCATTTTTATGAGATCAAGAATTGTAGTCTAGAGAATTGCCATTTTGAACAACTCTTTTTGTTCTTTTATTATGATATCAATCTAAGAATCATTTATTTTGGTGTTCTTCAATTAATCTTCATGGATTATACTGTTTCGATTATTCCAAAGACCGTTATCTATTAATAATAGCAATCCTAAAAAATGCATTTTACGGTTATGTCTTTTCGAAAAAATCGCTTTATGGTTACTAAAGCATCATAGGATTGCGTCTTTTCGAAAAATCCGTTTTATGGTTATTATTATTTCTTACACTACAAGAAAACAGAGACTGAACGACTACCACTAACATCACAAAATGGTCGCAAAATCGCCAATTACGACTACTTAATAACTAAAATAAGTAGTCGCAAAATTAAATAGTCGCAAAGTAGTCGCCAATTTGGGACTAGTTGTAACCATTTATAGCAGTCGTATATAGACAACTAATTTGAGACCGTTTGCAGCAGTCGTAAATGAACAACAAAATAGTGACGACCCGAAATTTGCGACTACTATATGACCGAATTTTGTAGTCGTTATATGGGGACTAATTTGTCACGATCATTGTAGTCATATAATTGCGACCTGTTTAAGACTAATATTGTAGAGGGTAATGAACGTTAGTGGTCGCAAATGAGTCACGAAAGCGTCACTTATTAACAAATAAAATGTCACTCTTCTATTTGTTTTGTCTATGTTAGTGTGGAAAATCAGTCACAAATTTGCAACTTGTTTGCAACTTTATTTTCAATTAAAACCAATATATATATATATAATATATATATATATAATATATATATATATATAATATATATATATATAATTGTTAAAATCCAAAATTTATAATGTAAAAGTAAGTTAAGAAGCAGCCCAATGTGAAAATACTAATAGACAAAAGAAACTTAAGTCTTGAACAAAATTAACAAGTATTGAAACATAAACTAAATATCCCAAATGGAAAAGTCATTTAGTTTTAAAAGAAGGACTGATGAAAGGTTTAGGAATCAGTGGCAGGTGTGGTGTCTGGTGCAGAAGGTGGTGTAGTTCCTGCGGTAGTGATAGGTGCGGGGGCTGGGGAAGTATCCAAGACAGGGGCTCCATCAGGAAAGCTGCAAGACCGGGATCTGAGTTTTTCAGGTACGAGATCATCTTCTCCAATGTTGAGATCCACAATTGAGTTTGTCGTTGCTCTTCATCACGTCGAGCATTATCCGCTTCTTATTCATCTATCTTACGACGAGCTGTTTGAAGTTGTTCTTGGATCTCTAAAAGTGATGAGCAAGAAGAGTTTGCATAGCTTTCTTTCCTTTTCCCTTTGCTGATCATCTCTCGAAGTTGGCCAAGTCCAAAAGGGTTCCCCTTCAGATATGTCTGAGTACACTAAAACAACATAAAACAGGTTGATAGTCAAGCAAAACAGATACGTTGTTGTGAAGCTAAACAAATATAATGCTTAAGAAGAAGGAAAAAACAGGTACATATATCAAAATGATTCAAAACATGATGATTCATAAACAATTTATACCAGAATGATTGACATCTTTTCTAAGTAAAACCATAAGAATGATTCACATCTATTACAAGTGTATAAATCAGAATAAATGATTTCACATCTTTCACAATGATTTGACAATGATGCACAGCAAAAAGCATAAAGAAGAACACTATATTGAGAAGACCCAATTGTTCCTATGCTAACAATTAGTGCTCACCAAACAAAGACATGAAATATCAATAGGGATGTTAAAATGGGCTCAAGTAGATAGGGTTAGTCCTAACCCATTTTAAAATTTTAAGCCCTTAACCCTGTATTTTGATGACAAGGCTAAAACGGGCCGAAGTCAATTAACCATTGGGTTTAGCAATGGCTAAATTTTTTTTTCTTCTCTATAACCAAAAGAGATCAAACTTACCATTGACAATCAAATTAAAATTTATAATTACTAATAAAAATATAACTCTCCCTTACCTTTGATAATCAAATTAAAATTTATAATTACTTATTAAAATATATTATCGCTATTTTCGCTCCAAACCGTAATACATAAAATACGTTTTTGGCGGGGAAAATCAGAAACACGTTTTCGGTTGGAAAAATGTGGCAAACGTATTAACGGGGAAAAAACAAAGAAAACGCATTGTTGGCGGAAAAAATGCGGAAAACGTGTTTTTACAGGAAAAAATGCTGAAAATTCATTTTTTATGGGAAAAATGCGGAAACGCTTTTTTGGCGGGAAAATGCGAAAACGCGTTCTTGGCAGGAAAAATGCGGAAACGAGTTTTTCGCAAGAAAAATGCGAAAACGCGTTTTTGGCGGAAAAATGCGGAAATGCGTTTTTTGGCGGAAAAATGCGGAAAAATTTTTTTTGCGAGAAAAATCCGGAAATGCATTTTTTGGCGGGAAAAATGTGGAAAACACGTTTTTGGCGGGAAAATACGAAAAATTAGATTTTGGCGGGAAAATAGGGAAAATATATTTTTGGCGGAAAAATAATTTTATTGAAACAATATCATCCAAACCGTATTACCATTCATTAAGTTGACTAATCATATCATACCCAAAACGCATCGTTTTAAAAATAAGATTTTATTAAGTAAATTTGGTTTCACGTGTTTAACAGTATAAAACTTGTGGATTTTAATATTCAGAAATGGATTTTAAGCCAGTGCTTTGTTTAAAAAAAACCGTTGTCAATTTAAACATATATCTTACTAACAGGCTCCATAAGTTTAAACATTTTGCTTAATATCTGACATGGCTCATCCAGGGCCAGGGCTTAAACTTTTTGCTTAATATCTAACAGGGTTCATCCAGGGACATAGCTCATTCAGGATCGGGTTCTCAAATTTCAGGGCCGGACTGGGTCGAATAACCCTATTTAACATCCCTTCATATCACTGAAACTCTGAATACCAGTTAATGAGAAGAGCAACAGAAGATGAAACAAAATTAAAAACAAATTAGCAGACAAGCCTATGCTAAGAAACCAGAGAGAAAAACAAAGACGATCCTATGCTAAGAAAGCAGAAATTAAAAGAAATTACCTTAAGAAAGATCTCATTCTTTTCTTCAATGGTGAGGGTCCGATGCGTAGAATTTTCAGACGCATTGTCTGAGCATTCTTGGCCATCCTCATCCCTTTGCTTCATCACATCTGCTAGGTTCTTCTCATAAGCATCAACTACTTGTTTGGCTTTGTGATCAACAAAAGTCCCATATGCCCTTGTATGTGTCCTCATAAACATTTCTCCAAAAGAAACCGGACGCCCTAATTCCTCCTCCTTTGATGATAGAAAACACATATTAAGTAGATGCAGTTTAAAACAGTAAAGGAAGGATAAATGTTTTACCATTTCTTCTTGCACGCGCAAGTATGATCCCCGATCAGAGTTACGGGATTGTGAAGCAGTAGAGCTCCTCTCAATTGCATATGGAGTGTTCCAATGCACCCACATTTGTTCCCTGAGCATCTCGCCAATCCAAGGTGGTCTTTCACCACTGTTCTTAGCCTGGCTCACTATGTCTTTCATCCGATTTTTGGCAATCTTCAAGAAGTGGTCCTTGACAAGCTTTGTTATCTCTGTATCCCAATTGTACTTGCGCTACACAGTAGAAGATTAGTAAGTATTTATGAAACTGTATCTTTAGTACTTTAATATTAAACAAGTAAAACCATAAAACCATATCTCAAACGTTCTGAAATATCTCTCTTGGATGTGTATAGGCGTAACCTTCCAGCTAAAGTATGGCCCATCAAACTTCTGACGGAAGATTCCAGCAATCACACGAGTCAGTTTTCCTTGGTCCCGTATAAACCTATTACATGAATATAAAGAGATGTTAAGTTAAAATCAAATAGCTTCAGAAGAATCAGTATATAAAAGAATGAACTGCAACACATGGAAGATGACACTATGATGCAAACAGATACAAACAGATTCAACCCTTCTTACTTGTTTGTCTCTATATCTTATGCAAACATATATAAACTGATTAAATGCTTAGTTGTACTCAGACCATGGTTAAACTATGAACCATCTACAAATAGATACAATGGGACAAATAATCATCAGTAAACATACACAATGACGCATACAACTACATTTATGCATTAGCAGAACATGTTGTTTATATAAGACCCAATAAAGACATTAAACTAATATCACCTAAGAAAACCAGTGTCGGAAGTACAGAAACTTATACATATACAAGCACACGTATGACTAAAAAGAAGAGGAAACATACCATGTTTTCTTGACGCTGGGTATCGGATGCTCTCTCAACAGTGGTAGTTTATCTCGGCCAAGTAGCCAACAGCTCATCTAACAGATGCTGGTAGTCTTGTTCTTCTGGCTCGGGAGCATCTACTTGGCCTTCTTCCTCAATTTCATGTTGAGGATCGGGAACGTGAACTTGCGCATGTTGCTTTCCAATATGATATGCTGCAGGTTGTGGGTTCGGATTTTGATAAGGAGGCGGTTGTTGTTAAGGATTCTGATACGTGAGTTGATGAGAGCCTTGCGGTTGAGTTGTTACCGGATACTGTACCGGAAGAGACGTTCTTGAAACGGAAACTGTCGCCTGAGATGACGGTGTTGCCTGAGATAAAGGTGTCCCCTGAGATGATGGATTAGAGGAATGGAAAGATACTCTTTCACCGATTGATCTACCAGATCGGGGTGTGGGCGTAACTTCTCCGCCATTGGGTCTTGCACCTCCACCAAGGGGTGAACCATTCCTGCCATGGGAGCTCGGACCTCCGCCTGAGGGTTGACCATTTCGGTGTGGTGGTGGAACAATTCGGTTTGAGGGCGTAACCTCTCCGCCGTTGCCTCGACCGCCTCTGGCGGTTAAGCTGCCTCGACCTCTACTAGATTTAGCTTCCCCAGCCATCGGAAAGAGAGAGTTGTCATGAAGGTGAAGGAAATCGAGAGAGAGATGAAGAGTCAGAGAGAAGAAGATGAATCTGGGTTTACTGTGAAGGAAACGAAGAGAGAGAGTCGAATAGAAGAACAGAAAGACCCAAATCGGAAAGGAGAGAGAGTTTTGTCGAAGATTCCGAGATGAATCTTTCGGTTTTTTGAAGGAAATCGAGAGAGGGTGATGAAGAGATGAAGATTGAGAAGGAATTGGTTAAACGTATATGAAGAGAAGAAGATTTAGAGTGAAATAGGAAGAGAACTGGAAATCGACAAGAATCTGGGTTGGAATCGTCGTTGGTTCGAGAGAGAAAGAACAAAAGTTAGAGTTTCATAAAATGATTTGGAAACTGATATCGAGTATTTTTTTATGTTAGAGTTACAAAGTAGTCGGTCGCAAACTAAATTTAGGAGAGATAAATACCCGCTCAAAAGCCCAAAAAATTTTAAACCCATTAGCCCAATTTTTTTAAAATCTGAACATTTTTCAAATTCGAAATTTTTTTATAGTGGCAAAGTAGTCTTAATTGAACTAACAGTGGCAAAATAGTCGCAATTTTCATACTGTTTTGTGACGTATTTTTTTGAGTCATAGAGCTATACCCTAAACACTAACCTTTTAGAGCCAAAAAATTGATCCACATTATTAACGAAACAGTCTTTTGATATTTCTAAACTATATGATTCAGTTTATAGGTTAAACTAATACTAATTAACTAAATTATGAAACATTTGAAACTTAGGGATTGATTGGTTGGTAGCGTTTGACAACAATCACAGAAACAGCTTCGTACCGCTTTATATAGCTTGGAACCGCTCTAAATCAAAAGCCCATTCCCACGAGCGTTTGCGGTTGCGGGTGGTTGAGAAAATATTTAAAAAAATATATATTATCTTAAATAATAAAGTAAAATTTACACACAAAAAAATTATTTTAAAAATTTTACTTTTTATATCGAATATTATCATAAAATTATATACACTTGATATATATTTTAATTAAAATAAAATAAACTTGTAATTATAAAAAAAATATTGTAAAAATAATATTTAATTATTCTATGATTTATTTAAATATATAACTTTAATTTTTTATAATAATATATTTTTGATTTCATTTTTAATTTTAATAATTATAAAAAATGTTATTGTATATATAAAAAATGTTCCAAACATCTTTAAAATTTTTTATTTAATTATTCTATGATTTATTTAAAATATATAATTTTAATTTTTATAATAATATATTTTTGATTTTTATATAAATTATATATTATGTGTATTTTGGTAATTTTATGTAAATCCGCTATCGCACCCTCTGTAAACCATTCATAAACGTCCCGCAAACGCACCCGTTTCCAACCGCTTTACCAGTCGCCTAAATTATCCAATAACGCTAGAAACCGCTACCGCCCACTTTCGCAAACTCCTGCAACCGCACCCGCACCAACTGCATTTAAACCAGCCAAGCCCTTAATCAAACTTTAGATTGAAAACGCATGTTATATGGTAAGACATGTTAAGTAAGATGGAAATGTTACTTCATCAACTTAAAAATTTAAATTTTTCAGAAATGATTTTATATATTTAGTGTAATAAGTAGTTCAAATGATTGTTGATACGTAAAACCAATGTGTTTACAATTTTCTTTTGTTGTATTGACATAAACCATACGGGTGCATTGCTAAACCGTAGCAAATCAGTCACTTTCAGAGCATCATCGTAAATTAGTCACAAATTAGTGTGTATTTAATGCCTTTTTACGACAGTATGTAAAAATAGGTGAAAAATAAAAAAAACATGCAAGTCAAACCGCATACCTTTAAGTCGAACCTGTAGTACATATCCAAATAGCTAACTATCACCATTTGGATTTACAATACATTAAGTTTTATATATACCAATACTTAGCACTAATTTAAAATGTAATTTTTTTTTAACAAACATTTAATTAAAAGCACATAATTATATTACAAACCTTAATTTAAAATCTCACAGTTATATATATTACAAACATTAATTTAAATCTCATACATCTTATTCAAATTTCATCATCATTCTCTGAAGATGATAAATTACAAAAAAAATTGTTGGGGTCAAATTCCACCTGCTGAGGATTGACGATTCAAAGTGATCAAGTATAGAAGAAAATCAGCGGTTCGGATTCTCATAACGGGTACCCCGACCCGTGACTAAGCAGAATGGATTGGGTACCCCAACCCGTAATGATACACGTGGGTCGGGTACCCCGACCCGCAACTATACACGTGGGTCGGGTACCCCGATCCGTAACTACACGTGGGTCGGGTACCCCGACTCGTAACTATACACGCGTGGGTCGGATTCCCCGACCCGTAACAACACACGTGGGTCGGGTACCCCGACCCGTAAAAACACACATGGGTCGGATACTCCGACCAGTAACAACACACCTGGGGCAGGAAAAACACACGTGGGTCGGGTAACAATACATGGGTCGGGTACCATGACCCGTAACGACACATGGGTTGGGTACACCGATCCATAACTACACATGGGCGGGTACCCCGACCCGTAACGGAACAGATGGATCGAGTAACCCAAGGCAGACCCGCGATATTTAGTCAAGTCATGTGGACCTGAGCTGAAGGTGATGGGTTCGACGAAACCAAGACAGGCCCAAGACAACAAGGAATTCACGACAAGCCCACAAGCAGAAGTGGCCGAACCTGGACAAGAAACCCAGCAGGCCGAACCGACTTAAGAAAGGAAATACCCGAAAAAATAGGAAATCTTCCTTATCTCTTAGGAATAGATTTGGCCGACTTTGGCTTGTATATATACTCATGTACACCCTCCAAAAAGGGGGGATATGCAATTTTTACCTAGCAGAAACTCTGAACTTTTGCTCTCAAACGGAAAGTTTTCAAAACAGCTTAATAAAATAACCATCTTTGGATCTTCGTGTTTGTGGTTTTAATCTCAGAAGTTTCAGATCCCTCTAAAGTCTTGACAAATTCAATTGGTGTGGATTTACACTCCCACAAAATTCATCTTCTGGTTCAGTGTCTTTAATTTTGAAATCAATTGCTTCAATTGCATGATTTTCGTCGACTAAACTATCGACAATTATTTCTTCAACTGTATCCGTCATTCCATTATCATTTGTTTGTTGCAAAATGACCAGCTTTTTCTCGTTAAACTTTCCTTGAACACAATTCCTCTGATTAACTTTCAGCACTGTATGCCACAATTTCTCGTTAAACTTTCCATGCCGTTAATCGTCGACTAAACTAGAAGTTCATAAATATACAAACATATATATATATATATATATATATTGAGTTAAATAAGGAAAATCATACATAAAATAAATGGTTCGTAATTTTGATATCTCCGTGATGAGAGCACGTCAACAATGCCTCCTTCGCTTTTCCGAGTGCCTTTTCCAATCGTAGGATCAAACCATTCACAGTAGAAAATATGATATTTAGATTCACAAATCCGGGATATTGGACCTCCATGATAGTTTCTACGGTCCCATAGAAATCATCCTCTTCGGATGCTTCAGAATAATTTTGGCCTCGGACACATACCCCATAATTCATTGTTTTTCTCGTCATTCCGTGAGCACGCGTGTGAAACAAATACCCTCTTGTAAAATACATGGGCCACGATCTGACTTTATTTTCAGGACCTTCCACTATTTCATGAACCCAAGTAGGAAAATTTTCTTGACGTTTCATTGCATTCACCTATAAAGTAGAAAATATGCCAATTAACAAAAAAATTAACAATTTAATAATTCACTCGGTGAGAATACATACATATTGGCGGACCCATATATGAAAATATTCATCTCTTTTCGCTGTCACTTCATCATAAGGTAGTTCCGGATAATCAAATCGAATTTGCGCGTCTAACAATCTGTCTTGCAAACAATTAGATAATTATGACTAAAGTATATACAAAGTAGAAAAACTAACTTAAATAAATGTTGAAAGTAGAGTTTCCTTTCAAGCGGCCGAAAATAGTCATAATTCCGCAGAACATATGAATGTGCGCACTTATAATTTTTCTCGCTTAACCAAAATTCACTGCTTTTTTCACTTGGACGACTTACTTCAGTAAATTTATCCGGTATTGGTACAGTACATGCGGGTACTTCACCTTCATCATACCGACTTGCCCTGCAAAATTTACCCTTCGTTATTGGAACCAAATCATCATGATAGCAATATTAACATACATATTAAGTAAATTATTACCTTCTTTTCCTAGCTATAGAAATTTGTGACGCAAAGTAGTGTTCTAAGAAAGAAGATATCTCATCATTCATGTACGATTGAACAATTGATCCCATTGGATAACTTTTGTTCTTCGTTTTGCCTTTCAAATGTTTAAAAAACCTTTCGAACGGATACATCCACCTATACTGCACCGGACCACCAAGCTCTGCTTCGTATGGAAGGTGGATAGGAAGGTGCTCCATCACATCAAAGAAATAAGGTGGAAGATTTTTTTTCAAATTACACAAAATCATGACAATGTTCTCCTTCAGGAGTTGGACGCGGGTTTGATCCAGTGATCTACTGCTTAGATCACGAAAAAATGCTCTAATCCCTACAAAAATATCCTTACGTAATATAAATACTAAGTTTCAAAACAAAGAAACATAAACAATAATATATATATATATATATATATATATATATATATATACCTGATAATGCTTGGTGCACATTACGCGGCAGAAGGTCTGCAAAGACAAACGGAAGCAGCCGTTCTATAAATACATTGCAGTCATGACTTTTCATTCCCGAAAACTTTCCAGCATTGATGTCTGCACAACTAGCTAAATCAGCTACATAGCTGTCTGGAAATTTAACCTCAGTCTTGACCCATTGTAGTAAGGATTATTTTGCTTTTGAAGTCAATCTCCAAATAGGAAATAGAGCTCTCCCTTGATCATCGACATGCAAATCTTTCCGAGAACAAACTCTTGCGATATCTAATCTTGACTTGACTGTTTCTTTTGATCTGTCTTTAACGTTCATAACAATATACATGATGTTATCGAAATTTTTTTTCTCGATATGCATCACATCAAGATTGTGTCGTAGATTGAGATCGGTCCAGTATGGTAGCTCCCAAAAAATGCTTTCTTTATACCAATTATGCCAGTCCCCATAGCTGTTTGGTTTTTTTGTATGTCCATTTCCACCACAATCAGATGTTTAGGTGGTTCGACATTCTGTATACGCCCATATAACACTTGTTCACCAGTAAACGATTGTGGTGGGTAGTCGTTCATTGTATTCTTTCCCTTCAAAAATTTGACTTTATTCTTCTGTAACAAATGATTGCTGGGCAAAAATCTTCTGTGACAATCAAACCAGCATGTCTTCCTACCAGCCGGCAGTTGGAAAACATTTGTCTCATCCATACAAATTGGACACGATAATCTTCCATGTGTCGTCCATCCCGACAATATACCATATGCCGGAAAATCGCTTATCATCCACAACAGGACAACTTTAAGGTTAAAGGTTTGATCTAATAACACATCATACGCCTCAACTCCGTAATTCCATAACTCCTTTAACTCGTCGATCAGTGGTTGGAGGAAAATATCAAGACTGGCTCATGGATGATTGGTCCTAAATTCAAAACCGTAAGAAACAAATACTCACTTTTCATGCACATATCTGGGGGTAAGTTGTATGGTGTGATGATCACAGGCCACAACGAATGGTTTTTTGACATACCAAACGGATTAAAATCGTCTGTACATAATCCAAGATAAACGTTTCGCATTTCCGCAGTAAAACTCGGATGCATTTGATTGAAATTCTTCCACTCTCTCGCATCAGATGGATAACACATTACTCCGTCTTCTGACTCATGCTCCGCATGCCATCTCATCGATGATGCAGTCTTCTCTGATTGGTACATCCTCTTCAATCTGTCAGTGATAGGTAAATACCACATACGACTAAACGGTATTTTTGTTCGTCCCTCACTAGCCTTATATCTTATTTTTCCACAAAACCTACAATGCTCCAACTTCTCATCTTCTTTCCAGAAGAGCATACAATTATCTATACATACATCAAATGTGTGGTACGTCAATCCTAACTTTCGCATCAATGTTTCTGTCTCGTAGTATAGACCAGTTGCCTGATTAGGCTCTGGTAAATACTCCGTAAACAATTCAGCCCATGAATCCATACAAGTTTCAGCCAAATTATGGTCTGCCTTGATATTCATGAACCGAGAAGCTAATGACAACTTTGAATGACCATCATGACAACCATCATACAGTGGAGTATTTGCAGCATCTAACATGTCGTAGAACCATTTCGCCTCATGGGTTAGTTCTTCATAAACATGATCATTTCCACTTTGATCATGTTCATGATATTCATTAAATGGCGTAGAACCATGAAATGCATCATACACCATCCCAGCATATACATTCCCCCATCATAATTTATTGGTTGATTACCACTAGTCAAATCTACATTATCATAATGATTACTCGTTCCTGCCCCAACCACATCATAATCTTCACAATGTTCAGACCATACATAATATCCTGGCATAAATCCTCTACTATGCAAATGCTTCGAAACTATCCTTGCTATCTTTAAACTTGAATTTTGATATTTATCACAAGGGCAGTAAAAATTACCTCCACTGCTTAGAGCTATAGCCTGGTTACTTGCAAAATTATGAACTGCTCGACCCCTTCCAAAAATTCACTCGAGAGATTATTTGTGCGTGGATTGATTCTATTATACATCCACTCTCGGGAAGAATTCCACATTTCTCTCTTTTTTTATCTCTCTCTCTGTATTTTTTTCTTATTTGATATGATGAATGATGAATAATGGGGGTGGTCGTTGGTTTCTTTTATAGGAAAAATATTTGTCATTGATTTGCGACTGCTAAAAAACAGTCACAAATTTGTTACTCTTTTACCACTACTATACGACCAATTTGCCACTACAATCATGCGTCATAGAAGTTTGGTAGCTACCTACTTTTCATATTTTCCACGTTTTCACCTACTTTTACTGACCCATTTGTGACAGATCAGGCACGATCAGTTCCAATTGCAAAGGAGTTGCACTTTTGTGACTATTTAGCCACTACGATTTCTCACTAATAAAATAGTCGTTATTTAGTCGCACTTTGCGACTCCTAATGCACAATCGAATAATAATCTTAATTTGGTCGCTAATTTATGACAACTAAATGACTACATATTTTTGTCTTACATTTGCGACTCTTTTCGGTCTACACCGGTGGTAGTCGTTAATTAGTCACAAAATGGTCAGTCTTTCGTCACAAAATTGTGCGACTAAAAAAATAGTCACAAAAAGTAGTAACTCATCTCCTGTTTTTTTGTAGTATTAGGGTTGCGTCTTTTCGATAAAAACTGTTTTATGGTTATTAATATGTCTTAGGGTTGCGTCTTTTCAAAAAAATTTATTTTTTTTAATAATATAAAATGCATCATACAGTTGCGTCTTTTCGAAAAAACCGTTTATGGTTATTAAAGCATCTTAGGGTTGCGTCTTTTCGAAAAAAATATTTTATGGTTATTAATATGTTTTAGGATTGCGTCTTTTCGATAAAAACTATTTTATGGTTATTAATATGTCTTAGGGTTGCGTCTTTTCGAAAAAAAAATTTTATTTAATAATAGCAATTCTAGAAAATGCATCATACGGTTGCATCTTTTCGAAATTAAAAACCGATTTATGGTTATTAAAGCATCCTACGGTTGTGTCTTCTCGAAAAACAACCGTATTATGGTTATTAATATGTCTTAGGGTTGTGTCCTCTCGGGAAAACTATTTTATGGTTATTAATGCATCTTATAGTTGCGTCTTATAAAAAAACCATTTTATTGTTATTAATGCATCATAGGGTCGCGCCTTTTCACAAAAATACATCATAGGGTTGCGTCTTTTCGAAAAAACCCATTAATAATAGCAATCCTAAAAAATACATCATAGGATTGCGTCTTTTTGAGAAAAACCATTTTATGGTTATTAATGCATCCTAGGGTTGCGTCGTTTCGAAAAAAACCATTTTATAGTTGTTAATGCATCTGAGGGTTGCGTCTTCTCGGAAATTTTTTTTTTATGGTTATTAATGCATCCTAGAGTTGCGTCTTCTCAGGAAAACCGTTTTATGGTTATTTATAGGGTTGCGTCTTTTCGAAAGAATTTGTTTTATGGTTATTAATTCATCTTAGGGTTGCGTCTTTTCGAAAAAACATATTTTATAGTTATTAATGTTAATAATAGCAATCATAGCAAATACATTGTAAGGTGGCGTCTTTTAAAAAAAAAACCATTTATGGTCTATACATCATAGTGTTGCGTTTTTTGGATTTTTTTTTTTTATGGTTATTAATGCATTTTAGGATTGCATTTTTTCGAAAAAACCGTTTTATGGTTATTAATGAACCCTAGTGTTGCGTCTTTAAAAAAAATTGTTTATGGTTAATGCATCATAGGTTGCGCATTCTCGGGAGAAACCGTTTTATGGTTATTAATGCATCCTAGAGTTGCGTCTTCTTGGAAAAAGCCATTTTATGGTTATTAATGCATCCTAGAGTTACGTCTTTTTGAAAAAAAAATATTGTATGGTTATTAATGCAATTTAGGATCGCCTCTTTTCACAAAATACATCATAGGGTTGCGTCTTTTCGAAAAAACCATTTTATGGTTATTGATGCATCCAAGGATTGTGTATTTTCGGAAAAAACCGTTTTATGGTTATTAATGCATCCTAGTGTTGTATCTTCTAGAAAAAAACCATTTTATGGTTATTAATGCATCATAGAGTTGCGTCTTTTATAAAATATAGTTTTATGGTTATTAATGCATCCTAAGGTTGCATCTCCAATTTTTAATATTCTTAAAATATTTGAAAAGTCGTGTATCATCTCTTTATTTTCTCACTTTTAACCATAACAATTATACAAAAAATATTAAAGGTTTACGTCTCTATATCGTCATTTTTTATTTTTATACATTTTTACTTATAATCATTTAAAAAAATTCCATTTAAAATTTAATATACAATATTTTCCCCGCAATTTTTCGGAGTCCGAGTCCTAGTTACTAAAATAATCAATAAGTATAATTTAAATATATTTAATTAATTCTAAAAATTTTATTGAGTGTCGTAGTTTAGTTATAACAAGTTCAAGAATCTAATGAATATTCTGAATTAGAGGATATGGGTTTTCTTTGGATTATATTGTTTATTGGGAAATACTAAAATAATTAAATATTTTAAAATTTTGGTTGGTAACGGTCTAAAAAAATATTGTATGGTTATTAATGCATATTTAATTATTTTAGTATTTTGCAATAAACAATACAATATAATCCAAAGAAAATCCATATCCTCTACTTCGGGTTTAAAATAGAGAGCAATACAATAGTTTGGAAAAATGTGCAGACGACGGAACAGTCTCTCCTACTCTATTTTAAATCCGAAAAAAATTGTAAGTGCATATCAAACGAAATAATATTTAGGGGTCGATCCACTAAATGTTAGACCGCGAAATCCAGAAATGAAAACTGCGAATTTTTAATAGGCCGAAAGTTAAAGGAAATGATAAACGAGACATTTAGAAAACATTTTGTAAAAAAACAGAACTTTGGAGTCGAGATATTATCTATTTTCTTAACTCAATAAACCACCCGTAATTTGTGACGGAACTGTGCGGTTTTTGAATCACAGGATACAACCAAGGTAAAACCAATTCGCAACACCCGAATTCGGAATCTGAACGAACTATAATCTACGATACACTCTCGAACTAACACTTACTTTGAAAAAAAGAGACTAAGCGAGAGAGAGAGAGTTGGAATATTTTGTATCTGATATTTTCAGAGCATATAAAAAATGAATGAGACGAAGGCTTATTTTATAGCCAAATGGAGAGCGGTTTCGGATCCAAAAATCTTGGCACGTGGAGCCAATCACCGAGCCGTTTTTGACCGCGTAGAGAGCGGAGTTGAAACGTTGGGCGAAATTTTAGGAAGATATCTTTGACTCATTATAGTCAAATGATAATTAAAAAAAATATTCAATTTGACCCGGAACCCAACTCGACTCGGAGAGTCATTCCCAAGAGTCCAAGTGCCATAAGTGCAAATTAAAAGCCCACGAACCCTCGAACCCTCGAACACTCGAGTCCTCGAGCTAATGAGCCCTCGAGGCCGTGCCCACGAGCCCTCGAGGCCGCGCCCACCAGCCCTCGAGGCAAGCGAGCGCGCATTTGGTCCTTTTATTTCTCCTCTCATGTGTGCACCATGTATGTGCTTATGTTTTGAACTTAGATACAAGTTCTCTCCTTTATATACCATTGGAAATTGTCTCCAACTTCCAATGTGGGACAAAAACATATCACTTCATTAGACCAATGTTTTGTGGCTTTTGCAATTAGCCCATGGAATTTATTTCTCTCATTTCTCATTCAAATTCTATTCCATTTTTGCATAATAAACATGTCCACTTAATGGCCCATATTATTAATAAAAATTGATCCAACACTAAAGACCAAAAAATCACACTACAAATTTATGGAAATCAAATTAAGTTAAGACTAAAATAGAAGGGTGTTTGTTTGAGGGGTGTGAATAGTGAAAATAATAATAATAAATAAACCAAAAACAAGTAAATATCGATGCAAATTTAATGGAGAAAGCGTTAGGCATGAGGGATAATCGCAGAGAATCATGAATCATAGAAATCAGATTAATTTCAGGGATTTAATAAAAAACTGTCTTGAACTCGAAACACAATAAATATAGTTAATCCACTCGCGTGATGCTAAGCTACTATGTTTAACAACCTAATAAACTAAACTCCCGTTTGTTATTGGTAGAAATCAAACATGCTTTATTTGACAAAGTTCGATATGTTTACTAGACTCGATAACTCAACTTATGCATGTTATAACGCCCACCTTATCTAGATTAGTTCAGGAGATTTATCAAGCTTTCGAAAAGTAAATCTACCAAAGATCAGATCACAAGGTGCGCATTCAAGCAATCATCAATGAAAATCAATCAAGATAAATAAACAATAGATATCCCTAGACAATAATCTTCAACTTAAGAATTCATGAAATATATTTGAACCCCTAAAACCTAACTAGATGACTACTCAAACATGGTGCAAGTAAACAAGCAGCAAGGATAATTAGAAAACATCATGAATAAATTGAGTAAAGGTTCATAATTTTCTCTATACCGAAGTATAAATGCGAGATCTTCTCCTTGAAACTCTTAGAATTGAAAACTATGAAACTGTGTTTTTTGGTGGCTGTTGTGGTGATGATAAATTTTGTGGTTCTCTATGCTTTTATAGGTGTATAAGTCGGTTAGGGTGAATCCTTGAAAATTTAGGAAGATTTACTGATAAAGATGAAATTTACATTTTTGGGAGATGTAATCAATCAATTGCCTTTGGTGGAATCGATCAATTGCCTCTGATTTGCAAGGCAGGGGATTCTAATGATGAATAATCGATCGATCACCAAGTCTGATCGATCGATTGGGGCCTTGATTCCTCAACTTGATTTATTTCATCGCCAGACCGAATCTTCAGTAAAATGGGCATACATCTCGAACCACAACTCCAAATGACTTGAACCAACTTGCATAGGAAAGTTAACATCCGTGGATATCTTGCCACAAAGTTTTAGCTTCATCCAATATGCATACAGTCTTCAATGAACATTTAACATGTAATGCTTAGAAGCTGTCTAATCTCCAAAATGCTTGGTTTGCATCATTTTAACCCAAATTGCTCCAATTTCCTGTAAAAACTATGAAAACTACAAAAAAAAACTAAAAACACCAGTAAAATGTCAAAACCAAGTAGTTTCTTTATAAAAAAAAACCTATTAACAACATACTAAAAACTGGTAAATTATGAAGTATATCAACTCCCCTAGACTTAGATCTTTATTTTTCCTCAAAAAAACAGCAACCCAAGTATAGAAAAGAGGTTTGTAAAAGTAGAAACTCACATATCCTTGAGATCATAACCTTGATTTCTCGACATGTAATCCACATACAACAAAGTTAGTTCAAGACATTCTCATCTTACTCCCACCATGACCATCGCAAGCCTTGTCCATATTCTAAATCTCATACCTATAAAAATCTCAACTGCACATCATTTGACTCTCTACATTCATTAAGTTTTCGTGAGCTTTCTCATTAAAGATGTCATTCAGGATAGACAGCAATAAGAGTTAAAAGGCTAATTTAGTGGTGAGGTTAAAAGAGTGTTTAGGATTACCAGATGCTCCGAATGATGCAAGATATTATGTAAAACCGCAAGAGAGAACGGACATGTTGATCTCCACATTTTTCCAATCACTTGATGTCTAACTCTCCTAGATTTAGATCTTTCTCCAAAAATCATTGCAAAGCGCTCTAACTCTCTCTCAATCAATCCATAACATTCCTTGAGATATTGATTGGCCATGAGACTCTTTTTATTTGACCATTTTCCTTTTTTTTCTTGTTTGAAAGGGGAAAATGGTCGTTATTGATGCAAGTCTCATAGGCATGAATTTTAGCTTGATTTTTTTGAATCCCAATGAAAAACCAAGCTCTCTAATCGCAATCTATGTACTCCACCAAGGTTCCGCAATCCACGCATCTGCAGTGGTTGGAAAACTGCTTTGGTCCCTTTCTTTCATACGTCTTTGCACATATATGTACCTATGACAGTGAAAATAAGAGTGCATGAGGTCAAAAAAGAGGTAAGGGTTTAAGGTGGGGTACCAACTAAAAATGAGTTGACCATTCAGGATCAAATGAGTGTGGTAAAGAGAATAAGTACTCCTAAATGTATGATTCGTTTCCCGATCTAACATCTTTAAAAAGAAAATTAAGCCAAGTTAGTAGTCAAATAGAGAGAGAGTCAAAATCAAATTCATCAAGATTAAAGCAAACTGAAATTTTCTGGCGGAAGTCTAGTCATGGAGTTTCTGAATCATCTGTCATGAACAACCCTGCTACAATGGTCACTGAGTCTCAAAAACAATGCATCTGTTCCTAGCAAATATCATAATTCCCACCAAAATTTTGTCTCAATAAAACAGTTTTGATGCGAGAATTTTTTTTAAATGACTTGATAAAAGCCAAAACAAACCAAAAAAAAAAAATCGTCAGATGCTGAGGAACCTTCCCCTAGACTTAAATCACACCGTCCTGGTGTGAAATTAATTCGAAAAAAATCTTAATCAAATGAAGAACAGTAAAAGAATGAATTTAGAAGATGGTACCTCGAATATCTTTGGGATGTCGCATTCCAATTGTGACTCTTTTATTGTTTTCTGGTTTTTTTATTTTTATATTCAGGAAAAGTAAAAAAACCGTACATAAGTGGTGAGCAATCGATCAATCAGTTGAATGATCTATAACTTCTGGTTTTATCAGAAAAAGCAATCGATAAATCAAATACTAGACAATCGATCGATCAATGCCCTCATCGATCGATTAGCGATGGCTTATACACACTTAGAGACACAATCGATAGCAACAAGTATGAATTGGTTTCCATAGGATGAATGAAAAGGTCCCACAAAATTGATTTCCTAAACATCGAAAACTTCAACTTCCTGGATGAAGTTTGTGACATCTCATTCCGCTTGCTGATGTTCCCCTATCTTTGACAAGCATCATACTTAGAGATAAAGGTATGAGCATCCTTAAACATGGTAGGCCACCAAAAAACAGCTTGCAAAACCTTAGAGACAGTCTTGAAATGACGAAGTGCCCAACGTAGTCAGATCCATGACAAGCAAAGAGAATACTTGGAACTTCTTTCTCCGCAATACATCTTCTAAACATACCATCTGAGCAATGCTTGTAGACGTATGGCTCATCCCAAAAGTACCTTCTAACTTCTCGTAAGAACTTTTTCTTCTTGTACTTTGTGAATTGTGGCGGCTCAACTTCTGCAGCAAGGTAGTTGGCGATGTGCTTGTAACAAGAAGAATCTAATGGTGATGGTCTTGAAGGTGTTAAGGACGTGTCTTCAAATAGAAAAAGTCTGACATAGTTTTGCATTCATACTTTGTCGGTTTGGTAACTTTCTTAAATGTGATGAGAGGCTCTTCTCTAGGAACGTTTTGGAACCTCTCCATGTCATCTCCATGGTCCAAAATTAGTTTTCCTCCATTGTAAATGGTTATACAATGAGAGCTCTTGGTAGGAATTGCACGATAAAAGACTCTCTTTTTATTCCAGAGAAAGAAACTCGCTGCTTGGGAAAATCAACAATTTCTCTCACAGTTGCAAAGAAGGGGCTCCCAAGAATCAATGACATTGGAGATTCTTTGTTCATTTCCAAAATGTGAAAATCAACAGGAATTAGACATCCTCATACCTGCACCATTAGATCTTGGATGAAACCATGTGGAGTTGTGCTGAAAGCGTCTTCATACTTGAGAGATACCTGAGAAGGCTTAATGTCGATAATTCCTAACTTGTTTGCAATGGTCTTAGATATGACGTTCACATTAGCTCATGTATCGCTGAGAGAGTCTGGAAAATTCACACCTTTGATTGTGCAAGAAATAGCAAATTTCACAGGTTGGAAATTTGATCATGTACGGAATATTATCAAGAATTTCGAAAAAAATTCAGATGATGCCACATCTGCTAAACATGTATCATCAAGAATTTCTTACTAATTAATATTAATATTCCTATTTAAACAATACCTAAATGTACTCAACTGATAAAATTAAAATAATCTTAGAGTTAAGCGTTTAAATTAAAAAAAAAATATTTTCTTACTATTTAATATTAATATTCCTATTTAAACAATACCTAAATGTACTTTGTAGTGTCTATAATACATGTCCACATACACATAATTAAGTAACCTTGATTAAAACACTTTTTTTTTTAAGGAAATGATCTTGAATTTGAGTAGCATTTACCATGTTACATTTAACTATATTCTTATATCTCATTAGGTGAAATGTGCAAATGAAAAACTACCAATTTAAATAAATTCATATCTAAACATTCTATTTTAAGAGATTGTATTAAAAAGTATTAAAAAAACAACATCATCATCAAAATAAGTACTACAAACTAAATTATTTTGGCTTCTATTTCATTCAAAAAATGGAATCTAAGACAATGAAGACAATTTTTTTGCTCATGGTTGTTGTTTTCTCGATGACTTGGTCTCATTCGACTGCTCAACCGACGGATCCTGAGGGGTGTTTGAAGGCGTTTAAGAGCACATCAAATAGATGTCTCGAAAGCATTAAGGGAATTTTACATGGACATTTCCATGAGATCAAGAAAGAATATTGCGCAACCGTTATTGGAGTTTCTGATTTATGCTGGCCAATGATCTTTCCGAGCATGCCTTACATGTTTTGTATTAAAGGGTATTTGCACTATCAAATAGTCTTTGCGTTGAAGCGTTTGAGTATTTGTTTGATATTCTTAAAAGCGAGAATTAAATATCATCTACTAGAATAAATATAATAATAATAATCATTTTTTAAAACTATCATAAAGTATTATTATATAGAAAATTATAATTAATATAATATTAAATTCCAAACTCAAATTGATTGAAGATAAAATTGCGAGTTGATTGTTGAGGAGTCTTAATGAGCAATTCTTAGTTAAGCATTTCGATCGAAGTTAGCAGGAAATTGGAATCTATATGATCGTTCTAATTAGGGATGATGTGTACAGAATGAAAATTTGATTGTCGACTCTACTAAATTTTTAATAAAGTGGAAAGAACTCAAAATTTTAATGAAGGAATTCAAACTTGTTGTAACTAATGAAACAATACCGAAGATTCCTCTGGAAAGATAATAACCGAGCAAAGGTCTAGTTACTGGGTTTCGAACACATAAATCATTTTACGAAAACAGCTATCCGTGCAGCCAAACACTTCTCCTTAAGTTCCCATTTATTTTTGATAAAAAGTTCCCAAATACTCAAGTCATGGGAGATTTCGAATTCGAACCCTTTCATCATCTTCCTCGATAATCCCGCGCTCATCATTTGAAATTCTCTCCTCCATGAAAGATCACATTCTGATCTCCGACGGGGAAGATCAGTCCACTCCACTCTCGAAGCGTGCTCGAAAAGATCCCGTCTCTACCATTCTGATATCGGATTCTGATCCGACGCCGCAGAAGCAACCGCCGGAATCTTCTTCCACTCTTCTGTTCGTCCCTGAGACACCTCTCTCCGATGATTTCTCTGTCGTCAAGTGTTCCTTTGATCCCGGAGCTCTAGCTTCAAACCGCGAAGACAAGTTTTCCGGTAAGTTAACTCTCGATCCTTAGTAGGTAGGGTTTTTTGTTATGTGGAAGGATTTTGCTAACAGGGAATTGATACCGGGAAGCTTCTTCTACGTTTTAAATTTAGTGACTTCTGAGGATCTTTCAGTGTTTCTTTTGGAATCTCACTAGGCAAACGAGTGATATATCTGGATTCGGAGTTTGAAGATAGTCCTCGACCTGAAACTTCGAAGAAGTATGAACCTGATTTTAGGGAGCCACGTCGCGGATTGGAATCTGGATCCAGTGATGCAGATTGTAGTGTGGCAAACTATGAGAGAAGCATAGGTATGCTTACCTCAAAACCAAAGCATCTATCAAAGTGTGCATGATGAACAATAATATCCTTATATTTTTCTATGTTTCTTTTGGAATTTCACTAGGAAACCGGGTAATATCTCTGGATTCAGAGTTTGAAGATAGTCCTGAAATTTTGAGGAAGTATGAACCCGTGCTTGATGATTTTAGGGAACCGCATTGTGGATTGGATTCTAGATCCAGTGATGCAGATTCTATTGAGGCGAATACTAGGATACCTGAGCCAAACATTGGTATGCTCACCCCCAAATCCAAACTCTTATGAATCTCTGAAACTATGGGTGATGAACTTCATTTGTCTTTGGTTGCTGTTTTCTTTCAGAGGATAATACTAGTTGGATGCATGAAGTGAGTCTTCGCTCTTCGCTGACCAATGATACTATCGAGGTACTTATTTACAAGGAACTAGTACCATTTTGTTCATCATTGGTACATGATTAAGGAACTTTTGACTCTATTAGTTGTGTTGCAAAGCTGTCTTTTAGAGGATGTGGCATTTTTCATTCCCATAACGTGTATTTAGTTTGTGTCTTCAGTTCAGGGTCATTTTGTTTCGTAATATATTGTTAATCTTATTTCGAAACGGTACTAGCTGTACAATACACATTGAAATTGCTTGCTTCTGCTGTTGTTTTTATTTGCTTGATAAAATCAGGTAGATTCTGACCAAGAAAAAGAAGATGTAAGTTTCGAGAAAATGGGTCCAAAAAAGCAGATCAGAAGTTATAAACCTACAACTATTCCTCGTGAAGCATTGCCAAAAAAGCAGCTGTCAAAGGAAGAAAAAACCCATGTGATGGAGGAAAAGAAGTTTAGAAAAGAGGTAAGTTTTCTTTTCGTGGCTTTTCTATGTTGTGTTACCTGATCAATAGTTAACTCGCTTCCATCATCCAGCAAGAGAAATTACAGAAAGCAGCCTTGAAAGCAGAAGAGGCTGAACGTAAAAAGCTAGAGAAGGAAAAGCAGAAATGGGAAAAGGGAAAGTTAGCCCTTAAATCTATTGTTGCTGAGATTGATACTAAGGTGGTTGAAGGATCCATTGGAGGTAAGGAATTTCTCAATTTTTTGTATGATTCTTCAACATATGCTTTAGATGTTTTCTCTTTGACTCTCTTTTGTTTTTCCATATGAACGGTCACTTTGTCACCTAAGTATAGACACTGAGTGCCTCTGGTATTAATGTTAACATAGGACTTCTGCTTTCAAGGTTCTCTGAGAAAGGCATTACAGTCCGTGTAGCCCCTAATCCAATTGAGAGATCCATTGTGTGGACGATGAAAATTCCAGAAGATATTGTTCCGGTAAGATAAATTCTCAGTCGCTTTGGATTTTTTTTTTTCGAAATTTTTTTAATGTTAATTAACTTGCTTTCATCCTGACTCTCTCAAGTGACATGTATGAAAAGTAGTTCTTAGAACCCAGAACTTGCAACTAGAATCAGCTCCCCTGTCTGGTCCGTATCCTTTTTTATTGTGAGGATAAGCATGTTAGTTCAACATGTGTTTAAAAAGTTCATTGACTTATGTATCATACTCTTCTGTGTTGCAAGTTTCATTTCTTCATATTTTTAGTGGTGTAGTCAAAGCTATGATTTTCATCTCTGAATCGTCTTCGAATGGTGGGAGGTTTGTAATAACTGTTTAAAGTTCAAGTTTCTCTATTCTGTGTGTTTTAGATCCATGCATTTGGGCATTGTTTATCAAACTGATTTTGCTGGAGTGTTTCCTTCAAAAGTTTTCTTGAACTTCCATCTTTAAGAATGAGATCATTTTTTATTAGAAAGAGATCGATCAAAGATTACTTCATAACACATGACATTGAGATGAGTTATATATTATGAAATATTAAATGAACAAAAGAAATTAATCCCTTTTGCTATGGGTTGAAGGGCCTTAGAAGATCAGTACTTGAGTCTTGACTAAACTATCCAGTATTTTATTCTGCTCTTAATTTGCATCTTCTTTTCTCTGTTGCAGCTTTTTCCTCAAGGGCCGAAGATTCCTTACGTCTTACTTGTGTATGAGGCTGAAGACTTGTGTAATCTTATTGCTAATGAAAGATTTCTAGAGAACATCTCAAGAGTTCAGGACCGATACCCATCTTATACGGTGTGCTGCCTCACCAATAAGTTAATGTCCTACGTAAAGAAAAGGTGTGTTTGATAAGGTAAATTTTTGCTGCATTAATGTTTCCATCTTGAAGCTGAATAAACCCAATCTTCTAGGGAAAAGGAAGAGTACAAGAACCCGGGAAGTTGGAGACGGCCTCCCATAGATGAGGTACTTCCAGTACCTCATGAACATGTGTTTAGAGGAAAACTTCTTTATAGCTCTTTTGCTTACGCCCTTAAACATACTTTTTGGGGTATTTGATGTGTATAACAGGTACTTGCAAAATTAACTAGTCACTATGTTAAAGTACATTCAAGACACTGTGTAGATGAGGCTGAAGTCGCTGAACATGTTGTTGGGTTAACAAGCAGTCTAGCCTCTTGCCAGTTCAGGTACTAATACCTACACTATTTCGATTTTGTTTCCAAAAGATTTTATCTCGATATCATGCTGGATGATGGTTTCAAATTCTTCCCCCAAATCATTGAGTTGGTTTGGAGAATCCCATTACCAATCATTACTTTATAGAAACCCATGAAATCCAAATCATATGCATCGACTTAATGCAATAAAGATCTCACATCGAAAGCTTCTGTCAAACCTATAAACCATCTTCTTGTCTTGGTCTTAAATCATACATGGCCGAAGATCCGAGAGGTCAACATTATTATGTAGAACTGAGCTGCTAGATGGCTAATAATGTATTTATCTGCATGGTTTTTGAAGTAAACTAATCATAGGCTCTACTGTCTGATGCACAGGAAGAAATTAACAATGTTATCAGTAAACGCTAATGGTGCATTAGTCTCCAAGGATTCAGTTGACAAACACATGATTAAAAAGAGTCCATGGTAAAGTAAAAACCATTTTAAATTTAGGTTTTGTTTTAGTCTCTCTGAATCTGTTTAGCTAAGTAAATATTTACTGGTCTAATAGGCTAAAAGCGTTGGTAGCAATACCAAAGGTACAGCCAAGATATGCAGTAGCAGTGTGGAAGAAATATCCATCCATGAAGTCTCTTCTTAAGGTTTATATGGATCCTAACAAATCGGTGAGTATGTAATACTTATTTGGCTTCATCAGTTTGATGTTTCTAACGGTTTCTGAAGCAAATTTTGTGTGGTGTTGGTTGAAAAAAACGGAGAACAGATTCATGAGAAGGAGTTTCTACTGAAAGACTTGAAGGTGGAAGGTTTAGTCGAAGGAGAGATAAGGTTAGGTGAGGTGTGTTCGAAGCGGATATACAGAGTTCTCATGTCTCCAAGTGGAGCCATTAAGACCGATGACGTCGAAAATGGCGCTGCTTTCTTCACGCAAAATCCCCATTTGGGTGCCAGTTAGGGCCGAAAGGAGTCACGATTTTGACCAAATCAAAACCATTTCTAATATAATTTTATGTTTGATTCAGTTTGGTCTCGATTCGAATAGAAAAAATCTAGCTGAAATTGGCTATCTAACTTGGATTTTTCGAACATCAGAAGAATAAAATACACTAAAATTTGATTATGTTTTTAGACTGTACTGTAAAATCGAAAAGGTAAAAAAAAAACGCTAAAATCTTTAAAGGCACACACCAAAAGATGAATAAACGAAGCTACACAAAATACAAATGAGGACAACAACAAAATGTTACAAATGAATTGAATCACTAACACACAGTTAAAAAGATAAAACAACAATTGTGTAAATCACGAAACCATTACATTACAATACAAACTATATACAGTAAGGTTATATAATAAACAAAAAGGATAATAGAAAAATTGGCCAAAAAAACAAGTTTTGACTGAAGAACTCATACCCTCCAACACACAAAAAAAGTAATCAAGTGGTGGTTTACTTGTTAGACCACTGGAATTCAATCTCAAGGTTTCTGGGGCCACTTTTGCTTTCTGGTAACAAACTGTATTCACCTGCTACTGCTCCCAGCATTACCACCCTATCGATTTGGATCGTTACTTTCCCAAAGGAGCTCTGCAGAAAAACAGAGGCGAAAAGCCACGGGTTTCAGATAAACAAACCCGGTAGACCGCAAAATTTGAAACTGTTAAATATTTTGATGGTTTTTTACCTTTCCCATTTTGCTCTTGTTCTTGCATGAAATGTGGAGCTTTTGGCCTTTTGGAGGACTCTCAAATGACCATGAGAAGCTCTCGTCCCACTCTGGATTGGGACCCGTCGATATCACCTGAAAAATATTGGAAGATTGGTTGGTTTTACAGGGCAATTACCAGTCTCAGTGATGGGTGATAAGTCCTTTCCTTACCTTGGTTTGTCTTGGAGGAGTGTTACCGAGTGTGATCTTACAAAATACGCTAGGGTTACCAACGGATTGCTTCATGTTGTTACCACGTTTGATCGTGACCACCAGAGTACCTGGCAAACACTGCAAGAGGAATTCGGCTTTCTCCTGGAACCGTGGTGGACCTGATTGGATTAGATACTGAAGTAAAGGGATTGCATCTGCAGCCGCAACTGATTGGGCCCTGGAAACTTCAGCAGGACAGGCTGACCAAGCTTGTCTGAGAAGAAACAACGCATCCAAGGCAGCTTCTTGAGTTGCCTCTGAGCCTGTCTTGAGGGATGTAACTAGATGTGGTATACTTAGTGTTGCAGGCTCAGTGGCTCTTAGGCGAGGGAAGTTGTTAAACAAAGAGTTTAAAGCTTTTAGATACTCGTCATTCACGGTTCCAGTGGCCCATAAGTCCTTCTCGATAGCAGCTGCAAATTAAAAGGAAGAAACCTCGGATATAAGATGAACAATAAGAAAGCGCAGATCGAAACGATAAAGAAGGTATCGAGATTTTTTCTCACCTGTTATTGCTCTGACGGTCTCGCTCGATGCGTACTCTTGAACGGTGTGATTAGAGAAGAGTAGTTTTACGAACATTGCAGCCTGCACAGATGTTTCCGGGTCACTGGAACTGATCAGATCCAAGACGACCTGCACACCACCTGCCTCGGCAACTGCTCTTTTGTTGGACCGGCTATACATAACAAGGTTTTGCAGAGCACATATAGCCACTACTTTCATTTCTTCTGTAGGTTGTTCTTCAAGGACATTGACTAAAGCACGGCAAGCAGAAGCTGCGTCAGTGCTTCTAGCAAGTGCTTCGTTCTGGAAAAGATCACCGAGGGCCAAAGTTGCCAGTAACCGCGCCTGCTGAGCTTGAGTCTGTGGATCCAAGAGGTATTGGGACAACGGCAAGATTGCTGTTTTGGTAGCTTTTGAATCTCTAATCTTCACGTTGTTGAGAAGTACCTCAAGCAGTCTCGCTGCTGTGTCCTCACACTGATGAGACCTTAGAAGATCAAGAAGGGCTTCTATGGCACCACTTTCAGCCATGGATTCCGCACTGGTTCCATCATCGCTTTCCAACACTAGAAGAGCGTTAAGTGCACCAACCACAGTGTTTTCGGATGCAGAGCGAAGCAGTCTTACGAGGACAGCAACAGGAACTTCCAGGTAAAATTCAGAGCTAAATTGCAAGATGATAACCAAAATTGATGCTGCGGACTCCCATAACACATTGGAAAGCGATGGATCAGCTTGCAGTATCACCTTGGACAGCTCACTCACACCACCTTCTTTAGCTATTTCATTTGGCCATGTTAGAGCAATGCTAACGAGAGCTTTCACAGCTCTCTGCTGCAATAGGTGTATGCCAGATCCAAGAACATGGATTAGAGGACCGATTGCAAGTTGTGTTAATGGATCCTTCTGCAGATGCTCTTCGAATAGCAAATGAGAAAGAAGCTCAGCTGCCAATTGCTGTACTGCTGGGGACGTAGAATCCAGCAGCGGAATTAGCGGCTCAATCACTTGGTGCGGTGTAAGTGTATAATCAGCTCGGCATTGTGGATGTTCTAAGATATTTACTAGAACTTGCAGCGCACTGTGCTGCCCGTCAGGTCCAAACTCCAACCTCGTCAGCAAATTGAAAAGTGGCTCCACCACTTTCGCAGCAGATTGGCCCTTGGCAATAGTAGCATTATTTGTAAGGATGCGAAGTAGTTCTGAAAATGCAGCACATAGAAAATCTGGAGCTTCGTGGAGAATATCAAGTACGCAATCGATGACTCCAGCTTTCACCATTTCCAGTTTACAAGCAGGCCTGTCCTTACCTAGCTTTACTAGAGCCCTTGATATAGCCTCATGAAGAACATAGTTTTTACCATAGAGAAGGCCAACAAGAGGAACCACAGCACCATGGGCTGCAACTAGTTCAGCCAGTTGTTCATCATCGACAAGCTTGTCCAGTGCCCGTACAACTGAATGCTGAGCAGGGCTGAATTCAGTCACGAGGAGAGAGACGAGAGGCTCAACACAGCGCGCTGCAGCAACCGTAGACCTAATCCTTGTATTTGCAAACAGAACATAGCACAACTCTGCTGCATCCCCTTTCAGTTCCATCGAACAGTTTGAAGAAAGGATTCTGCAGAGAACATCCACCGCATTCATCTCCACATCTGCAACTGCCAGTGCTCGAGATGGATTATCACTCAACAGCCTAACAAGTGCAGCAATAGCAGCATGTTGCTCCCTCTCTGAACCAGTATTGAGAATCTCTACTAATGGCTGAACAGCTTGTCTGGAAGACTCTGCATTTCTTATATGGTCAGCGGTAAAGAGACTATCCAATGCCTTGGCGGCACTGTACCTTGCTCCCCTTCCGCCTAGACGCAAAACTGCTACAAGTTGGCTGACAGCGCCAAATGCTGACTCATGTCTTCGAATTTCAGCACTGCTAAATAAGATGCCTAAAAGAACTGTTGCAGCTTCCTCCTGCTCGTCCTGAGGTCCAAGAGAAAGATATTTCGAGAGGCCCTCAAGAGCACCAGACTCTACCATGACAATCATGTTTTGCGGACAATCTCCGGCAAGCTGAGTTAGAAGATTAAGTGCAAGTAGAGGAGCACCGGGGCGGTCTGGAATTGGTTTAAGAAGTTCAACTAGTAAGGGAATCGCCTTTCGTGAAGTAGCCCCAACTCTGATATCTTCAACTCGGAAAAGCCTCTCAAGGGCAACCTGGTCTGGGTAACGCACTAAAGTGAACTCCTGTGACAACTGCAGAAGTTCTTTTATGTCATCATCAGAACAACCAAGCAACGATATGAACCCAGCCGCAGCACCAGAGTTTGCAACAGATAGAAGAGTTCCCCGACTACCGTTACAGACAAGACTAGCTAGCGCTTGTGCTGCAAAATATCTGTCTGCGTATTCCTCTGACTTCACAAGATTTGAGAGCACTGGAACAGCCTTCATCGTGGCATGTGCACGAGTGATTTCTCTGTCCTGGAAAAGTATGGCTAGCAGTAAAGCACAAACCCAAATGTTGGTGTCTTCTCCATTATCAGCCTGAAATGTATTAAAAGTATGAGCAGTTAAAGCAATATAAACGACAACCGAGCATCCCAAAACGAGTCAGAATGTTAAAAAAAATAGCACAGATTCTTAATGTGTTTTCTATCAATGCTTCTAATAAGCTGTGATCTCAAAGATTACAATCTATAAGAGAGTTGAATACCTGGAGAAAACGGTTGCCTATTCTGTCAGTAATCAACTCGATGCCTTCTGACTCCAGTATTACTGCTCTGCTCTTTTCATCATGACAAGAAAGAACCGAGAGCAACCAGATGGCTAAATTGTCACCAGAAATAACTGTTGCCCCCGTGGAACCCTCCCTGTTTTCTGTTGCCTCTTCTTCTTCATCTTCCACCATTTCTTTGGGATGAATGCATATGCAGATATTATCTTTCTCATCCTTTTCCTGATCTTGCACAGAAATCTGAGGTGAATCTAGAATCCGCACAAGTGCTTGAACAAATTTGGCACACAATTGTGTCTCATTCAGATTTTCTATCATCCTCTGGTCATTAACTTTGGCAGCACAGATAATAATAGCGGCTCCACCAATTTTTATTTTCGGATCCCTGGTATTTATCACCCTTTTAGCTATAGATGACACGCAATCTCTGGCATTGTTGACCATGTTTCCCAAAACAATAGGCTGATCCCGGCAAAGTCTTGACAATACTTCAATAGCTTTATCCTGTAGTGAGGGATTAGCAACACTCACTATAGATGAGACTATTGGGGCCATACTGTTGGGAGATTCTGCCAAAACAGCCCAAGCTGGTTTTACATTTCCATTAGCTCCTGACCTTGAGAATATAGCAAGCGCATCTAGGGCCTCTGATATTGCATCAGATCTTCCGTCGGCAGACTCTAGAAGAGACACTAAGGCAAGCACTGTTCCAGCACGGTTCACAGAATCTGTCAAAGCAGAATCAATTCGGCGACGACTAAGCAGGCGAGCAATTGCTGCAGCTGCAAGTGTCTTCCCAGACACTGTACCTTCGCGTAAGATTCTAGTAGCTGACAAAACAATTTCTTCAACAACGACCTTCTCTGACACTTCACTGTCCAATATAAGATTAGCCAATGCGCACATTCCTTGCTCAGCAACTTCTAGAACGGATGAGTTAGCAAGAGAAACCAGAGTAGGCAATGCTTCTCTGGCAGCAATGGCAACATCGCGATTCTCCTTAATTGAAAGTAAAATTGCAGCCAGACAGCGGGACGACTCAACAAGGATCTTCTCAGAATCCACATGTAAAAGTTTTATGGCCGACAAGAGAGTTTTGAGGGCTAGAGCGCTCTCACGCAAATCCTTTCTGCTCTGGAAGATAGCTGCAAGAGCTGAGGCTGAATTTGCTTGAGTTTCTTCTCTTCCAGAGCTCATCAACTTGATCATGGTCTCAATAGCATCATTTGATGCACTGCCTTCACGTAACATGTCATTGAATGGAACCACAGAAAGCATGCTTTTCAATGCATCCAAAACATAAATTTTAGACTCAGGTAGATCACTGGTCAGCAAAGCAGTAAGCTGACTGATTGTTGCAGTATCTGATTTATGAATCAAATGAGATAATGTCTTGGCGGCAATTTCCTTGCCATTTGGACTACCATTCTTTAGTAGCCATAGCAGAGCAGGGACAGCATCAGCACTTTCAACACAAGCGCGTATATCTTCGCTGTGATTGCACAAGTTCCTAAGGATGGTTGCAGAGTCTTCCCTGGCTTTGGCCGATCCTGTCTCTAGAATTTGAACAAGTGGAGGTATACCTCCAGCAGCAGTGATGGCCCACTTGCTTTCATCATTTTCGTTAGACAAGAGGGAAAGAAGTGCAACAGCACATTCTTGCTGCTGTTCGGATGAAAGACCCAGCAGAGATATTAACAATTGGATCCCTTCACGGCCCTGTAGGGCATGCCACAAGCTGCCTTCATGGTTACACAGCATCAGAAGAGCCTTTACAAGCTCATCTTGAACCTCATTCGCCGCCATTGTTATCAGACCAACAAGCAAACGTTTTGCATCCGAATTGGAAAGTTTAACAGAGAGTATGGAATTCCCATACAAACTTGCGAGTGCTTCAATGGTACGTTCTTGCACAAGGAATGGTAGACGAGGCTTGAACTGCTTCAGCAGAGTCTGCTCAATGACCAATGGATCTGATGCTCTTGTAGTTTCTGCTTTGCCATCATATATCATCAATGCTGAAGCTAAAGCCCCAAGAGTGTCGGCAGTCTGAGCAGGTGAGGAGCAAGATTCAAGGCTCTGACCAAGGCTTGATATGACATATGACAAACCACCGGAAATATTGGCAAGGGCACACATTGCATTTTCTTGTAATGCTTGCGCATATTCACCTTGCATGAATTCTTTCGATGGAGCTATTGTTGCATTTATTAAAACAGGAATACCATTAGAATTAGCAATCTCTCGCTTTGCTTCCTTAGATTGAGCAGAGAGCGACTTGAGAGCAGCAGCAGCCTCTGCCCTCACTGAGGCCTCATTACCTGATCCTAATAACTTGAGAAGCTGTTTTGTAATGTCCGCAGCCAATACACTGGAACAAACAGAGGCGTCCTCCATCATCATACAAGCAAGAAGGAAGCACACATTAGATAGTGTGCTTGACTGCCCGCTAGCAAGCAGCTTCACAAGTACATCCACTCCCCCAGCAAGAATTGTCTCGGACCAAAATCCTTCTGTGGTGCTAGAAAGGTTCTTAAGTGCACCAGTTAACAAACCATCAACCTCTCCTTTCTTATTTCCACTACGCAATTGGTCCCACAGAACCGGTACAACTCCCTCAGTGGAAAATATTTTTGATCCAACATGGTCTTTCACCCCACCTTCAGAAACAGCATAGATTGTCTTTGCTGCAGCGATCTGCCCTTCAACTGAACTGGACTTGAGAAGACCAAGCAATGGGGGAATGCATCCCCCAAGTAACACCTTAACTCTAAGTTCGTTCTCCTTGCAGAGTGAACCCAAGACGGTTGCAGCTTGTATCTTTACTCCAAGTGATCCTGATCGGAGCAGAGAGACAAGTACTGGCACAGCTTGGGAGTGTGATCCGACAGCACCGAATGCATTTTCACGCATTTCTATGAGGTCCAGTAACTGCTTCAGGCAGTATTCTCTTTCTTGTGCAGATGATGAACCTTGGCGCAACTGCTCAATACATTGGGCAACACTTGCTAATGTCCCATCTGGATCTTCCATGCTGGTTGTACGCTCTCTGCAGGTGATGGGGAGATGTTAGATAGTAGTCGCTAATAGGTGTGCCTTTCTACTTAAATGGTTTCATTTGAAAGGATATCGTAGGAAACTAATCCAGATAATATTAATTTTCAAATGCATTGTTAAACCAAGACTGCGGTGCAACAAATGCTGATAAGGCCTAAAATTTATCACACTGATTGGCTCCTATGCAGTGACAAATACATATTTACGTTACCTCAAACCCATCTTTGTGCTTGAATGTGGAGTTGGGGGCTCTGAATCTGGAATCTTCATATCCCCATTTCTCTCCTGTAATCATGACCAGGGAACAAAAATGAAGTTAAACTTGCAAGACATTTGCTCCAATGCAATGGAAAGCGTAATGCGAAAGACTATCGTCTAGATCATGACACTCTATAAGATATAATAGACTGGAACAAAGCCAAGTATTTCTTTTGCATTTGTATTATCATCCATCGGTTTAGGGTTTGGTTGTAAAGAAGGGAACTTTATGACATTTCTATTGCTGGATGTAAACCTAGAAGGAAAAATGAAACAAGGAGGAAGCAGCGAAGAGATATGCAGACACGTGAAATAACGAAACAAAGAAGAATCACAGGATACCATTTGAAGGAAAAGGCACGACTGAATTAATTAACAATGTACATTTCTGAATCTGGTTCAAACTCAAGGAATACAAGAAAAGGAAGTTGCTTTCTAAAAGAAAACCAGATCCGATTTCGCAGCTGAGCTACTCAAATAAATAAATAAAATCGAGCTTTCTGACGAATGTTTATCACGATAGTTACCCACACTAACACCAAGATGGAGAAATACTAAATCAAGTAAGTACCGTCTCGTTTGAGGCAAGGCCATTTCCATTAGTAGAAGCAAATCTCCATCCCAGTGCACTTGTCATTTTTTAAAATTTCCACTTAAAGATTCTCAACTCAAAGTAGACCCAGAGACCTTGCCCCTTACCCAGATCTACCCAAGCAAGATCTTCAGAACATCAACGCCCCCTGTAGAAGAAAAAAACAATCATTAGAAAAAGAAAAGAAAAAACATTATGCAAGCAGAGATCAGACAAAAACATAAAGCATAAAGATCCTTGCAATCTAAAATCTGAATCAGCAAAGCTAAATGCAATTATAATATCAAAATAGATTACTCTATCTAACTGAATTAAACTGTAAAATCTCGATCCAAATCGTTATACTGAAACCCCTTAAAGTTTCCAGATTCGAAGTAAGCTAAATCAGGAAAGTTTATCAACAGAGGAACTCAAGACTCAGATCGGGGTGGAAATCTAATTGATAATCGGAGATAAGTCTCGGATCTTTCACTGAAATGAAATCAAACACAAGAGATCCGATACCAAAGCATGCAGATAGAGAAATCGAACTGACCTTGTAAGGAAAATGCGAGAAGAAGGCACAATCACTTCTGCATTTGTCTGTTATCGTAGAAGAGAAGCGAAGAAGACGAGACGAGAGAGAGAGAGAGAGAGGTTTCTCTTCTTCTGTAATTTGACTAAAACAAAAGTATAAAGCGGAGGGGAGAGATAGAGAGAGATATGTGTGTGGGCTGGTGAGAGAGTGTTATCAGATTGAAGCCGGCTTGTCCACCGACAGAGACTGGAATAACTAAAACGGCTCGGCTCAGCTCGGCTTAGCTACTGAGTCCATAGAAACTAAACGACTCGTTTACAGCGAGTGTAATTGATCACTTTTCACCGAAATAAAATGAGGAAATTGACTTCTGAATTAATTATAAATTTTTTGTTGACGCAAACACATAATTTACAAAGTTTTCGGTCGTTAACAAAAATAGAAACCTTTAGTTCACCTGTTCTATTAAATTCAAGCAATTTTTTACGTTTTATCAAAATAATTATATTCTCTGTAAATTTAGATTATCAAAGTAAATTATAATTATGATGTCAAAAACAGTAAATTATCGCTATACCTCGATTTATCAAGTAATAGACATAGTTATCATTTTTTTTTTTGATCAGGTACATTATCGAAGTTTAATGCAGATTATGACACAACAATAAAATATAATTTTTTATTCAATATAATCATTATTGAAAATAATTATAAAAAATATCAAAAATAGACCGTAGTTTTAGTATTTATAGTAGTGTCACTGTTATGTCTAATTTGAATCAAAAGAAAATGTCGGTTTATGAGTTGTAGACGATAAAAAATTATCAAAAATACATATTTTGCCAAAATAAAATCAAGACTCTAAAGTTTTGTTGATTTGTTACGTAGTCGTTTTTTGGTCCGATATGTTGATTTGTTACCAAACTCGATTAATTAGTCCATTACGAGGGTGATAGTATAGGTATGTACCACCAAATCGAATAAGGAAATTCTTAAAAACAATTGTCAATATCACAATCATCTCGAATTTTATCTTCCCGTGGATAAGTTTTTTTTTTTTTTTTTTTGAGAAATTCCCGTGGATAAGTTATAAAAACTCTTTTTATATATGGCTTCTTCACATATAAATAATTTCCTTGACATGATATTTCTATCTTGTCCAAAAAATGACAGCATTTTTGTTTGTCCGAAGGTGAGAGAAGTCGGGGAACAAATTAAACAAGATGGTAAAATAACTAACGTGGGAGAGCAAAAGCACATGCCTCATATGGCTAATGGGAATCAAAGATTCAAAGTTTTAAGTATTTTTCTCCTCGACGCATGTTTTGTTTCTATAGACAACTATGCCCATGATAAGCACAATTATGATATAATTAACCATATGATGCACATGTGTTCTTTTCTTCTTCGCCAATTATTCTCCATGCCACATTTTCCACAACAATCAAAGACTGACCAAAATCATCTTCTTTGGTCCTTCCAATAACAGATTCAGTGTCTCCCCTTTCTTGAACTGTATAAATTACCCAGGAAGCATAAATCTCGTTAGATCTCACAGGCAGGTCCCAAAGTATTTGAAGAATATTTAGTTGTTTCGATAGAGCTTTGAAGAATTTGAATCATGTATGTTCTCTCTCAGTATTGTTATGCTTTTTAAAAAAACTTTAAAGAATTCTATCTTTAGACTTAATTGAGTAGCCTTGAGATTCCAAGATACCAAGAGAGATCAGGTTCTTGAAGAAGGTTGGATTGTATCTTAAATTTGTTAGAAGCAGAATGTTTCCATATTCATTGGTTCTGATTCTTATTTTTCTTACATCTTAACCTGACAAAATGTGTTGTTTTCCATGATCATACAATCATTTCACAACCAAAATAATGAGAAACCATAAGAGTAGAAAGTCTGATTCAATTGACGTCTAAATTTTAAAAAAATTGTTTTGGTTTATATCCAACTTTTTAATTGAACCGCATAATTAAGCTGAATAGTATAATTATTATTATAAATATTTTAACTTGATAAAAATTAAAATATTAGAAATTGGTAAATATTTATATTATTCGGTCATATTGTGGAATGGATTAATTAAAGTTGATATTTTTACCATTGTGGTTTTCTGCGGATTGGTCCATCAAAACATGCAAAATATCTTAGCCCAATACAAAATGAGTTAAATGGACAGGTTAGCCCATTTTAACACTTATAAATATGTAATTGCATTCATATCAAATATAATTGCAAATCCGATTGTATAACCATTAAAACGAACATAAAAACCAGTAACTATATAATATATATGGATTTTCGAAATTTTGGATCTTATTTATTTTTCATCATTTATTTATCATTAAAAAAATCAAATCTTATTTTTTCGTTTTTCTTTCATCACTCTTCATAACATTATGTTTTATTATGTTTACGCGTAAATCGTCTATTTAAATTTTATGTTTTTGACATTTTTAATGCTTTAAATATGGTATACTAATCCTATCGATTTCAATGAAGAATACTTATATAAAAAAAATATTTTCAGATAATAGTTCGTGTGTTTTTGATTTCGATGAATAACTTAGAATATCAAACTTGATTGAATATTTTTAATTTATTTTTTATACATTTTTTTGTTGGGGTGGTTTTGCGCCCCCCACGTAAGGGTAGGAGGCATAAGCGCCTCCTTTCGAGGTAGATTCGACATGTTCTAAGGCGTGTCTGGCAGGTTAGATTGCATTAACCTCACATACCGCTACGGAAAAAGGGCCAATTACTCTGCGGAGAAGATGAGCGATGTGACCAGATGGAGGAGTTCAACCAATCTAGACGTCAAAGTGAGCATATTTCTTCTATAAACACCAAAAGAAGAACCTATAAGAAAGAGGTTCATTGATCGGCCAAGACTCGATCCGTCGGTAGAAGTCAATACCGGAATCAGGTAAGTCATGAGGAATCCTCGGTGGAGACCGGAAGAGATAACATACACTAATGATGATTTCCCTGAGAGATCATCAAAGATACTCCACCTCACGGGAGAGAGTTCCAACCCCACTCTCGCTAAGAGTTGTTCTTCTTCTCCCTCTCCTCTCAATCTATACCATAAATAACAGATGGTGTTCATGATCTTCGGACATGACTCTAAACTAAACTAATATCCACTTGTCGATTAAACCTAGTCTCATGTGGATGTCTAACTTGAACGTCAGAGAATCTTCGGGAGGGTAGAAACCGGAAGGAGAAACAATGTTCTAGAGAGAAGGTAGCACACTTCTCTCTAAAACTCAAAGTAAAACCATCTGAAAAGATAAAGAACAGAGAATGTATGTATTCTTTTCTTATTTGGTTTATATATATGCATCGTGTGTAGATATAAGTGATTGCATCTGATAATAAATCTAATAAAATCATATTAAACCTATAATACATGAATAGCTAAGTAGGGATGGAGTTGAAATTTAGAAAATTGAATAGTGTCGAAAACAATGTTTAGCTAGTTTGCTAATTATACTATAATTCTTTGGCAGAAAATGCAAATTCTCTTTTATTTTTTACATCGGATTACTTTCTAATTAAATTATTTGTTTTTTGGTTTAATTCCTTTTTATATGAATTAAATATTCTTTTATGATTTTAGATCTGATTATTTTTTAAATAATTCTTCATTTTACAGGATGGTTTTAATGGTGATTATGCATAAAAGAAAAATTTGACGAAAATATAATGTCTATAGATCTTTGATTAAATATACAGTAAAACCTTTAAAAATTAATAATTTTGGGATTCTGAAAATTTATTAATTTATAAAGTTATTAATTAATCGATAAGTTAGTATTTATTAATTTATAGAGTGATTTTTCTAGTTGAGGATTTTTTGAAGATTTTCTTTTATTTAAAATAAAAACTTTACTTATAAATTCATACAATTTTTTTTTTATTATTTAAAAAATTTATATATTGTTTACATATTCATCTTATTCCAGATTATGTTAATAATCTCGATTATCATAATAAGATTGATGTTAATAACCTACGAAAACGAAAAAAAATTGTTGTTATATTATGTGTATATGATCAATATGTGAATTCATTAATGGGTTTTAGTTATTTTTGTGAGATTGACTGTGAAAAGATACGTAAAATTTCTCAAATAATAATGTTAAAGACATATACACATAATATAGCTCAATTTCATAATTTGATCACTATAATGAAATCATTATCTAATAATATTTAAAATTAAAAATTTGATATAATTAATATCACAATTGTTTCTTACAAGTGTTTTTATCGAGAAAAAAACTCTCGTCGACAAAGTCTAATAGAAAAAGGGTCATGACCATATTGGACCACCAGATTAAAAAAATAGACATGATAATGGCTTTTTTAGACAAGTAACGATGTCTTTTAGAGATATTTTTACCCCTGAATCAAATCGTTCCCAGACTCATCTTTCTCCCCTTGGCCGAGAGCTTATGTAGATGAGAAGAAGAAGAACCCCGGCGTATATATAACCGATGGTCCATAAACGGATCTACCTGATTTTGATTCATTAGGAAAGTGGAAAATCGGAGATTCGGTTGTTGTTGGGGAGGAGAAAAAGGAGAAAAATTGATGGGGAATTTGGTTTTTAGATTTAGGTCCACGGAGCTGTGGCGTCGTAAGCTCGTGCGAATCTACCCCAAGGTCTCTTCCTTACGCCATGAAATCTCGTTTCTTTAGCAGATCCGTTGTGGTTCACAATGAGTCAACTCGGAAAGAGGAAGAAGAAGCCTTGTGTTTAAAGGACATTTTAGTCCATTATTCATGTCATATTCTATCCAATCTTCATTATTAATTTTTTTTTTGTTAATTTTGCCAATTACTCAAAGAAAAATGGATAGCATACCGGTAAGAAAGAAAAAACTATAACATACCTAAAAATAGCTATTAATAAGTTTAATTTAATTTCAACACTGGCAACGTTTTGTGAACAAAAATTTTGATAGAAACAAACGGAAGACCTAACGCCGGCGCCTATTAGCAAATCACCTCGAACCCATCGCTCAGGCGACCTTTTTAGAACACTGGACTAATATAGACTACTTGCGTTTTAAGCAAGCTCACAATTTGGTAAAATTTTGTGCCAAAACTCAAAACCGAATAATTCAAAACAGATTGTCAATAGAGAAATATATTCCATGTTGATTGAAATCTGCGAGAAATGCAAAGTTTTTTTTATACAATTTGCCAACAATAACATTCAACAAAGTAAACACAAATTAGGTAACTTAAAACCTAGACACAAAGGACGACGACCACTTATATCACATCACACACACAGACACAAAGTCTTAACTTATAAAACAGAAGACAAATCTCACACTTCACTCTTGTCTTTCTACTTCTTCATAAGTGGACGACGGAGAAGATTTGACCGGAAATATCCTCTTGCCACTCTTTCCAGTGGCGGCGGAAGAAACTCCACCGTCTACGCCACAATCTCTCTCCTTCTCCACTCTCCTCTTCAACATCTTCTCCTTTTGCTTCTTCTGCATGACTTGTAGTTGTGCGTAGTTTGCTCCAATCGAAGACATTTTTTTTGTTTTCTAGTATGTTAATTAATTTGATTATTATTCTGACCAAAGAGGAATTAAGTGTGGTGAAAAGAATAAGTGAAGGATGATGAGTTTGGTAATGATGAAGAGAAGTGTCGTAATTTATAGAGAAACGACTCATGCTTTATGACCGTTTTTTTTGTTATCATTCCATTCTCATCATTATGCTTCTCCATGCTCATGCTCTTTTTACCTTTCTTTATTTTCCATTCTTTAATTGATTAATTCTCTGACTTAGACCTATATCGCCGAATAAATAATAGTTGAAAAGATAACCATCGCAACTATATTTTTAATAGGTAAATCATCAGTCTTTTTTTTAAATACTAGTTGATTCACCCGCATCGATAGAAATGTCAGACGGATCAGCACGCATCTAAATATCTCAATCCGTAGCGGTTTCAATTTTTTTTCAACTTGTGCGGGCTGGCCCGTCGCAGGTTGAAGTTTCTAAATCTATGTCCAGATCGCACCGCATGGTCTATCGGGTTAGCGGGCCAACCCGCCGGTCGTGTTTGTGGTAAAATATATGTCGTTGAATGTTGTTATTTGTTAGTTATTACTTAGTAAATCAATACTAAAATGTGAAGAAGAAGAAGAAAAACGCAAATACGTTCAGTTTCTTCCAAATAACATTATCAAAAAAAACAAATTGGGTTAAAATATTTAATTCAATTGTTCATAAATATTATCTCGTTAAATCTGTAAAGTGGAAGCATATATATGTAATTGATAATGATTTCAAGCAAGTGAAGAAGAGGCAAGAGGATATCGCATGCAATGTGAGAATAAAACATACATCCAAATCAAATTGAAACATAATTTAATCCAAACTGAATTTTAAAGTTATCAAAATACCAAACTTAAAGTCATTTAATCCAAGCCAAAACATAATTTTTGCCTCAAAGAAAAGCGTGTTTCTTTGCTTAAAATTCAAAATGAAAATTTAAACTAAAATCCAACAAGTAACAAGAACAAACGAAACATGGTTCTTCATGAACTCTCATTTTCGTCATCAACAATGGAATGGAAAAATGGTAATGTCTCTTCTTCACCATCAAATTCTTCATCCTCCTCTACTGACCAAACGGGACACCCCGCGTCCAAGTAGTCCAATCCGTAACGGTCTCAATTTTTTTTTCAACCCGTCGCGGGTTGCGGTTTCTAAATCTATGTCTAGACCCGCACCGTCACAGATCTATATGGGCCTGGCCGCTGGCTTAAGCCTGTATTGACATCTCTACGCACCGATGTGAGCGTTAATGTATTTAAAATTTATAAATTAAAGTAATTATTTAGATTTATATACCGTTAGTTTGAATTTTATTATGTATGATTTTCATGATCATTATTATATTTTTAAATTTATATAAGTAATGTATTTATTTTTGCTGATATCGTAGTGTGGTAGCAATTTTATGTTTTTTATTTTGTAAATAAAAAATATTATTAAAAGATAATGAAATATTTGTGATATTTATAAGTTTAAAATTGTAAAGGGAAAGATGATAGCCTTTAATATACACATTTTCTGCATGCAAACACATTTTACTTAAAGAAGCACAAAATATGCTTATATTTAAATGTTCATAAACAACTTGAATATCAAAATTTTATTGAAACAAAAAAATCTATCAATCAATATATACCATGTGAAACAAAGTTATTCTAAAGACATTGCATCGCAACTGATTCTACAATATAGAAAATTCTAGTTCTAGCCATTAAGAATTCAAAGAATGAAATAGTGACAATATTAATATTAATATATATATATATATATATATAATATGAGTGTGTTTCTTTAACGATTTTATATACAAATTAAATCAACGAATATCTAAAATCGTTTGGTTAGAATATAGTAAATACGTTCTTTATGTTGATCTTTTTTATGTTTTATGTTGGTATTTTTCATCTTTTTTATCAGTCGAATTTCCTTCTTTTTACTATATATTTTGTGTGAATTTGTTATTTTAGCACATACACATCAATTGTAAGCTCTAGCATGCGATGACTTCTAGAGATCTCCATTTCAAGATCTCTTCATACGCGAGAGAGATTCGGGCATCAAGTAATTCTGCAAATTAGATGAAAACCACACATGTCGACTAAAATAACACAACAAAACACAAATATAAAAAGAAAAATCGTTAGCAAAAGGGGTAAAAGTATATCATTTCCATGTGTGTAATGATAACCATATTTAAGTATTTGCAGAAGAAATTATTAACTTGAAACTCATGTTAGAGGAAAAAAAAAACGGAGAGTAGTAAGCTTACGGAGGAAGGCGATGCTAAAAACTTATACTGCAAGGTAAATAATTGTATAGCAACTTGTAGAAATAAAAAAATCGGAGAAAATTTGCTGAATTAGCTTTTAGTAATTATTAATGCATGAGAAATTTAAATTTAAAATAATCTAAATTTAAGAACCATAACATTCTACACTTCTTTAACCCAATTTTTTATAATCTTTTTATTGTACCCGACGGTTAGACACTTAAAATTACGGGGAACATTGGCTTTATTAAGTTATTGGACCGACTATTTAAAAAGGTAGATAAATATTATAAGATTTTTCTTTTTTAAGAATTGTATATCCCAACTTTTAATGTTAGACATAGTTACTTCTCAAACTGTATATCAACCTGTATGACCTTAAAGCGAAGGCCACCGTATTTTAGAAGTCTAATAGATGACTAGTATACTTATATTTCTTACATAATTTTATTAATTAAATTAAATTTTATAGCTTAATAAATTCGAATACCAGGCAAAAAATCCGTAATAGTTTGTGTAATATTTAATTTTGGTATATATCCTGGCATAGTAAAATCCAATAAATTGAAAAAATAAAAAAACATGTCATTTTAAGATAATTTCTTCGTGTGTGAGTGTATATAACATTTGGTGCTTTCATGATAATTGACGATATAAAACACCCCTCGTTCCACGTGTTAAAGGAAGTCGGCCTCATGTATCTATCAACAATTTGATTTACTTTCTTTGTTATATTTATATTTTCTTAAATGAAGGAGTCGACAAAAAAAAAAGAATTAATTTGTTGTTAACGAAAATGGCTTCTTAATTATTATTATTATTTTTATTTCATTTTTATCATTATTTTTACGACAGAAAAAATTTATTATTATTTTACGATAGGAGCCAATATATATATTATGCGTTTAAACCTAAGTTACAAAAACACAAGGAACACGGTAGCGACATTAATCAAAATTATTAAGCTACAAGTTGGTTTACTTTTTTCTTCTAAAAACCAAAAATCCATGACCATGTTTAATCGTCTATGATAATGTAATTATTCCTGACTGAGACAAACAATGCATCGATCGAGTTTAAAAACCACATTAATTAGCATAACTAATTAGATAAATCTCTAGTTAAAATATAATGAAACAAGTGGGTGACAAAAAATAAAAAATCACATTAATTACGATCGAATTAGAAGGGAGGTGTTATCTAAAATATGGTGGCCTTTGCTTTAAGGTCGGCTCTTAAGGCTTTATGCAACCTATGATAATAAAATAAATTAATGACAAATCTTGCATGGGTTTTAGCTAGTGTGCTAATTAAATTTATCATCATTTTTAGTTTAAAGAATCACCGACCATTGAATGTCCGAGTCCGACCAATCCGAACTATCTTATTATAATATATAATAAATTTTGATCATTTATTTTGTAATTAACATAATACGATATGTGTTACTCAGTTGATCAGATTTTAACATCTATAAAAATCAAATTTGATTTTGACACATATTAAAAATTTAATTTATTTTTAAAAACCAAATATAAAATTAAGGTTTTTAATCATATTATAAAAATAAATTTAAAATCTTAATATTATTATTCTTATATGCAATGTACATTAAATTGTGAGTTTTCTCTTTAGATTTATCATTATGTGAGCGTGATAAAGTTTGCAAAATTAATGTTTGAAAAGAAATTTATCTAAAAGTTTATCATGCTGAAAAAGTATAGAAAATAAGAAATCAAGTAATAAAATACTTATAATTTATTTCTCATCTGGAAAAAGATAATATGTCGATTCATAAAATAAAAAGTATAATCAAATATGATAAAAAGAGTAAATCTAATTCAAATAGAAATATGAAAATCTATTTATCAAATTTTTTTTTAAAATGGATATATGAGTAGCTAAATAATAAAAATACACATAATTCAAATAAGAATAGAAAAAACTAATTATTTAGAAATATGTGACAAAATTTAATTGAAAATCAGATATTATAAAAATAGGAGAATCAAAAATAAATAAATAACTGATACTTTTCTACCATTGGTTTCGCGTCAGGGTTCTTTATATTATTTTATTTATTTTCACGATTGATCTGGTTTTGTTTCAATTTTTTTTTTTTTGGTTTTCTTTTTACAGGTTATAAAATATTAAATTATAAATCCGCGTATATGTGGGTCCTAATCTAGTATTATATAAGATTTGTATGTGCCAAACGTTTATCATTATTATGATTTAGAATCATATTACTAATTTTTTATGTACATCGAAATAATCTCTAATCTACTTGTGCTTTTCTCGTTTGAAATCACATTACTAGTCTTTTAGAGCCTGGAAAATTCGACCTCTGAACCAGACTCCGACCCAGAAACAACCAGCAAACAACAACTTCGATTCTATGGATATCGAGCTAGAACTCGACGAAGCAGGGCCCTCGAAATCTGCTAACCCGAAACCTTCTGGAACCGAAGCAGCATAGCTCCCTCAGGAATACGAGCCTGCTCAAAAACCAGATTAGAGAATCCCCATCCTCGGATACATCCAACACGGCACCACCACCCTTCCCTCCCCCCCCCCACCACAAATGGGAGGCATGAAAACTCAAAGTACAAAACGCTCGATTCTGTAAAAGCATAGTTGAACCTTACTTGGTTTGCATCCATGGTAGAGAATCTCTCACCGTCATGGCTGAAGTTCATGAAGGCTCATGCGGTGACCATTCTGGAGGCCAAGCTCTTGGCTTAAGAATTAAAAGGCAAGGCTATTTCTAGCCTAGGCTAATTGCAGACTGCGAAGCATGCTCTACAAAATGTGATCAATACCAAAGGCACGCACCAATCATACATCAACCTACCAAAAAGCACTCCTCGATATATGCTATATATCTTTTCATGAGGTGGTCTATGCATATAGTAGGACCTCTTGTCGAATCTGGATAAAAGAAAGCTCGATTCCTACTAGTCCTAATTGACTACTTCACCAAATAGAAAAAAAACCGAGTCCTATCAGCAAATCACATAAATTCACATCAAAAATTTCGTATGGCAAACATCGTATGACGCAACGAACTGCTTTACGAGATCGTAACAGACAACATATCATAATTCATATCTAGAAGCTTCACAAAATTTTGTAAAAAGTGGGAATAACGCTTGACCACATCCACTCCCAGATACCAGCAAGGAAACGGTCAAACCGAAGCAACCAATAAGTTCGTCCGAGACAACTTAATAAAGTGATCGACTCTAAAAGAGGAGATGGAGTGACGAGTTATCCAGAGTACTATGGGCATGCCGCACCACTCCTCGTAAAGCCACTAACGAGACACCGTTCTCACTAGCCTATGGAATAGAAGCCATAATCCTTACCGAGGCATCAGTCCCAAGCCTTCAAAGGATCCTTTGTACCCAAAACGAAGAGCTTAACGAGAACATGTTAAGGGACGATTTTGATGTGATCGATGAGCGACGCGACCTCGCAATGATCAGAATCCAAAACTACCATCAAGCCCTTGCCCGCTACTATAAATCCAAAGTTAAACAAATGAGATTTCAAGTAGGCGACCTAGTTTTACCCGAAAGGTATCCGAAAATACCAAAAAACGAGGTGCCGAAAAACAAGGAACCAACTGTGAATGGCTCTACCGCTTCACCGCAGTAGTTCGCCACGACGTCTACAAGCTCATGAAAATTAAAAACAGAGTACCAAAAAAATGATCGTGGAATGCCATGAATCTAAAAAAATATTATTACTAAGTAGTGACAACAGTTGAACTACGTAAAAGTTTGATCCCTTGATGAGATACATAGGCAACTCACCCCTCGAATGCAACCATCCTCCCATTTTACATTCCTTTACTTTCACTTCATTTTACGATTACGGGTCAATCCCTTCCTTGTAAAAATAAACAGTAAATAAATGGATTTTTTCCTTTACCCAATCATTACCGTATTTTAACGTACCACTATATAACGATTTAAATAAGACCTATTAAACGATCCAATACTTTGCTTCGCTTATAACGGTCTTAAATAACACGAATTCCGGATCACAACTTTACAATAGGCTAGCCTACAGACTTAACTACTTTTGGTCAAACAAATCGCACAAAGTCTTTTTAACGATCTCCAAACGATCTGACTTAACGATTTCATTAAAACCTGAATCAATTCACCTAAGTTACGCGAGCTCATCTATGCTATCTCAAAGGATCTCTGGCCCAAGAATAGATGCCACGAGCACCCAGATGTGATCTCAAAACGATCCGGACAAAATCACACTAAAGTCTTCATGGTGATCTTCAAATGATCCAACCTAATGACTTCAACGCAATCTCGTTTAATTCGTTGAAACCATGCGAGCTCCCCTATACGATCTCGGATGATTTATGAATCCAATTAGTTCAAATAATCGAAACCAATCTTAAATTGACAAGCTCGCCAACAAGATGACTCAATTTCACAATCTGACTTAACATATTTATTATAGCTAAATCATTACAATGAATCATCTCAGACGGTTCACGTGCTCTTAGAAAACTAACTTAGACAAGATAGTTTTCTTTCTAAAGAAAAACAAACCTTGTAGACGAGGTCAAAGTTAGATGATAAACAAAAAAGTCTAGCAACATGCTATGACCTGCCAAGCTCGCTGAAATCAGCAAAGCCAAAATCATTCTAAAAATGCTAAGTCTCAAAGGAAACAAGCAAATAAACATCCAAAAATATTCTAAGGCATAATAGTTGTGGATTAAAGCCCTCCCAGACATCGATTAATGAGTTCAAAAAGAGAGGATTAAAACTCTCATGGATATCCAACAAACAAATTCAAAAGCCAACAAAAATAAGAGGAAAAAGTTCTTTGGTAATGTAGAGAATCTAGTCTTAAAATCTTATTAATAAAGAGGACGAAAGGACAGAAAGAGATCACAACTTCCTCGTTTACCCCACTTGACCATGAAAAACCGCCACTGAGCTCACGTATCCGCCTTCATTTGATCCGAACTGGTTAAGATACCTCGGGACGTTAGTAGCTGGATCGATCTCCATATGAGCTACCGAGTCATCTGATACCTGCGGCAGAGCAAGTTTCCCAATGGCAGATCGGACCCATGCGACCCATCTCTGCCTACGCGGTAATGTCTTCCTTGAGAAGCTCATGGAGCAAGTTGATGTTGGCTATAACCTCTTGTAAGTTGATCTCGACGTCCATCTCCATTTTCTTATTTGCAAAATTTTCCTTGATGGAATTCAGCACTTCTTGGTACTTGGCATTAATCTCCTTCTTACCAGCTCATACCACCTTCCTCACTTCAATATCTCGGCCTGCAGCCAACCTCGGTTATGTTCGTCGATCTCAATGGCTTGTTGTAGGGTAAAGCGACTCTCTTCTTACAAAGTAAGTATTTGGCCCTTGGCCATGCTAAGCTTATGCATGAGATCCACTTCAGCATTTTTGAGACCAATCAAACGAGTTTTTTGTTGCATGACGCTTTCCAGCTTACTGGTTTGAAAAGCCTAACGTTCTTTTGAGGCTAGAGGTAAGTTCATGAACGATCTTCTTCATCTCGTCAATTTTCTCACTTTGCGGGACATCCCTTAAGTGTTGCTCATACAAAGCAACTAGCTTGTTGTTCGTCTTCACTGCCTGAAAATAGGAAAAGTTAGTCGGGATTAAGTAAACAAAGTTATATATGGAAAAACATCCTTTTAGAAAAACAGACTATCTTTCTAGTAGCAGTCTCTATCTCGATATAAGCATCTCTCGCTCCATCAGAATCCTCACTATCAAGACCGGGCAGCCAACAGACTTGCAGTGTCGAAACAATGAGCTATCCCCTTGGGATAGTCCGTCACTGGAACTATTTTAGTATGCTAGAAAATCCAATGAAAATACCTGCTTCCCGTAGAGCCATTTCCATTGGATGTGCTTGCTCTGGCCTCAAATTTGTTATCACCGCCTCTCGAGGTCATGCCGTCTTCAGTTTTTATTTTCTTTGCCTATGGTTGGGGAGCACCTCGCCCATCCGAATCATTAGAACTGTTTGATTTGGAGCTAACCACAATCAGATTCTCTGCGTGGACAGCAAACTCTACTCCAACATGTGCCACCTGGTCCACCTCTTGATCTCAGTAACCACATCCCTTTGGGGCAAATTTGCATTACTGTTGGGTCAGATCCCACCTAACTAGGATCTTTAGGCAAAAAATGGCTAAGTATGGGCATAGACATGTCAACCAGGTAAAGAGGAAGGATGAGGCGAGGAGTGAGTAGGAACGACGAGCCCGAAACCGAGACAAGACAACAACGTCATAATCTCTATCCATATCGGCGATGTAGGTCGGTGACCCCGGGATGAAATAGGCCGAGCCAAACCTAAGAAGCCCATAACTTTCTGTTGGACTAGAAGGTTTATGGACAAAAGGAAAAAAAGCGAAGAAAAAGAGGAAAGTTTCCTTATAAGTTTAGGCCAAAAGAGTGCCGACTTATATTACATATAAATGTGCATGCACTTGTACCCCTCCTTCTAGCGACAAGGATTCGCAACTTTGAACTAGCAAGAATACTTAGGTTTTTCTGAACAACCTCTGTATTCGAGGCTCAAAAAACATAACAATAAAAATAATCATCTTTGGATCTCTATTCTGGTGTTTCTTCTCATAGAAGTTTTAGAATCCCTAAATATTTTTTAACAAATTGAATATTATGGTTTTCGACTCCCACAATTTGGCGCCGTCTGTGGGGAGTCTCAAAACTTTCTGACTCTTAAGAACCACCAAACACGAGATTTGAAGATATGACTAACGACGGAGACAAGAACAGTGAGGACGCAAGCAATACCGGCACCGATTTTCCTGGAGCAAGGATAAATCCACCGCCAGCAAACACAGAGGCCATTCCAGCGGCGATAGCAGAAATGAAAGACATGTTGACCACGTTAGGAGAGCAGGACGAGTTGAACAAATCGGTATCGGAGAAACTCGAAATGCTAACAACAGAGAGCCGAACCAGATATCTTCGAGCTGGAAGCACGAGGTCAACAGCGAACCCTTCCGAAAGAGCGGGATGACTTGGGCTCAATCCGACGGCACTCAATTTCTTAACACCTTGGGATGCATCCAGATCGGCAGGAGGACTGCCACCATTACACCCAGTCAACGAACAAACACCCGCAGTGACCAAATCAAACGTAATAGAAATGCCTTCATTGATCCGAGGATCGAGAAGTGCCAACAAAACCGACCTAGGCAACGAAGGCAATAAGACGGCTGCTATAATTCACCTCGACGAAGAAGAGGAAGGGGGGGGGTAAGAACTAGCACCGATCTAACGGAAGAAGAAGAGAACTTCCTACTAGACCAGCAGGCGCAATTCATTGACGTGCCGCAAAAAACAGGCCGAGACGACATCCCAAGCGAGCTGCAAAGAACAAACTCTGACCACCAGCGACAGATGGATGAAATTTGAGCTTTCCTAGCTCAAGCCACTGCCGAGGTGCGAGCTGTCCGGTCCCAAGTACACAAGGCCACAAGCGCGGCTCCGAAAATAGATATTGTGCTGGAGGAAGCACAACGAACGCCGTTAACAGCTCGTATCACCAGCACTAGGATCTCCGACCCAGAGAAGATCAAGATTCTAGTCTACAACGGCACGACCGATCCCAAGGAAGATATCACAGCTTTCTGCATAGCAATGGGACTAGCCAACCTTAGGGAAAGCGAGAAAGACACCGACTACTGCCTCCTGTTCGTAGAAAATCTGAAAGGCGCAGCCCTTCAATGGTTTTCCAGGCTGGAGCGAAGGTCCGTCGATAATTTCCAACATCTATCGACCATGTTTCTGAAGTAGTACTCCATGTTCATGGATAGGAAGGCTTCCGACGCCGACCTCTGGGCTTTAGCACAAGGATCAACGGAGACCTTACAAAGCTTCATGGAGAGATTTAAGGCAATAGTATCAAAAATCGAAGGAGTAAGTGACAAGGTCGCTTCAAACACTCAGAAGAGCAATCAAGGGAGTAGTTACGTACATCATGAGGGACCGAGTTTTGGCAGAGCCCACAACTACCAAGTGAGTACCGGCCAAGGTAAGGCCCTGTGGAACACATGGACGAGAAACTCAAACACTTACGACGAGAAGGCTTACTGCGAGCATCACCATTGCTACGGACATTCGACCGCGGACTGTCGAAGCATGGGGATCAAACTGGCAGCAAAATTGGTAAAGGGGGAGCTCGGAAACACAGTAACTCTCAAAAACTTCGAGCTCGACGAGTCAGAAAAGGAGCAACCCTTCAATACGAACCGAGCTGATCAGACTGATGAAGCACCAACAAAAAGAGAGAGACGAAGCAACGAAACGGCACCCAAAAAACAAATACAGAGAATAAACATGATAATGGAAGGATCCCTGTATTGCATGGATACGGTGTCCTCACATATATAGAACATGGCTATATGATGATGCCAATGATATTCTATTTAAGCCTGTGTTAGTGCTAAATGGTGCTGTTATACATATTCTTCAGAGAAGTATTATGATGGATTGACTTAAATTATATATTGGTGTGCTTGTGTGGTTTCAAATTTAGGTTGGTTATAGTGTATATATATATGTTTTTCCCCCTCTCTTTATGTTGAAGTGACAGGAATTAAAGGCGAGCACTCTGAATTTATTAACTTGGTGCCTTTCATTTAGTTTTATTAAGTTAATGCTTATCCTTCAAGAACATAATTAATTCGTACATGCTTTATGAAACAAAATTACAAAGGTTTGAAATCCACGCTCATCTTGAAAAGCGTTGTGATAAAAACTAAGACACATTTCATAATAGTTAATATTTAAGGATTTTACGCACAAATTAAGAAAACATTAATTTTTTTTTATTTTTTCTAAATTAAAATATCATTTATTATTCAATTAAATACAATTCAACCAATAATAAATCAAACTGCAGAATACAAATAGTCATTTCAAATAAAAATACATTTAATTTTGTATTGAAAACTGAAAAAATCATCTAATTTGATACAAAATTTTTTTTTCTAAAACATCAAGTAATATGATACAGAAGGAGTAGTGTTTAATTAAGAAAATTAGTTATTTTTTCTTCAATATGCACCATGTGGGTTTTAACCCGAATGGTAACACAGTAACGACATTAGCATAAAACCACTAAGCTATATATTATGGTCTAAATTAAAAAATTATGTTAAAAACTTAGCTTTTGTGATTAAGTAAAACTTAGATTTTCAGTTCTTCTTTTGACCCAAAAAAATTTTCTGCGTTAAAACTCTTAACATATTAACACAAAGACGGTGTTAACACAAAACATTAAGCTATATATTCTGGTTTAGGTTATAAAATTAGATTAAAAACTTACATTTTTGTTATTAAGTAAATCTTAATTTTTCAATTCTTCTTTTGACCCAAAACAATTCTCTGAGTTAAAACTCTTAACATATTAATACAGTGACGACATTAACACAAACCACTAAGCTATATATTCTGGTCTAGGTTAAAAAAACTTAGCTTTTTGTGATTAAGTAAAACTTAGCTTTTCAATTCTTTTTTTGACAAAAAAAACAATTTGTTGCCTTAAAACTCTTAATATATTAACATAGTGACAATATTAACACAAACTACTAAGCTATATATGAATAGTTAAGGTTAAAAAATTATATTAAAAAAACTTAGCTTTTTGTGATTAAGTAAAACTTAGCTTTTCAATTCTTCATTTGACAAAAAACAATTACATGCGTTAAAATTCTTAACATATTAATACATGGGAATAATGCAAAAAAAATCTCCAAGTTACAAAAAAATGCAAGATCAACCTCAAAGTAAAATAAATGCAAAAAAACTCTCTATCATATTAAAAACCAGCAACGTGAACCTCGGAGTAAACAGTGTTTATTTTTTTGACGGAATTAAAAGCACAGTCGTTTTATCTAAATAAAAACGACATGACAAGGAAATGTAATGTCCTTTGAGGCTGGATAACACTGTTTTACCGAGCTCGCTCTATAAGGCAAGAAAACGCAAGAAGCTTGCTGTTCTTCGTGGACGTGGCTATGGCCGTGGAAAATGATTTCCACCATGTTTTTTCTTTCTATCTTTCCCATAATAATATTTTGGCTTTTTTCCTTCGTAGTACTCTTTTATTTTGGATTTTCATGTGCCAAAAACTAGGCAAAAATTATTTTTCTTTAAATTGCAATGTAATGATCTCAACGTTTGGGATACATTGTTTTCTCAATTATAAGTTGTTACATTTGAACTGCAAATAGTATGAGATCGTGTTGGTGTGTGTTTCTTTCTAGAGTGTAATACCGTAAAAGATGATAATTTTTAATGATCTTACTTGTCGTTTGGTCTTCATTTTAATATACCCATATGGAATTTATGATGTGTTGAGTTTGATAATGTAGTGAAAATATTTGCCGTTTTCACAGAGCAAAACGACATTATATTTTTTTTGTCATGTCGTTTTTATTTAGATAAAATGACTGTGCTTTTAATTCCGTCAAAAAAATAAACACTGTTTACTCCGAGGTTCACGTTGCTGATTTTTAATATGATAGAGAATTTTTTTGCATTTATTTTACTTTGAGGTTGATCTTGCATTTTTTTGTAACTTTAAGGTTTTTTTTGCATTATTCCCTTAATACATTGACAACATTAACACAAACTACTAAGCTATATATTCTCGTATAGGTTAAAAAAACTTAGCTTTTTGTGATTAAGTAAAACTTAGCTTTTTAATTCTTCTTTTCACCAAAAAATAGTTTTCTGCGTTAAAACTCTTAACATATTAACACAATAATATCATTAACACAAACTACTAATCTAGCTATATATGTAACGCTCCGACCACCACCGTTCGTGGGCCTTCATGCCCTCTCTCGACGGCCGGTGCGTTAGTCCGGGAGGCTCAAAAGACTTGATTACTGATCCTGAAATCACCACGAGATCTTTCCCCATGTTTTGTCCTCACTCACACGGTACTGGAGTTCTGTCAGGATGAGTTACGGAAAAGATAAGTGCACTTTGGTGATATAGGTAGCCAAATCAATTCTTATAAGTCTCTCTGCATGCGCCACATATTTCGAGAAATCGAAGTGTTACAATCACCCCCACTAACATATCGCAACGTCCTCATTGCGTACCAAGATCGTCACCCATGACAGTGTGAGTCTCACACTCGTCTGGGTTCGTCTCTGATACCACTTGTAACTTCCCTACCGCCACCATTCGTGGGCCTCCACGCCCTCTCTTGGCCCGTGGGCCTCCACATCCTCTCTCGGCCCGTGGGCTCCACCCTCGTCCGACGGCCGGTGCGTTAGTCCGGGAGACTCGAAAGACTTGTTTACTGACCCTGCAAATCACCACGAGATCTTTCTCCGTGTTTTGTCCTCACTCACACAGTGCTGAAAATGACTTCCCAGTAGGTCACCCATCATTAAATTGCTCAAATTCAAGCATGCTTAACCCTGGAGTTTTGTCAGGATGAGTTACAGAAAATATAAGTACACTTTGATGATATAGATAGCCCAATCAATTCTTATAAACCTCTCCGCATGCATCACATATTTTCAAAAATTAGGATGTTACAATATATTTTGGTTTAGGTTAAATGATTTAATAAAACTTAGCTTTTCAATTCTTCTTTTACAATATATTTTTGTTTAGGTTAAATGATTAAATAAAACTTAGCTTTTCAATTGGGATCGCGTTTGAATATATATGCTTTTGAGTTACGGCGGTTATACGCTTATGATTTTTTTTCCCGAAGCTTGTGATTGTTTAATAGAAGAATTTAATTAATCTATGATTAATTTTTTTAAAGGTTTGTTCCTTGAAGAGTAGCTTACGAACAAAGAGTTTGGATCCAATAAAAAGAGAGCAGGGGACAATTTGTCCCTAGTTGACCCTAAAGGCCACACAAAACTAAACAACTAGACACTTCTACTGTCTTAATCTCTAAATGATTGTATTAAGAAAATCGCTAGAATATTGAAATAAAAGAAGTGGAATTAGTGAGAAAAAAAGGTGAAAAAGACAAAAATCATTAATAATTTCAAAATCTATCAACCAAGCAATTAACAAATATATTGGTGATGAATGATATGTTATGTTATTTTTGTTATGTTTGAAAACGTGATTCTATAATTTTTTACCGATTAAAATATTTATCAAGTTTTTCATGTTTTCATATATAAAAATGATTATACTATGGACGAATATAACTAAAAAACATCATTAATCTACTAAAATTAGATTTTAAGTGATTCTACTAAAACATCTTAATCTCCTAAATCCCCAAATCCCCAAATTCACGAACCCTAAATGATGAACCCTAATTTCATATAGTGAGATTCTATGAAATTGTTGTGGCGTGAAACTCGATTGGGAGTGATTTGTTGTGGAACCTTGTATGTTTTTATCGACTTCGAAGCTCAACTAAAAGGTTTGATATAGCTGGAGCTTGCAAGATGATGAGGTAAGTGGGATGCATTCATGTTTACACGCCTTTATTTTCGTATTTAATATCATTTTTAACAAAAAAAAATATGTTATCGTAATTTGTATTAGGACGATTTTCTTTCGATTACATGTCGGAGATTACTGGGCAGTGGATGGTTTCTACAACGGTGGTGCTATAAGACGTTGTAGAATTGATTTTGAAAACCCGAGTTTAGCTATGCTTATGGATATGGTTTCGAGTGAGGGTTTTGCCGAAAATATGAGTAGGTTTTCTTACTTTCAATCCAGAGTAGTAAACTAGAATCAGAAGGACTTGTGTAGTGATAGTGATTTTGAAGAAATGATTACTTATTCACATGAGTTGGAAAGCATGGATCTATATGTCGTTAGAGATGATGATCTTTATCTAGATGATGTTCTTATCGGAGAAGAGGAAGAAGAAAAGGAACCCGAGAGTGATGGGGAGCAACCTGATTTTTTCGTGATGATTATGTTGAGACTGATGATTCTGATGATGATGGTGATAAAACTGAGTTTTATGTAGGCCAGTCGTTTGTTTCCAAAGAGAGTTGAAAGGAGGCTATTGAGAAGTATGTTGTGAGAGAGAAGTTGAATATCTATATTCAGAGATCTGAAAGGAAGAAAGTAGTAGCAGCTGTGTTCAAGATTGTTGTGAATGGAGGATATATGCATCGATAAACAGTCGGTCATACAGTAATGTCGTGCGATCTTACAAAGGAACCCATAAATGTTACCTTTCAGGTGTTGTGGATCTCTACAACGCACCAAAGATAGCTGCTGATTTTCTAAATGAGTTTAGGAATAATCGGAATTTGACTACTGGCCAAATAATGCAGAGGTTGCTTCTCAAAGGTCTTCTGGTTCCCAAAACAAAGTGTCAGAGTGCAAGACAGATTATGTTACACATAATCAATGATAAATATACTGAGTAGTTTACAAGAATGTATGATTATGTTGAAGAGCTAAAGAGGTCTAATCCTGGTTCGACGATGATTTTAGGTACGAAAGATAAAGTCTTTGAGAAGTTCTTTACTTGCTTTAAATCTAAAAAAATTGGCTGGAAGAGTGCATGCCGACGTGTAATTCATTTGGATGGAACTTTTTTTAAATGACGCATGAAAGGGCAACTATTAACTGCTATGGGGAGGGATCCTAATTATCCGATGTATGTCATTGCTTGGGCTATAATTTCAGTGGAAAACAAAGTCAACTGGGAGTGGTTCATGGAATTTTTGCAAGAAGACTTGAGCTTGGAGCTTGGAAATGATCTTGCACTATCTTCTGAGTTCTGACCAACAAAAAAGATTGATATATGCTATTAAAAATGTACTCCCGTATGTAGAGCATAGAATGTGTGATAGACACATTTTTGACAACTTAAAGAAAAGACATAGACAAATGGGACCTTTGCATAAGTTATTATGGAAGTGTGCAAAAGCATACAACAAACAAGTGTTTGATGGAAGACTTCACCAACACCTTCAAGCGTATGAGGAAGTGAAGAAAAGTGTAGATTCAAATTGGTCCATGTATGAAATCCGTTGTACCTTTGTCTTTATATTTTGCTTGGTTGTATGGTCTGATTTTTCCTTGGTTTAGTTTATGGTATTGCTTGATTTTATGATACAATTTTGCTTGGTTTTATGGTATAGTTTTGCTTGGTTTTATGGTATAGTTCTTTGATTATGGAACAATTTTTGTTGTGAACAATTTGTGTTCTCTGCTTTTGCTTGGTATTCTCTCTAGGTTTGCTTGGTTTCTCTCTGGTTTTGCTTGATTTTATTCTTTATGGTTTTACAACATAGTTTTACTTGGTTTTATAATCTAGTTTTCTTGGTCTTATTGCATGGTATTTTTCAGTGATATTACAAAGTCGGTTACTGTAGAAAACAATATTAGTGAGTCATACAATGCTGTCTTGAAAGAGGTTCGACACAAAACAGTGGTAACATTGGTAGATGATATAAGGAGACATGTTTTCTAGTAATAAGATCAAAGAGATGCAGAATGCTATATGTTTGATCACACCCAAGGCGTTAGCTATTTTAGAGAAGTGGGAAAAGAGTCTTAAGTATTGTCATGCACTCTCAAATGGAAGAGGATGGTATGAGATTGATCATGGAAAAAATAAATATCGAGTCTGTGTACGAGAACAAATTTCTTGCGCTTGTAGGGCGTATGATATGAGTGGTATACCTTGTTATCATATTATGTCTGCGATGTGGGCTGAATATAAAGAGACAAAGCTACCAGAAACTGTAGTCTTATATTGGTATTCAGTTGAAAAGTGGAAGCTTTGTTATAGCTCGCTGATTTTTCCAGAGAATGGGAGAGACTTGTGGGAAAAACATAGGGATGTTGTTGTCATGCCTCCTCTAGATAGGATCATGCCAGGAAGACCAAAAAAACAATGACATAATCTGTGATCCAACCGAAGAAGTTCCTTCTGCGCATGCAAAAATGAATGTCGGTAAATTTCAAATGCTTTATATTGTGGGATCCATTAGATATGTTTGGAAATGGTATTGTAATACACTTTTATTTGCAGACATATAGCAATTGTCGACAAACCGGACACAACAAACGAAAATGTACTTTTCCACCGATGTCTAACCCAACCAATTTAGAAGAAGTTCCTTCTGCACATGTGAAAGTTATAGTGGTAAATTTCAAATGCTTGATATTATAGTATCCCTTAAATTTTTTGGGAATACTCGTGCAATACATGCATTTTTATTTGCATACATGTAGCAATTGTCGACAAACCGGACATAACAAAAGCAAATGTAATTTACCACTAGTGCCTAAACCACCCAATCTGTCCCCAGGAAGACCTTCAAAGAGACAAAAGATTATCTACGGATGAATGAATTCAACTATCTATGTTAGGATTTTGATAAACTCAGGTTATCTACATTCGAATTTTGAATTAAATCGGCTTTTAGGATGTAAACCATGTTGCCTTTTTGGGATTTTTATGTTGCAACATGTTCAACTTGTCTTTGATTTGGAAAACAAGTGTTGTCTCTATTTCAGGATGTAAACTCGGCTGATTTACACTAAGTTTCTTTGTCCTTCTTGAAATGAATTGGTTTCTTTCTTTGTTTCTGAAACTGACAACATAAACAACAGAAACACCATTTTCTTTGTCTCTGAAATTAAAAGTTACATAAACAATAACATGTTCACATAAACAAACACATAATCAAAAGACACCAAACAAACATCATTTCTAAAAAAAATTCTCAAGACACTCGATCACTGCAATTATCTCACTCATGTCTTTTTCATATCAAGAATCTCTTTCTTTATGTCGTCCAAGTCTTCTTCTATCATAGACTGCGTATTTGCCAAAACATCAAATTCTTCGAGATGTGCTTCGTCGAGCCACTTGAACACATGATTTGGACCCGAAATTGCACCACATCGATAAAAAAATTTGCTGGGATTTTTTTTTGATGTAGAAGTCAACAAAATCGTTAATGCTCCACACTTACACTTCTTAGGTATTCCGAGACCTAAATCCATTGGTGTTTAGTCTTAAACACTTGATATTTAGCTTTTTACCCTACAAACCAAAACCAACAACTACGAATCATCAACAACAACCAAATTGAAACCAAAACAACAACGAATCAGACTAAGTGATGTGTTAACACTATATAAAATTCCAGAAAGGACATGTCAAAGAGAGAGACCAAACATTAAGATTTAGTATTAGATGAACAGTAAATCAGAGATGTGTGTTATGGTGTTACTGTAATAAACTTGTCGATTGCTAATCAGAGATTCGAAATCGAATTAGAACCAAAATGCATTCATGAATACAAAAAAAAAATCGAAATCGACTTTGCTTAAATCATAACCAATCGAAACACTATCAACAAAATCTTTCAAAATTAACACATGGTTGATTAGAATTGACTTACATGAGCTCAGTTGTAGCAAAAATAAAATTTAATGAAGAACCCTAACTTTCAATTTGGAGATTTTTTGGGTCTCTCTTCAATTTGGAGATTTCGCGAAACACATGTCGTTTTTTAGGACCCAAAACGCATAGGATTGACCTAACATTGGTAGTTTAAGATTTAACGTTACTGTAGACGGACGGTTTTTCATTAACGAACATTTACTTGAAGGATTTTTACATTAATCTTATAGTTGAGGGTTTTAAAATGGATCAAAATTTATTTAGAAGGATTTTTTTCACTAAAACCCCTATATAATATGACAATACATCCCCTCGAAAAACCACAACCACAGTATCTTCTCCTTCTCATCTTTCTCTTTCTTGGTTGTTTTAATATTTTCCTCCCCTATCATTTTATATGCTTTGAATCTTTAAAAAATTTGAATAATCAAATTCATGATATCAGTGAAAAAAAAAAAAAAAATTCTCTGCGCATTTCATAGTTTGAATTTTTTTAAACGGACAAAATTTATTCGAAAAATGGATATGTAATTAAGTGAAAACACGGCGAGTCTATACTATTTAAAAAATTTATATAGTATAGTTTGTTCGCTATATAAACTCTAAGATATGGTTGCATATGCCAACTTAGACCATCTCCAATGTATTTTCCTATTTTTAACTCTAAAATAGAGGTGGGTTTCACTTCAATGTATTATTCCATTTTTGACTCTCAAAAGAAATATTCTTAAGTATATTCTCCTTTTATTTTATTACAAAATACCTTTTATTCGTAAAATTTAGAAATTGAACCAATTTATCTTAGTCTTGCAAAAAACTTCAATAAATTATAATTTTTTAAAAATTAAACATTTATGATAAAAATAAAATCACATTATATCAGATGAAAATAATAAAACATGGTAGATTTTGATTTAACCATCAACAATAGTATTTTCACACGTTACTTTATACTTCATAAATATTCATTAAGTTATAGATAACTTAATATATTAACTTTATTTATACTTAATGAGTATTCATGTTTCTTTATACTTAACACATATTATTTAACGTATCTTAATATTCACTAAATCCCCTAATTCTTTTTATTTCAGTCATAAGTATATATAAAAAAAACACCATTTTGTAAATAAAAAAATTTGATTCTAAAATAGAGGTGATAATAGTTTTCCTCTATATAGAGGAAGAAATAACATTTTCCTATTTTAGAGGTGAAAATAGAGGTGGGCTGGAGAAGATTCTCTTCTAAAATAGAGTTTAGAGGTGAAAATAGGAGTGGGTTGGAGATGCCTTTAGTTTACAAATGAAATGACAAAAACCAACATTTCTATTCTTAGTTATATTATATTATACATATGTAAGCACTTATTAACCGTTGTTTCAAATATGGAATACGACAACCAATTTATATGTGTATATATATATAATATATTCATATTCTATAAATAAAATATAGTATTTAGTATGATCAATTCTATATTCTTTCAAAATTAAGATATATATCATTTTTTATTTTTGTTTATTTACATGGTTTGAAACTTATTTTTTTAGATTTGTTGTTACGCTTTTGGATTTAATATTTTTGATTTAGAGTTGATTTATGTATGTATTATGGTTAATAATATCGTATGACATTTATTCTAAGAGGTTGTTATTCGTTTGTGTAGTTACCCTCAGATTTGAATCTTTGTATTTTTAACTTTGAAATCCTTTCAAATCCATTAAATTCCACTGCAAAATCAATCATATTGTAAATCATTAGTATTGAATAACACTTGGTTTTAATTTGGATTTAAAAATCATAGAACGAATATCATACGATTTTGCTTGGATTTTAAAATCAGTTAAAATTCATAAACCAATAACCTCCACTAAGTGTTTCTAAATAGAACAAAGTGTTCTTCATTAGAATATTATTCACCATTTTAAGAAACTCGTGTTCATTTTAAAAAAATTCAAACTATGTCAGATCCGGAAAAATATATGTGGGTTTTTAAGTATGATCATGAGATTTAATCAATTTATATTAAATGATTAAATTAAACATAAAATGAGATATGGTAAATTATTTTGTTCTACACAAAACATAATCATATATATATTAATAGAGGAGACATTCAAAAAAAATCTAGGTGTCGTCCAAAGAGCGTTTTAGAGGACATGTCATTTAATTTAACCAATCAGAACATTTCAATTAAAACTATATGCCATGGTGGAAATCTCTACATATTCTCATTAATTTTATAACATAAGCCCATTAATACATGTTTTACAAATGTAAACCCAACTAAATGTAATATTTTAGACTTACCATATCATCTATTTTTAATTTTTTTCTGATATATTAACAAACTTTTTATTATTATATTTATAACAATATTATCTATTATGTATATATGTATTTAGATTAGTATACTATACAAATTTTTTTATTATGATGTAGTCTATTATACATATTTAATCACACTTGCAAATATTTATACAATTCATTATTGGAAAATATATATTGTTTTCGTTTGTTATGTCCCACAAATTCATATAAATCTAAAATTTATCTGATTTATCGTATGCTCTATAATTTACACGAATAATGAAGATCGATTTTACGCTTAAAAGATATTGAAATAAATAATATTTGCATATATTTTTATCAATTTTACAAATAAAATATTAAAACTAATGGCATTAACATATGCTTGATCAAAAATATTCAACTTTATTACATTTATGCACAATACATATCATTTTTGTACGTTTATAGGTGTTATAATTCATATGCTTTGTCATACACGTTTAAATATTAAAAATTTATATATGTTAAAATCGATTAGTCAACCTATATAGTATAAATGAAAGAAATAAAAGATGATGTGTCACTTTCCTTTGTCTTCTTCACCAGCCGCCGCATACTTAGTTTGTGATCGGCGGCCGGCAGCTCGCACAGCGCTGGCTCCGGTCCTCCTATTTTAAGCTTTCGTTTCTTCATGCTATGTTTTTGGGTTTTATCGTTTCGTAATCTCAAACTTCTAATGGGTTTTTTTTGGTGATGGATGAAGAGGCTATGCTGGTTGTTCGTGGTCTCGGCGGTGTTTGTCATCTGGAAGGAGGAGCGTCAGTACTGTTGGGTCGTTGGTGTGGTTTCGGTGACAAACACGTCTCCCTTTCGTGTGACAGATCTAGATTCCTTTGTGGATCTGGGTCCGCAGATGGTTGCGGATCTCTCGCCGGCATGGTTGGGTTCACCATTTTCCTGTCTCAGGCGATTTGCGATGTACTTGGTTGAGTCAGGTTTAGTCTTTGTATCCTTACCGCTTCACTCGTGTTGGTTTAAGATGTGCAGAGGATTTTTAGCTTTGTCCTAATCAGAATCTCCAATTTGGTTTAAGTCTATTTGTTCTTGTCTCGGTTGCTCTCGCTTTACGCTGTTGTTGGTGGTCCTTTAGTTGCCTTACCGATTTCGATATTTTGCCGTGTTTGTCCATGTTCGGCACTAACCGGTTCGAGGTGGTTTGGCTCCTTGTATCTACTCATAGACCTGATCGTGGTCTGATCAGTTCAAAGGCTTCTAACTAGGCGTCCAAAAGTTGTGTCTTTCTCGATTTCGACATCGCTGCTTCCGGAAGAAGTGTGGAGAAATGTTTTCTTAGTCTCGGTTCCATCTTGGCGGAATAGAAGCCTAGGATCGCTTTATTTGGGAGATAGTATTGATTCATCATAGGAGGAATCGCTAATTGAGGCTTGGATTCGTTATGTCCACTTCAGTTTGCTTGGATCTTACTTGGTTGTTTGAAGCGTTGGTGTTGAAGCTTGGTCATTAGATTTCAAATCTAAGTCGTTGAGTTTTGGTTTCGGTTTTGGGCTAAGTTCCCTTTTTCTTTAGCTTTGGCTTTATTTTTGGTTTCAATATTATGGATTGTTAGGTTCTGGTGTCGTCTTTTGACAGCTGGCTTTTGGTTCCGGTGACGTCTTTTAGCAGCCTTCTTTTGGCTCCGGTGTTGTTATGTGACAGCTGGCTTTAAGCTTGTACTATGTATTTAAACTCGTTATTAATATTTCAACCAGATGACCAAAAAAAAAGTTGATGTGTCACTAAAAGAAATGTATTTACTAAAGGAATAAACCTTTTTGTTCTCTCTAAAAATCAAATTTCTTCTGAAAGTTTCTTCAGATCTTGCTCTTTCTGTTGCCGGTGGCCGGCAAGCTTCACTGCCGGCACCGTGCTTCTTAGTTTTAAGCTTGTCTTTCTTCGTTTCTCTCTTATCTTTGCAGAAAAATGGTGTTGAGGTAGAGATCTCTACCTTATACATCGATAGATTTTCTCGGAGCTCTGGCGATGTTGCGGCAGAGGGCCTCTCCTTCCCACCTTTTACCTGCTATTTTGTTTCCGGTGGACAAACGTCAAGGCTTGTGAAGGTTCATTTTGGATTTGTTTCATCGAAGCTAGGGAGAGAAGTTTTATCAGAAATCGGAGTTCACGCTGCTGATTCTTCTACTTAGATCTTGAAATTTTTTCGGCAGCTTGTAACCGATGCTCGGTGATGGTGGATCACGTTGATATCTTCACCGATTCATCTAGTGATGTGGTGTGGAGGAGAACACGTGGTCCACTTTCTAACCACACACGTGTTACTCCTTGTAAAATATCTTATGTTAAGTTTTTGTGTATGTGTGTTTTTTATTGTGAAATAGCTAGTTGTAAAATATTAGTTTTAATCGGTGTTATGGTATTAGAATCTAGAACAGAAATCCCATATGGCGTTATTGTATTACACGTCTTTTATCGACCTATTCCCAATCGATTTTATACCATGACGTTGGGATTTCGTAGGGGACTTTCAGTCTGGTGGTATATCAGACTTTGGTATCGTGATGTTTAGGATTTGTGTAGCTCTCTATGTGAGAGGTTTGGGTTAGTTCTTTGTATGAGAACGAATGTAAAACCCTGTACGGGTTATCTCTACCCTTTAATGGGTTTGTACTTTCCCTTCGATGGGATGATTGTACCTCTTGTTGGGTTTTTTTCTAGTGATTAATACAATGGTTTGCCGACAAAAAAAAAACCTTTTTGTAACTCAATATGGTTAGGGCTGGCGATATATTTCCCAAACGAGAACTACCATATAACTATATATGCTGCCGAAACTAAGATTTCTTTATATATTTCCCCGAAAACAAAGTTCAAAACCTATATCTCTCCGATTTGAAAGTTAAGAACCTATATCCTCCCAAAAACATAGTTCGAAATCTTAAAACCCAAAAACATCGGTTTTAGTTGGTTTACTGTTTTGGAATTATATCTTAATCACTAAAAACAGTAGTAAACCGGTTTAAGACCCGATTGGAGCACAATAACCAAACCACAATCTGGTCGGATCTTTTTCACCCGACACGGACGGATTCTCTTCTTCATCATCGTCATCTTCGTGAGTTTCGTGAATAACCTCCAGTGGTGCTCTTAAATCCCACTCAACTAAATCACCCATCATCAAATCGTCCGTCTCAAAATCATGAACCAAAACCCTAGATTCTTCAGCCTCCTCCTCGAGATTCACGCTCTCGTTTTTTTAATGGATATTCCTAGGTCAGGTATTTGATCCGAGACGAAGAAGAGAAAGGATAAGTGCTCGAGAGAAGAGAAGAACAGGGGAGAGAAGGATTTGAAGAGAATCAATAAGGATTCATCTGAACCACATGACTAGAGGAACATAGCCCAAGAGAAAATTAGAAAGACATCACTTGCATAATCCATTCAAGGTACAATTCTGATATAAGACAACTAGGGCTGAAGCTCATCGACATTATCAACATCATCCATCTCGTCGTCGTTGTTGTTATCCTCGTCTTTGTCCTCCATATCTTCCTCTTCTTGCTTTGGTTTCCTTGCCGATAATCCCCCTCGCTTCCTAACCTTCTCCCAAAACAAGATGTCTTTGAAGGTCTGACCAATACGATTTTCGGTTGACCTTCGGTTCAATGTTTGGGTTAGTAAAATACAAGTCAAAAACCATCTTTTGGTCGGATTTGGTTGGAATCGAATTTTAATTTGGTTTAGGATCAGTTTTGGTCGGTTTGTGTTTGGTTTGTAAACAATAACCGATAAAATTGAGTTTATGTGTTATGAGATTTCGTACTTTCAAATTTTCAAATTGGAGAGATATAAATAAATTTTCGAACTTTATTTTCGGAAAGATATATAAAGAAGTCTTAGTTTGAGCATCATATATAAGTTATACGTAGTTCTCGTGGGGTAATAAATCGGCATCCACAAAATTAACCATGATTAAAATTATCCCAAAGAAAACAACAATTTTGGATATTTACCTATTAATAAAAAACGTTAGGAGCAAACATTCAACACAAAAGCTCAAATTCGTGAATGGGAGAGATCTCCGACTCTAACAAGTTCGACTCTTTCTTTACAAATACGAAGCATCTGTAAGATTTTTAACATTCATATTTAATCTCTTCAGTTATCTCTCTCTCAACCACTTGGTCAGATGAATTTCCCTGTGAGCAGTTGAAAAATCTTCCATAGTTTCAATCACAAGCCATATGGTTTTCATAGAAGGCCAAGCGTCTTTAGTTGCTGGACATGCTCAGACGGTAACGCCGGTGGCGACCACTCAGATCCCATCATTTCCCCATCTACATCCTCAACCACATACTCCTAAAAGCGCCAAACCCAAAAAAAAAGATAAAAACATCGAATGATACAAAACCAAAACGCTACAGAAACCGCAAAAGGTTAAAAAAGCAAATTCTCACCTTTGTTAGCATTCTTTTAGCGAGAATGTGGTAATGGCGCTGCCAAATGCGTTGACCAACCATGGTTGCAACCAATACGCTGTAGAATATACCTATAACCGTAAATAAACCGAGAACTACTAATGCCATTATGAAGAGCAATGGCAATCCGGCTTCCCCTGCACCTCCAAGGCAACCTCCACATTCACTAACTGCACTTGCACAGCCTTCAGTACATGCGGTGCAATCTGCCCACATACAAATAGTTCCCGGTAGATGGCAGTCTGTGCATATCCTGCATATCGATATAGATGTTCAATAAATGCGTAAAGTCAAATCGAGCCAAAATATTATCTATAATATATTTTTGTAGTGTCTCTTCCAACTGAATTAGAGACAAATTTATATCTTCTCATTGCCAGAAACCCTGTATTTAGCGATCTTATCTGACAGTAGAAAGAGAAGGCAGAATGGTTCTTCAAAGTTAAAATGATTAAACCTTCAACATATAATCACTCTACTTGTGTTTTTCTAGTTTGGATGAAAGAATATTACAACAGAGACGAATGAACGTATCAGCAGCTGCAAGATATGTCAAACAAGTCGCAGGATTTTGGCAGATAATAAACCCAATTTATGGATATCTAGTTTCTACGTAAGATCACGAAGAGTGCATCTTAGCAAACAAAAGAAGAGGAGAAACTGAATTGTCTATTTCCTATTTTTATTATCCATTAATGTTTGTGTAACTAGGTTCCTCTAGTTTGCCTACAAAATATAGTTTCTGAGATGGCTTGTCCATACAGAAATCAGAGAAGGCAAAAGCACCACAACTGCAGGTAGGTAATTCCTTGCACTACTTCATTCACGTGACTGAAGGAGGACAGTTCTAAGTTCTAAACAGGAAAAGGCCGATAATTTTGTTTTCTAAAACAACACAAAACTGAAAAAACAAAGACAGTAGTATGGTTGAAGATTATACCCAGGCTGACAGCAACAGAGACACAATTCACGGCACGGCTGAGCTAAGTCATTGCGAACTCTGCGATCGTAGCAAGTTATGAAGCATCCAGATAGACCCAGAAGAGCAAAGAATAATAAAGCTCCTGAAGAAAACAAACATCCTCATGTAAATAAATGATAGACATATGTGTAATCAAAAAACACTTGGCACAAATTTCTTTAGTCGCGAATTTTCATGAGGAGCTGTTTAAAACAGAATTATAATTTCTACTTGATTTTAAAATTCTCATTTAGTTCTACGAGGTCCAGAAATCTAACAGTATATATCTAACCTTGCCAACCCCTTAACTTGATCTAAGTCTAAAGACTGACGAAAAACCTTGATGCACTTCCCACTAAGTAGAGGCAGAAAGGATATGGACGAAGATATCATCTGAGAGAAAACCTCTTCCATAAAAATCTCAGATTCTGATAGATGCAAATTGTTAACTAGGACATATGGACAAAAGCAGACTTAGCATTTCCATGCAATGACGAAGGATTTATCTTATCACCAACACTTGGCAGAGGTCTTACTGAATATGCTATATTATCTAGAGCAGAATTTAGATATTATAGTTTGGGATCATACCACACATGTAATAAAATGTGACCTCACTGTCAAAACCCCAAATATGACGAAGCCATGATTGCTGGTAACTATCTATGAAATAGACCATGTAGGCCAATGCAGCAATTACCTGTGAGAAGATGAAGTCATTTAGAAAACACGAGTTAGATATATTACCAAATGAAAAAAAAAATTAATGTAAGAAAAGAAAGCACAGATGAAAATTGAATGATTACAAGCTGAACAGCAAGAAATATGGATAAAATGTCTCGAGTAACAAAGAAGCGAAACTTCAATGTTCGCCATTTCCTATCTCCAGCACCATGAACTCTCAGATAATATGGAGCCTTGCAAGTTGTGCAGTGTGCAAACGCAAAACCTTCCTGCAATCAAACAAGGTTACTGGGCGTTAAGATCTGCTATTCATTAGTTTACCCTGATACTATATATCAGTGTGAAATTTTTACATCCAAAACCATACTTCTTAGCCTTCTGATGGTTTACTTATTCAACAGAAACAGAAATTTACAACTACAGGAAAATTCCTTTTCAGTTAGTCCGACCGTCCATCACTAATAACATTTACACAGGCTGTCATATTCGACTGAAAATGGAATGGATAACAAAAAAAAATAATAGGGCAAATATCTCTTCAAAGAGTGAAAGCGAGCATTCACAGCTTTCAAGCAACACTAATGGCTTGCCAAGCATGGACCCAAGTTGAGATAAAGCATATAAAAAATCTGTACCTTTATAGCTCTCCAATGATCCAAGCAATCACGATGTACATACTTAGATGTTCCTTTGCATTTGCAAGGGGCTATGAAATCCCTACCTGACATACAAACAAAATCTAACATCTGTAAGAGTAACTTAAAAAAAAAACTAATCCAAAGGACCATGATCAATAAATGAGCTTGAATTAACAAGTAACTTAGAAGAAAAAAACCTCTGTCTATGCGGTATATGCAATTTTAAATCATTAGTCTCTTTACAAGAAGTTTAAGACTAATCCAAAGCACATCAGAAGCATTTGCCATCTAACATCTGTAAGAGTGTCTTAAGGTTATTAGTCATGACTAGTAGTATCAGTAAACCTCAAGTATTCAGATGTCTAATCAAATTTCATCATCCCAATTTCTTGAACTCAATCTTGACCAACCAACGATCAGTAGCAAAAAAAAAGCAACGCAACCCCACCTAAAAGAGATGCGAATCTAGAGGGTTTTACAAGAAATTACCATCAGTTTCAAGGCAGATTCGGCACTGGATTTGTTCACCATGTCCAGCTTCGAGATCGATCTCGGAAGGCTCCACCATCGGCGACGGCGGAACCAACGGCGACAATTCCAGTTCGTCCGCCATCAAGAATTCGAAATCTGGGTAAAACCCACGAAAACCCAGAGAGAAGAGAAGAGAAAATCGAATTCGTGGAGCTCTGATCCGATTTCGTTAATTATCTTTTTCGAGTTTTATTGGTTAGGTGTTTGTTGCCGTTAAACAAGTAATGTGAAAAATGACCCGGCACCGGTTCCTCGCCGGCAGAAAGTAGGATAATGACTATTCTGCCCTTCTAGATCATCGAAATTCACGGACGATGGACCACATTAATTAAATGGATCAAAGTAATTAAGATTACTATCTAGCATCTCTAAACCAGTTCTATTTGTTTCGTTTAAAGTAAAATTTTCTCCAACTCACTCTATTTCTATCTCTATTTTAGAGAAATACTATTTTATCTCTATATATTTAGAAAAAAATATAAAAAATGTTATTTTTTATATTAAAATAAAAAAATAAATAACATTTCTCTAAATTAGAAATAACTATTGAAAAAAAATAGAACAATTTTACTTTATTTCAGAATAAAAAATAAAACCTATTGGAAATGTTCTTAGACTGTATTTTAGGATTTAGTAACCTTTCAAAAAATCAAATTTGAAAATAAATAGAGCAATTTCACTCTATTTCAAAATAAAAAATAAAGAAGAAATGTCTGAGCCCGGGTTCGAACCGGGGACCTCTAGTGTGTGAGACTAGCGTGATAACCGACTACACCACCCAGACGGTTTTGTTAGATATTATATATACTAAATAATAAAGTGTTTTCTCGGCAACCTATTTAAAACAAGAGTTTCTCGTTTCTGGGTTTTTTTCGGTCGACACTGCCGTCAACAATGGCGAAAGAAAGAGAAAATCGGAAGAAGGAGAAGAAGGAGAAAAAGGAGAAGAAGGAGAAGAAGCGGCGCGAGGCTGAAGAACTCGAGGTTAGGGAGAAAAAAATCTCTAAGAAGCATAAATCCGAATCCAAAAAGCCCGAGAAATCTGAGAAATCAAAGAAGAAATCGAAGAAATCCGAAGTTGAAGAGAAACCCCATAAGAAATCCAAGGAAAGCAAGAAGAAACACAAGATATCAGATGAATCTGAAGATGATCCCCAGACCGAAATTGTCCGTCCCGATCATTCGCATCCCTTTACGGTCCCGATTGCTACCACCACCACCACCAACGAGTTGGATTCGGATTTCGAGTCCGACAAGGAAGACATCAAGCATCTGCTTGAATCTTACTCCAAGGAAGAGCTTGTTAACCTCATTTACAAAACCGCTGAGAAGGGTTCCCGATTGATCTCCGCCGTGCTTGAGTCGGCGGACCGCGACAGCGCTCAGCGGAACATATTCGTGCGTGGTCTCGGATGGGACACGACGCACGAGAATCTCAAATCGGCCTTTGAGGTCTACGGGGAGATAGAGGAGTGTTCGGTGGTTATGGACAAGGACACGGGAAGAGCCAGAGGGTATGGGTTCGTCTTGTTCAAGACGCGTAAAGGAGCCAGAGAGGCACTGAGAAATCCGGAAAAGAGAATGTACAATCGCACCGTGAGCTGTAATCTAGCGGTGGCTAAGCCGTCTGGCGCTGGAAAGCCGCGGGAACCTGTTGAATCTGTAAAGATTGATCTAACTCATACGGCTAATCAGAGTGAAATGGCCTTGCCCGGGCTAGACTTGGCTTATGGACATGGACAAGGTTTGGATAAGGGACACCAGCAGCAGAATATGCCAATGTACGCAGGACAAAATATGCCCTTTTACGGACACTCGCAGGCTTCTGGTTATAACCCTATGTATGGTGCATTAATGGGTAATCAAGGTGCGCTAATGGGTAATCAGATGGTTCCTGGTCTGCCGAATTATCGTATGTTTGGCTCGGGTATGATGAACCAGGGGCCACCGAACCATGTGGGAATGGCTGGGCAATATGTTGGTGATGGTAATGGTGTTGGTGCTGGTTATGATGGTGAACGTGCTTGGTATCTAAGATAAGTGAGACCAAGTGGTATGATCCCTGTTCTCTGATATTTATGCTGTCTTCTTTTATTAGACTTTCAATTTTAGGCTAGGCTAATGATTAAACTGGTAGCTGAACTTGATATTTTGGGAATTTGCCTGAGTGTGTTTCTTTGTCTTCTATGCCTGCTGTTTCAAACCTACTTTTTTAAGTTTCATTATTTCCGGTCTTTTTAACGGGGTATTTATCCCTACATGACTATACTGAGGGAGATGTGTGCTTAAATTTCTAAATCTCTTGCTCTCTAGAAGTTTCCCACTGGTGTTGTGCTTTCTTCTTCTTGCAAAATACTGCCCTGAAGTTAGCTTTCTTTGTTTTTTTTTTCCTCATAAACTAGTGAAATGTGGTAATTCTTTCCCGAATATTCATTTACCATGTTCAGTATAGGTTTTCAGTAGTTTGCTATCTTTCTGTTTTCCGTTTGGTTTTCCCCGTAATGGTTCTTTTTGCCTTCCTTTTTACCATCAAACACACTTCTGGTTTTCTTCTGTGGCGTCGTGTATGGAGTTTTCTCTTCTTTCCGCGTTATACCATCAAGCGTCTGGTCTCTATATCTAGAGGAGAAGCTTATGACATTTATAGTTTTGTCCACTATATGTCATAACTTATCTTCATCTGCAGTTATCTTGAGACCCGATTGTAGGATCAGACGTAATGGGTTAACGTTCTTGTTTTAAATTGCCTCTTCCACTAGTGCCAAAAGTTTTTCAAGACTCTTTTGAAAGCTTCTGTTGGTTTTTTGGGGAATAAGGCGGAGTTTTCTATCTTTCAAACATTGATTGTATTCCAACACAGGTTTTATACACTTCTCACTGTCTTTGATCACATTCATTTTTTGCCTTTGTGTGACACTTTCTCTTTTGTATTTTTGTGGTTTGATCTCAGTAGCCAAGTTTTTTTTGCCTAAAATTCAAGATTGTTTTTGGTTTATTGGTCCTCATACCCAGTTTGTTTCAACGTAATTATTTTTGTTCTGGATTTACCTTCTTTTACTCGCTCGCTGTTCATATTCTATGGACAGTAGAGAGTATAGCTCTACTTGAGCGTTGATTGTCCAGACTTTGCGGGTTTTCTTTTAAACTGGATTTTCACTATGACCGATTCTCCTCGTGACGCCAATCCTCGGAATCTTAGAGGATAAATATCTACTTTGTTTTTCGGTTTTGAATTGGTTCTTCCTCTCCAATGTTTTCGCTGCAGCTATCCATATGAAATTATGAATCTCTACTCGTAGTCATATGGTATGCTTCAGCTTTGGTTTGGTTTTGATCATTTGTTTTCCGTTGTTTTGTGATCAACAGTGAGTTTTTCTTTGTGAGGGCTTTGTTTTTCTTACAGATGGAGATCTGAAGATCTAAGAAGAGAAACAAAACCCTTCTAGTTAAATCCCTGGTCCAAACAGATCATGTTTTTATGCAGACAATGCTTTTATGGTTGCCACTCGCTGGAAATTGAGTTTTTTCATTTACGAACACCTTATCTTTTAGTTTATCTGAAGAATGAAGATATATATATATATATATATATATTTAGCGGTCAGAAATCGCGATTGACTGCTATGGATTTATTGAACCGCGAAATTGAACTAAAACGCGCGATAGAGAGGTTACTAACGAGTAACGACGTCTGGGAAGCCGTCATAATAAATATACTATTTATTAAATAGAGGATAAAGAAACTCGACCATTAAAAAAAACCAACTGAAATCGAGAATCAAAATCCCGAAGCTCGACTCGCTTATCATCTTCTGCTAATGGCGAAAACCCTAGACAAATCTAAGAAGCGTAAACGCGTCAAATCCAAGAAAACTGATAAGAGGCAGAAGATTGATAAATCTGCTCATCATCAACAACAACCTGAATCCTCCACCCCTTATTCAAGCTCCAGCTCTGATTCTAGCGATTCGGACTCGGAGAAGGAATTCGACCCGGAAGAGCTCCGGGAACTTCTACGACCTTATTCCAAGGAGCAGCTCGTCGACCTCGTTTGTTCCGCCGCGCAGATCGGGTCATCAATCTACTCCGCCGTCGTAGAAGCCGCCGATCGTGACGTCACCCACAGGAAAATCTTCGTTTACGGTCTTCCATGGGAGACCACTCGCGAGACTCTTGTCGGAGTCTTCGAAGGCTATGGCGAGATCGAAGAGTGCACCGTCGTTATAGACAAGGTCACGGGTAAGGCTAAAGGCTTCGGATTTGTTATGTTCAAGACGAGGAAAGGAGCGAGAGAAGCGCTCAAAGAACCAAAGAAGAGGATCCTTAATCGAACGGCTACGTGCCAGCTTGCCTCAATGGGGCCTGCGGCGTCGGGAAAGGGACAAGACCAGGCGGGTCCGGTGAAGATGAGTTTGGGTTCGATGGCTAATCAGGGTCAGCCCCAGCAACAGCAGGCGCAAGGGCAACATGTGTTTACTGGTGGTGGAATGGCTGCATCGCCGTTTATGCTAGGGAACCAATACCATCCGGTATATGGAACCGGAATGTTGGGGAATCCAGCTTTAGCAGCAGCCGGGGGAGCTTACATGTATCCGATGTTGGCGGGTGCTCTGAGCCATGGCGGGTTGGGTTCTGGCGCGTTGAGCCATGATTTGTTACAGTCGAGTCAGATGGGTGGGATTGGTGGTGACCCAGGCGTTAGTGCTGGTCTATCAGTTCTCGGCTCTTACTTTAGAGGCCAGAGTCTGCCTAGTGCTTATCCAGATTCTGATACCGGGAAAAGAGCGAGTGGTAAAGATTCGGATGCTGGTGGCTCCTTTCATGGCTACTCAAACTATTCATGGTACGCTCACTGTAACCTTTTGTGGTTTTCTAGCAATGCCTGTGCTCATATTGTGGTTTGAATGTCTTTGGATAAGCATATGCTTCATGATTCCTGGTAGGTGCGTAGGTCTTTGGCTTAATGTGTAGACAAATGGGTTAAGGCTTTGTGGTAGTATCGGAATTTTGTGTCGCATGATGACTCTCATTCTGTTTGCTAGTTAATATGTTGGCTGAAATGTCTAAATAAAGGTATTCCTATGAGGAATTGCTACAGTAATGAATACCTAAATTAGGTCTTGATGTAGGTTAGCATTGTCATCTACCGCGTAATTCATTATTCATGAATCTTGCTTGGACTCTTTTCAACATTAGATGTGTCACACCGAGCTTTTGTTTTCTTTATTTTCATCCATTTCGTCTCATTTGTTTTCCTTGTTTGGTTTTTGTTTTTATTTCTTTGCGGTTTTTGGTTTTACAGTTTTCTTTGTGCCATTTGTTTTATAAAAGATACTTTCTTTATCGGTTGTGTGAGGATGGTGATGGTGGGGACAAATGTTGTTGAGCTAAGTTTTCAGATGCACATTTTGATTTGCTTCCTGGCTTTTTTGGTTTTAGTGTTGCACTGAGGCGTTTATAATCTGATGTTCACCATCTCTCCCCGCATCTGGTTTTGGTGTTAACGTCTTTAATGAACAGTAACATTATAGCATCGCGCTGTTCTTGCTGTTTCATTCATGTTTTTTTAGTCTCTCTAGTTTGAGTTTTTATCATTGTTTTGATGTTTGTCCCTTTGATTTCTTTTGTTTTCACTTTTCGGGGTTATCAGACCAAGAGGACTGGGCATTGCTCTTGTTTCCATATGTTTTCTTTTTTTCTTAAGCTTTTAATAAAGTTATGTTTGTTTTTGTTTTCTTGAACTCCAACTTTGCAGATGATGTGAGCTGAGCATGAGAATGATAAACATGCCATTCTGGGATTTCTATTTAACATTTCTTTCTCCCATCTCCGTTCTCTTCGTTTAACTTTGTATTTCCTGGTATTAAACTCAAGTCGGTTTTTCTAGGTTTTTTTGTCTGTTTTTTTTTTCCATTTAGTTTAACTTTTGTCCGATACAGTTTGTTAGACGGTCTATCGTCTTACTCTATAGTAAAATCATTGTGATTATTCGTTGACGACCTTTGTGCAATCTGCGTGGTATTACTAAAAGGTTTGCTTTTAGAGGTTTATTCTTTTGTATGAAAAACTAATGTTCATGCCTTTGTGTTCCTGAGGAAGAGTCGAGGAGACCTCCTTGTCCATTGAATTTTATTTTGGATCATATGGATTCTCAGATGACCAGGTTTTTTGGTTTGTTTGGATTGTTCAATCGAAGTGATAGAGGAGAGATGTTACTCAATAGGAAAAGTTTCTTTTTAACTCTCCTATGATTTAGCTAAATTCGACCCTCGAAGTTGTTATATACTTGATCACATTTGATGACACCATTAGATATGCATATATTAAGAGATTGGTAAAAGAAGAGGAAGCTGTTATTGCTGGTGCCATTGGATCTCAAAAAGGTACACAGAAAACAAAGTTTTTTTTGGTTTATGGAACAACAAAGACACAGAAGCTAAAGCTGATGATGCCTTGAGATTCTCCTCAGGTAAAAGAGCCATAACAGGTTTTGATTTTTGAATATAAAATGTTAGATCAAAGCGGTTGTTCACTTCTTCCTCTTCTTTGGCGGCTGTAGCGCCTCCTCCTCATCATCTTCTTCCTCTTCCTCCTCCTCATCCTCTACCTCCGCCTCATCTTCGTCCTCTTCACCGCCATCTTCATCCTCGTCTCCATCATCCTCATCATCGTTGTCATGGTTATCATCATCATCGTTATCATGGTTATCATCATCATCATCATTGCCGTCATCCCCTTCAGGTTCATCATCTACAGCTTCACCATTCTCCTCAGGACCACTTGCTGATCCTTTCTTGGTCTCCTTTTCTTCTGCATCATCTGCACCGCCTTCTTCGTCGTCCCCTCCGTCGTCGTCATCATCACCATCATCTTCATTATTTCCATTGCCTTCCTCTGCATCCACCACTTTACAACCATTCGCTATAACATCACCCTCCAAGACAGCGACCTGCAATTTCATACACACTACTCACTACCAGAAACAATCTATGGGTCATGATAATAATACAAGTCATCATTACTAACAAGCTAACGTGGAAATAAAATTGTGAAATGGGTCATGACATACTGAATTGGGACATGGGTTTTCTCAGCTTCTAGACCTAAGGGGGTTATTATTAGATCTAAAAAGCATAATCAATGGTATATACCTTTTTGATATTTCTTGGACCCCACAATTTATATATATTTGTGTAAAAAAATTATCTTCATATTCTCATTATTTAAAGCAACCGTCCTCAAGGACCTCAACTAATAGCTATTATTATTATATATACACCCTCACAATATTTTCACCTAAATCTAATAAAATTAATTCTTTTCCAACCACCCATCTAAAGAAGTAACGCTTCAAGTCGGTCAAGATTAGTTTTGTACAATTTTCCTTTGTGTAAAACGATAAATACTACATGTAAATTACCAGGAAGTGATAGTTTTTCAGCAAATCAGTTATTTATATGTATGATTTATAAAAAGAAAAGAAGTTGTTCAATGCGACCGCCAATACTTGAAAACGTTACTAATAAGAGGAAAAAAAAGATTTAAAAACAAAAATTAACGTTCGGAAAAAAGAGAGAGACATGCCTGAGCGAAGAGCTCTAGCAAAGAAGAGAGCACAGTCGCGGTCAAAGCCAAAGCGGCGCACTTTAGCGGTGATGCGTGACCAAGAACCACAGACAACCTCAAACCCTGCTCTGCAAACTCCATTCTTTCTCTCTTTTTTTTTGTTTAACTCTTTAATTTTATAGTTATGTAAACCGTTAGATCTGCAATAATAATAACAATTAAAAGATTCAAGTTTCCAAATATGAAGAAATCATCGTACAAAAGAAAATAAAAACAGAGGGAAAACAAAGTCAGAGGTTGTCTTCTACTACAATGATTTGCTGAGAAAAAAAGAAAAAAGATGAATTTAAGAAGAAGGAGAAGAACGTACCGGAGAAAGAGCTCTGAAATTGAGGGAAAAAGAAAACTAGGAGAAATGAGCTCTGCTCATCAATGGAAGCGTTTTGAGATTTATATGATCAAAGAAGAGTTTGTTCAGAATGTGAGATATAGAGAGAGGAGAGAGACTTGAGAGATGAGACATGAGAGAGAGAGAGTGTGTGTGTGAAGCTGCCCGTAGTTGTTACTACGAATCCTCCGGGCAGAACGGGCACTGACTCTATGTGATTATCTCTAATTGACCTGCCCGGAACTGCCACGTAAGCCAAACAAGTGTGGGCTCTCTCTCTTAAGTCATACATATTTTGCCGACCAAGATCTTCATGTGTATCTATCTATCTATATGCATCTATGTATGATGTAGTCAATGGTTAAAAAAAAGTAAAGCTTTGGTAACAAAGAGAATCATATTCTCTTCTTCTTCTTCTATACTTTCTTTCTTTCTTTCTAATTGTTCCAATTCCATTTACTCTCTCTCCTCAAAACTATCTCCATCGTTCATAATATCCTTCCTTCTTCTTTAAGCACCATGATCTCTCTAGTACTAAAGACTCAATTGCCATGTCATCTTATTCTAATGCTCTATAATGATGATGATGATAATGCAACTTACATAGCAACATAAAAAGTCAAGAAAGAAAAGAGGAAAACTATTGTTGGTTTCCCTCAAAACAAGTCATATATACCTGATTCTATTTGGTGCTGTTGATCAGGTACTAGTATTTGTACAATGGCTCGAGTTAGATCTTTCGATCTTCCATTTCACCAATAATCACGGCAAGAACAATACCCTTCTTTGAAATGGTGAAACCTTGTAGTGTCTCTCACTATTATCTCCCTTCCCACAAGCTTGGAGATAAACTTTATAGCCGTATGGCAATCATTGCAAACTCTGAGATTCTTCATGATCCTCAACGTTGTTTTTTCCGGGGTGCTAATTAGCCCGAATGCGATTGCTAGTTTCTCACTGTGGTGCCTTAGGATCTGCTCTTTAATCTCTTCTTCGAGGTCGTGCAGTACAGAAGCAGTGTCAGGAATATAACCCATTTTCTTGATCTCGTCCCATATCTTCTTCATGGTTAAGTAGATCTCGTTCTTTTGTGGATGAGTCCCGTCTTCGACTCCAAAGACATGGACTTTATGCTTAACTTCAATCCAGCTAAACCCTTGTTCCTTCTTCACTCTCCCAACTTTCATGGATTTTCTTATCTTAGCAGCTTCTTCCCATTTTCCACAAGCTGAGTACAAGTTAGCCAGGGCTGAGTATGCTCCGCTATTCTCTGGTTCTATAAGAAGCAATTTCTCTGCTGCAACTTTCCCAAGATCCACGTTCTTGTGAACCCTGCAAGCAGAAAGCAGCGAACCCCATGTCACTACATCCGGCTCAATCGGCATCTTTTCGATGAACTCATGTGCTTCCTGCAATAAACCAGCACGTCCAAACAAGTCCACCATACAAGCGTAGTGGCTAAGGGTAGGTTCAATCTTATCTATGTCCTTCATCATGTCGAGGTATTGTCGGCCTTGGTTGACCAAACCCGCGTGAGTACAGGCAGAGAAAACACCAACATATGTTATGTGATCAGGTCTTAGTCCTTCCATCAGCATCGTCTCAAAGAGCTCAAGTGCTTCTTCTGCGTGACCGTGCTGTCCCAAAGCGATAATCATGGACGTCCAAGATACTGTATCCCTTTCGTAACGTATCAAATCAAATGCTCGCCTTGCCGATGTAATGTTACCCGCCTTTGCATACATTGTTATCAACGCATTGCTGACAGAAACAGAATAAACTTCCCCTGACTTTACAGCACTCGCATGAATTTGCTTGCCATGACCCAATGATGCTAAGCTTGAAGCTACGCTTAGCATTGCTGCAAGAGTGTAACTATTTGGTCTCTGCCCTTCTCCAACCATTGATCTGAAAAGGTTTATAGCTTCACCATACAAACCGTGTTGCTCGTATCCAACAATCATGGCAGTCCATGCAACTACATCACGATCTTTCAACGAATCAAATATCATCTTAGCTTGGTTCATATCTCCAAGCTTAAAGTACCCATCAAGTAAAGCTGTAAAACCTTCAATCTTGAGATCCGCGATTCCTTTCTGTTCTATGAGTCTTCGGGCAGTCTCGACCCCTCCACACCTCGAATACATTGAGATCAGGGCGTTTAACACAATTCCAGAGATATCAAATCCTGTTGTAATAATATGTGAATGAATCTGCTTTCCGATACAATGTTTCTCAAGATTGGCACAAGCAGATAACACACTCGCCAGAGTGAATCTATCCGGTGACAACAGAGAATCCCTCAGCATCTTAGAAAACATATCTAGAGCTCTGCGATCACAACCGCACTGATTGTAACCAGATATCATAGAATTCCAAGTGACTATATCTCGCTCAGCCATTTGCTCGAATCGGGCCATAGCTAGATCCATCCGACCAACCTGCATGTGTAACGCAATCATAGCATTCCAGCTTGAGATGTCTCTAACCACCATTCTATCAAAAACAACTTTTGCCATCATTGGATCACCACACTTTGCATACATATTAAGCAAGGAATTCGACACAGAAACATTACCACGAAGGCCAAGCTTAACGATGAAAGAATGAACCTTTTTACCTGTCTCCAAACAGCGAGTTGCAGCAACTGATGCAAGAACATTCGTAAGCGTGAACTGCGTCGGCTCAATCCCTTCCCTCATCATTTCCCCCATAATTCTTATAGCCTTTTGATATTGACCAGTTTTCTTATACCCCACAATCATCGTAGTCCACGAAACCGAATCCCTTTGAGGCAACTGATCAAAGAATTCGCATGTCGAATCCATGTCTCCTCGTTTAGCATAGGCAGAGAGAACCGTGTTCCATGAGAAAGCCGTTCTCAGAGGCATTTCCTCGAACAACTTACGTGCATGTTGAGCATAACCAGTCTTCGAGTAGACGTTCATTATATTATTCATCAGGTAAACGCTGAAAACGAGACCCGATTTGATAACGCGACAATGGACCAATTGAGCAGTGAAACGACCATTGGACTTGAGCGATTTTTGCAGGAGATTGGTGCAGATTTCCAACAGAGTAGGTAACGATGGTGGAACCGGAGCATCCATTGTAGACTAGGAAGAGACAAATGTACAACTTCAAAAAATCTATTCTTTTTAAGCTTCCGATTTCGATGACAAAAATCTGTAAATGTAACAATTTTTTGGAAGAGAGCTTTTCAATGTTGAATTTAGCGGCAAACGGGTCAAAAATTCATTTTTTTGCCTTTCACTTAAAAAATAGCTAAAAAAAATACTTTTAAGGTCCGAATAGTGACACTAGATTAAACAGTGCAGATAAAAAAATTGTGCGGAACGGTACGGTATAAGTGTGGATTGTGTGAAAAAATATAGTATACGAAACAAGTACGGTTTGTGTAAGAAAAACGGGACATAACAATATTTGATTGGTGAAAGAATAATATGCGGTGCAAAATTATTGTTTGATTGATGAAAAATAATTAAAATGCTTTGAGATATATATTTGAGATAATAATTTTAGAAAATAAAATTGAATAATGTTATTATTATTTGCATAAATTAAAATTTTTGATTTAATAACTAATGACCAATTTTTATATATATTATTTACAAAACATACTTTTGACAAGTAAATAATTTGAATTTTAAAAAAATATTTTTTTATTAAGTAACTCAATTTATATAAAATAAAGTAATTATAATTTTAATTTCATATAAAATACATAAATTTACTATTTTTATATAGTCATGATAAAAAATAAATTACAATCTTATTTGTTTTTTCAAAAATGGAGAGGAATTTTTTTTTTTTTTTTAGTGTTTGAGCCAACGAATAGATATAAAAAAGTGTGTAATTGGTCTGGATTTTAAGTGTATTTATAATTAAAAAAAAAATCGAAAGAAAAATAAATCTATTATCCAGTGCGGATTTCATTGGACAGCTAGTTAATACATGCGGTGGAATTTCGAATTTCGAATTGTGAATTATTATCCATTAGACTATTTTTCTTCCTCGAAATGCGTGAACGGATTTTATTTACTTTTTTAAAAAAGCCGCAAATTTTAGATTTTTTTGTGATTGGTGTTTTAAAAGGTAGTTTCGAAAATATCACTTTAAAAACGCATCCATGTGTCCCCAATCACAGCCTAAGGGTCCGAATGGTGCAATGAATTAGCAGTGCGGAACAAGCATATTAGATGGTGTGGTGCGGTTTAAATGCGATTCGTGTGGAACATAAGTTGAATGGTGACTATAACAAGTGCGGTGCAGATTTAAGAATCATCAAATTTTGAGTAATTTTTTTCTAATATGATAACCAAATTATTTGTTTTTTCCAATAAAATTATATTAATTTATACAATTAACTTTCATAATTTTTTTGGGAATTGGATCGAATAACCATCAAAAATTTTATAATTAGGTAACTAACAATATGGCTACAATATTTTGTAAATTTTCTACAATATTACCAAACGTATCCTGTAGATACATAACACTTCTTCTTCCTCTGACTCGAATCTAGTAACCGTTCAACACCACCGCCGGTTACCGCCGTCACAGAATTACAACGAATCTGTTGAAGAAACAAGATTTTATGGCGTAAGGAAAAGACCTTGAGGTTGATACGCAGCGGAGATCGTGATCCATAGAAAATTTTTGTGGCTTACGACGATGTCGTTGGTAATCTCCATGGACCTAAAACCAAAACCTATTTTTCGATCAATTTTTGTCCTTCTTCTCCTCCCTAACAACACCATAATCTCTGATTTTTTACTTTCCCAACGAATCAAAATCAAGTAGATCCGTTTATGGACCATCGGTAATACACCGAAGTTTCTTCTTTTCATCATCTCCCGAAGCTCTCGACGAAGGAGAAGAAGATTTGCAGCAGGGGAAAAAGCGTCTATAGGACTTTTTCCTTCGGGGATAGGAAAATCATGTTTGGGATAACGGACTCAAAGCTATGAAACTTGGGGATGGATCTTTTGTCGAAGTAGAAATAGAGTGGAGTGACTTTCTTTTTTATTTGAATTTAGATATATATATCTATTATATCTATTACTTCTTATTTTTTTACATATAGTATACATACCTACATTGTTATTTGCTTAATAAAATTTTATCATGGCTATTTTTTTAGTTTAATGGCCCAATATGGTCGTTTGGCAGATTGACCCTAATTTTTTCTCCAATTTTTTAAGGATTAATTTGCCAAGTACCCACATTGAACTATATATTGAAGAATATAGCCATGTTTGTGGGCTTTAATAACACGTAACCATTTAAGCTGTTGGGCTTCCTATTATACCCTTAACGGTGGACAACTAGGTAAGCCGAGAGGAGAACTGCTTACGTCATCTTCAAGTTGTGGCACTCCCTGTGAAGACACGATATACATAGCGATCTAATTAATAACCTAACAAATATCTTAGGATTATATTTGAATTTTTAATTCCCTCCTACATGAATGTGTGGCCATAAACGCATGTAAGTTTTCATATAAGTGGATTATACTATTTTTACTATCTGAGTGGTACATAGATTGAGTTTCAACCGTGGAAAAGAATTACAGTAAACTTCGAAAGTAATGCAGTAAAGACAGAGAGCAACTGGTAAAAGGTAGGTTATGGCATTATGAGTCAGATCTTTGTAGTTATGGCGGCATTCTGAGTCAGATCTCTGTAGTTATGGCACATAGTATTGATTTGTTATTGAAACTGTTAGCTTTATATGTAGAATAACGTATATACATATGCTTGTTACCATTGTTTACCCTCGTCTATTGTTGTCTATACCATACGGGAAAGCATTATAACTATTTAATAAGAGTTGTCTGTATGCTTCAGGAAATGACATCGCAGGACAACGTTAGTCTTGTCATTGGGACATGGGTATGAGACACCGACAAGAAGTGGTGCTTCGATCCAGACATATTGGGATGTTACGGTCATGTCCAGCTGTACTCTTGGATGACGCACAGGGAGTTAGTTGTCAAGGTGAGGGAAAAACTTGGAGTACGCTCACACACCATTACCATCAAAATGTCATACCAGTTTCCCGAGTGGATGGGCATTGATGATGAGTACGGATCGTCTCCACAGTACGTAACAGATGACCATGAAGTCGAGGTTTTTCTGCAAATGCGCAGGAAAATCGAGGAGGTCAACTTGTTTGTGACGGTGTTCAACCATGTTAGCGGCCTTAAAACCATTCTGCATCCGACTCTGGCACGTGGAAACCTTACAACCGACGGGACGGATGACGATTATGGGAACGAGACAGACGAGGAGTGGCATGACTTTGCTATGTCTGATACACCGTTGACACTTCCACCGGTAACGCAACAACTGTCAGACGGAGGTACTGGGATAACAATCAGAGAACCAGAGCAAATCATCCGCCTCGCAAGTCAAACATGTACAGATACGAGAAAAGGAAAAGAGAAACTTATAGAAACAACATCTGATACTGATTCTGATGCAGAGCCAGACGCTCGTGTCCCGGGTAGTTAACCAACACATAATCAAGTAGGAGACAGTAGTCGAAGAGTAAATATACAACTATTTCCTTCACCACATGTTGGTGCTAGTGCAGCAATCGCATAGCAAGCTACGGCTGCTACAGATGGAGAGAAGCAGGACCAGCTGGTTCCACAGACACAAACTGCAAATGAAATAGTGTGGTCTCGCTTTCAAGCTGCCCTTCACATAATGCTATCTGATGATAGTCCTGATCCGACTCTGTTTGGGCGTGATGCACCGCCGGTGTTCAACGATATTGGCGTTGATGGTACGTATGCTAGTGAAAACAATAGTTATACTATATAAATAAAAGTAACGCTGCGCTGATATTTGTGTCCTCATGTAAGAAATGCGTAAATCATATATATGGTCCCCTTTTTTTACTAACAGAGTCACCAAAGTAGTAACATGTGAAACACGTTTGCCACGTTGCAGGTGTTGCCTCTGCATTATCTTACGTTTCATATGAAGGTGACAAGCTTTTTGTTGGACGTGTGTTCAAATCAAAGTTGGACTGCAAAATGAAACTTGCAATACATGCAATCAATCGCAAGTTTTACTTCCGGACAAACCGGTCAACACCACAATTCATGGTGCTAAAGTGTGTGTCTAGGAGCTATCCATGGTGAATATATGCCGTCCTGTTAGATGAGTCTGACAACTTTCAGATCCGACAAGCCACACTCGAGCACAGCTGCACCGTCGATGATAGACGTAATTACCACAAACTTGCTACAACCCAAGTCATAGGTGAGATAATGCAATCAAGGTTTGTCGGGATAAAGAAAGGCCCAAATCCAGCCTCCATTCAGAAGATGCTACTAGATGACTACCATGTAAATGTATCGTACTGGAAATGGTGGCGAGCACGCGAGATTGCCATGGAGAATTTACTAGGTTCCATGGCGGGGAGCTACACATTGCTGCCAGCTTATCTCGCTCTTCTACAAACTGCTAATCCTGGAACACATTGTTACCTTGAGCATGTTGAGGATCCAGCCGGTGGAAGAATTTTTAAATATTGTTTCGTCGCATATGGGGCATCCGTTAAAGGTTACACGTGTATGAGGAAGGTGATTGTCATCGATGGAACAAGTTTAAAAGGAAGGTATGGCAGTTGTTTGGTTTCCGCATGTGCACAAGATGCAAATTTTCAGATTTTTCCACTCGCTTTTGGAATAGTGGACAGTGAGAATGATTCGGCTTGGGAGTGGTTCTTCCATAAGCTAAGTACGTTTGTACATGACTCTTCGAATCTGGTGTTTATCTCGGATAGGCATGCAAGCATATACACCGGACTGCGCAGGGTATGAACCATATATATTTATAAAAGTTTATGTAAATATACCATACTGTCTATACTATATTCTAAGCATGGCACAGACAAAAAAACAGAAAATAGTTAGTGAGCTTGTTCTCATGATAGAGCATTTGCTAACGTGTTTTATAAGTGATACTGGTGTATCCAACGGCACATCATGCTGCATGTACCGTCCATCTTGGCAGAAATGTTAAATCATTGTACAAACCAAAAAGAATCGCAACACTTATGTCAGACGCAGCACGGGCTTTCACAATCGCAGAATTTAATCAAAAATTCTTAGAGATACAGCTGATGCATCCTGGATGTGCCGCATACTTGGTTGACATAGGTAATGACCTGGGTGTGGGGATGGTAATGTCAATATGATGTGAAACTTTTGTTCATGTCACATTCTGATGCAAACTAATGTACATATGTCCTTTGATTTTAGGTTTTGAACATTGGACTCGGGCTCATTTCAAAGGTCAACGGTACAACATTATGGATTCTAATATTGTTGAATCATGGAACGCTGTTCTTAAAGAAGCCCGGGAGTATCCTCTCATCTGCATGTTCGAGTACATCCGGACAACGGTTATGGGTTGGTTTGCGTTTCGCAGAGCTAAAGCAAATCGGGAGATGGGAACTTTAACACCAAAAATGCGGACTATGGTTGAGGCAAAATTTGATGCGTCAACATCGATGGCAGTTAGTCCCATAGCTGAGTTTGAATTTCAGGTTCAGGAACAGAACGGTGAATGTTTCACTGTCAAATTGATTCCCGGGACATGCTCCTGCATGGTCTTCCAGGAACTTCAAATCCCGTGTGCCCATGCCGTTGCAGCTGCAGCGATGATTGGAATCCCAACGGATTCAATGGTTGGGTTTGCATACTTTGTCGAAACTTGGAGAGGCGGTTTTGAATTGAACATTTACCCGGTCCCCTCTGTTGGTGGGTCTGAATTTGGTGGCGGGACTACGACTGATCTCCTTCCACCCCCTGTGCGCCGCCCGCCTGGGCGTCCTCGGAAGATACGCATCTTTTCGCGCGGTGAATTCAAGGTATGTTGTAGGAAAAAGGACTGTTCGAGCGTATGAAAATTTAAACATGTTATGTGTGCCAACCGAATCTTTTACTCTTGCTGCATAACCAACTGTCCATTTTTGTTTTAGCGTCCGCCTAAAATATCAAACCGTCGTTGTACCCGTTGTCGTCGCCAAGGCCACAACAAAGCATCGTACCGTAACCCTATATAAGGTGTGCCGTATGTAGGTGGGGCATCTGTAGTAGGGGAACTGAAATTTTTTTGGACCAGGCTGAATAATTGGATTCCGCATCGTCTAAGGATGTGTTGATGTAGAAGTGCAGGTATAGCTTGCCGTGGCATCGCTAATAGGATGGTATATGCAACCTATGTTATATACCTCTTTATTTGGTTTAAAAAATTGTCCGGCCCGCATATATGTAAAAAAGTATGGTCGTCTGTTCTGTGTAGATATGTAAGCCTGTGTACCCCCTTTCTGGTTGTGTATATATAAGATGTCCACCACTTTATAAATATCAGTTAGCGCCAATAGTGTATTATATGATCCGCGAGAGTGTCTATACTATATGTCGTCTACATGTATAGTATATAACATACAATATATAAATAAATTATGGCAATTACTCAAAACCTTATGTGGGGTAACCAAACGCTTATGTAACGATCACAAATATGGTCATCAGGATGCCCGGTTTAACATTCAAAACCGCGCGTAACCGAGTGGATACAAACGTTGTTCAGCCATATATATTTCATGACATGCATAAGTTACATGACAATTACGCAAAGCATCAAAAACGGATAGCATAAACTGCATAGTATTTTTTGGACAAGTTCGCAATTCCAACAAAAGAAAAATAGTAATACCGTTTCACACAATTGGGGTCATAAACCAAACATAGTTCATAAAAACACCGAACAGTGTACGTTACAGAAGACCCCTCACTACATAACTCTGGATATGATGGCCACTGTAACATCGCTTGTGTTTGTGTCTGCTTCTTATGGAAATGGTGCAGGGTGGAAGGCTGCAAATGCATCAATTGCATAGTTCGCCGCTGCTGCACGAATGTGTTCTTCAGTAACGTTATCACTCATCAACATTTGCCCCATTGCGTGCTGTTCGAGCATGATTAGGGAAGCGACACCAGATAAGGCTGTTCGAAAGTTAGAAGCTGCTTTAATATTGATAGCGAACAAATAATATATATATTTGTTTACCACCTAATGAACTAATAAGGGGCATATGAACCCATAATTGCACACATGGAATTTTGCACAGAAGGAACAAGTCAAACCGCGTTACAGGGATTGTCACCAGTGGTAATGTTTTTTGTTTTGCTGTGATTCCATGCCTGCGCAAAAGATATGGCAACATGACAGCGAGCGGTTCCAACTCGACCTCAAGCTGCTCGTATGTGAAGCATGCCGTGTTGCAGTCTGTTACATATATTGCCCACTACTTTAGGTCTACAATAACCCCCACCCAATGGTGATGCTCTATTTCAATCAGGCAGTAGAGGCAGTCAACCTCGTCAAGCCACTTACCCCTATGCAATAAAGTCCTCCGGGCCACTGTTGAAAATATGAAGTTCTCTTTATTGGGAACGGAAAAGAACTTTATGTATTCTCTAGCCAGCTCTGCGGCAAATGATGCTGGAAGGAAGTCAAACCGCTTCGGCATATTATTGTCACGGCGTTTCTGTATGAACTTCACAAGCATATTTGCTGCCTACGTGTACAATACATGCAATCAGGTGTAAACGAGATGTGAAAGCATAGCCTAAAAAAAACGACAAAGCTATCATGTTTCACAGAACCGGACCAAGAAAGTGAAAACAATTTCATACCTCTTCATCCAACAAAGTCCTGGCCTCAAAAATATCTCGGAAACACTTGTTATCAACTTCAAAGCCGTCTGCTATCTTGTATTTCCTACAAATTAAGTACATATGCTCGTCAGCCGTGCGTATACATGATTTGTAGATGTATGCGTGTTTTGGATTAATTACCTATTTATACCCATTTGGGTAAGGAATTGAGATGCACGCTCACCTGTTGGTGGACCAAAGGGTGTAAACCCTCCAATCAATGCCTCCAGCAGTGTGCCTACCTGTTTAGCAGGATGTTGTATAGCCTCGCTTGCGTCCAATTTGCAACCATGCCCGGGGGTTTGAGCTTTGTGTTGATTTCCAGTTACCGTTTCGTGAATAGTCCATTTTAGCTGAACTGGGCATGGTTGTTGGTCTCGTCCCAGCTTGCGTTTGCGCATCAGCTTACGTATAGGGATGTCATCAGGGTCAAGATTATCGTCACCTTGTTCCCGTAATTCCTGCAAGAACCCAAAACAAAAACGCCAGACCCTGTTACATTCTACATTTTCCGGTACTTCAAAACCTAAAAAGTTAAACAACTATACCGCTTTACGGCCTGGATTTTGCACGTTGCCGGTTTCCTGCATTTTGCCAAATAATGTGCAGTATCATTACACAACTCAAATATGAAAGGTCTGCAAGAATTGACTTTTTACCTCTGCACTAGGCACAAAAATGTTGGAACCATCTGGCCAGATCCAGCTCATGGTTGAGTTTCCAGTAACCGCAGACTTTCCCGTGTCAGTTTGTGCATTCTTTTTATACATGTGATCGCATATAAACATATTACATCCAAATTATGCAGTTGAACCGGAACATTAACAGCTAAGTTATTACCAAAACCTACTATTTGGAAAACTAACCTTACACATAGTCGGGGAACGATGAACATCAAACACCAGTGGTTCTACTTCTGACACGAGGTCAATTGTGTCAGGCACATTTACAGGTTATTCCAAGTCGGTCGTTTTCTGTTGGTTTTGAAAACATTGAAACCAATTGCATTTACAGAAGATTACTTATGTCTACACACATCTCATATGTCAAACCAAAAACCTATTTAAATTGTGGTTTACCTTTTGAACGGTTGTTTCTTTAACCGGGTCGCCATCATCACACCTGCCACCTTCAGACCCCGCCCCCTCCGCGGTGTCTATTTCTTCCTTGGCATTTTCACTTGTTGGGCAATATTTTTGAGTGCCACCTCCTAATATACGATAACCCAAACAAATCAACTGCTGATGCAGATCTGCGTATGTAATGGCAATGTTTGTGCAATTGTTCTATACTATGTCAGACAAGATGAATGGTCCACATAGAACTGCATAATGCCCGCCCACATTTAGCACAAACTTTACAACATCATTACAATTCTAGTAGCATCATTATCGTCAGCCCAGCAGCACATTACTGGACTTCGGGATCAACCAACAGAAAACATGGAAATACATGATAACGGGATGCTGCAATTTTGATAAATTACCTCCCATATGCGTTGCATGGCCTGAGTTTGGGGTGCCATATCCTTCTGCACCATGCCAGTCCCCGTTTGGTCCAGAAATGTCTTCTGCATCATCGTGTTGTTCCCAAGCCTTAAACTATTCTCGACTCTCAGTACCTTTACCCCTTTGGGCCATACTTTTTTTCTTGGCTAGCATTACACTGTCTATATGGTTTTTTATATTGGTTGTATACCCCGCAAACATACCAATAGCGCGGTCCTCAAATGCATCAGCCACCATTCTTATGACCGCATGAATATCGTAATTTCCAAACTGATTTGGTGCGGCGGTCCTTGTTGTATTGTCTTTCTCATATGCGTGGTTCTCGTCATTTCGTTCCCCTTATTCATCAACTGCAGGTTGCACATCATCTTCCAGCAGCACCGTTTTCCCCCGCTTTTCTGCAACATCAGATGCCTTGGTTCCACCCCGCCAACTGTTATGTTCAAATGGGAAATCGTCACAAATCATATCCACCATGTGGTCCACCTGTCTATCTTCTGTCTCGTCCGTGAACCCTACATAATCAGCAACTCCCGCAATGCCATCACTCAACATTGATATTATTTTAGCCTGTTGAAATACACTTCGGTTTAGGGAGCATACTATATACACACATTCATACCAAAAACCCATGTACGGACAATATGAACATATCAAATGACAGGTCATTGAGTTAACAAAGCTACTTATGACTATATTGCACACACAAGGTCAACACACATACATAGTTTGCATCCATACCTGGCCTTTTTGGTCAAGAGTGACAGCGTATGTGACACTTATAATCAACTTACGATCAACCACACTTTGCACATTTTTTTCAACCGCAAGGTCATGTTCCAATAGAATGTCGCTGCTTCCCTGCTTGGTAATTATGTCCGGACAACAACAGATAGTTACAAGGGACATTGCGTGTGCAAATCCTTGAATCGCAGTTGAATCTTGGGTGAATTGTGCCACTTTCCGATCCCTGGTACTGTTAACTGTCAACAACAAAGATTCTCTTCCCCATGGATATTTCAGAAACAAATCTAAATCACCTAGTTTTTCAACTACGTCTGGTCTGATATTGGTCGTTCCACATGTTGGACACAAAATACCCTCAACTAGCAGCAGCAGCGCAAGTCTAAACCTTGTGAACGAGTCCTTGTATTTTTTTTTCCAACAGTAATCTGTCCAATATCCAGTCCGGTGTGGGTTTTTCCTCTTTTCCAAACAGTATCGTCCACATCTCACCATCTCTTGCGTTCACTTTCACTTGCTCGTTGCTTTTCCTTTTCCCTTGATATTTACGTCTCCCTTTCACTTCAGCTTTACGGGTTCCTTTCCCTTTATTTCTCGCTTTGCTTTCTCGCTTTTCAGTTTCCATAACAGCCTGCCCACAATTAAGGCCAGTAACGACAGCAAAATCGTCTAATGCGTAGCGAATTGGCTAACCCGCGAACACCCACCACAATTCATATTCTTTTTTC